>CM067168.1:85667299-85754799 GCA_034093135.1 Erigeron breviscapus
CCTCAAAACCGGTTTACTATACCTCAACGACGTGAACCTCCACTGAAAGGTTCATCAGGAAATGTTCATAGGAATTCAAATCGTTTTCAAACACCTCCACGACCTGATCGTTCTGTTCCTAAAAGTCAAAATTCATTCTATGACCAAATTCATTCGAGTGTTCGATCTTCTTATGGCCCTCATTCTCCTAGATCTTCTCCGACGAGAGGTCAGAAGTCTTCTCCTGTGAGAAGACGAGATGAGAATCATGTTCTACCCACGGCTTCTAGTCAATGGGTATTGGACTGAACTGATTCTAAGGGATGAGAAGGGATGACCCAAACCTCAGAAGGTTTGGGTCCCCAATGAAAACTAATTTCTCTCATTTTATGTGCAGGGAGTTCCTAGGAAACCAATCCATTTATGGTACCTTGACAGTGGATGCTCCAGGCACATGACAGGGGACAGGAAACTCTTGTCCAATTTTACTGGTATAAATGGGTCGTATGTTTGATTTGCTGGATCCAAGGGCGGCAACATCACCGGTCAGGGAGATGTCGTCAATGGACAACTTACTCTAGAAAGAGTAAACTATGTGGAACAACTTACTCATAATCTAATGAGTGTCTCACAGATCTGTGACAAGGGCAACAATGTTCATTTCACAGAAAAGGAGGCATTCATCTTGAAGTCGGGTTTCGTTATTCCAGAAGAATGGATTATGCTCAGAGCTCCTAGGAAGAGAGACATCTATGGCTTAGTTTTAGGTGTTGATAATCCAACGGAGCCCCTCTGTTTGTTGAGCAAAGCAAATGAGTCTGAATCACTCCTCTGGCATCGAAGAATGGGACATATCAACTTTCGGAAGATGAATGAACTTGTTAGTTTTGGATTAGTTGATGGTGTTCCAGTTAAGAAGTTTGGGATGGAAGATAAATGTGTACCATGTTTGAAAGGAAAGCAACACAAGAATCCTCATAAATCAAGGTGCACAACACTATATCCAAACCATTCGAACTACTTCATATGGATCTCTTTGGTCCTGTGAACGTAAGAAGCATTGAGGGATGTTCTACTGTTTGGTGATCACTGATGATTACTCAAGGTACTCATGGGTATTTTTCTTGAAGACAAAGGACAAGACCGCAAACCGGTTTATGGATTTTGTTAGACAAGTTGAGAATGTCCATGAAGTTAAAGTTAAGAGAATCAGGAGTGACAATGGCACTGAGTTCAAGAACAATACTCTTACGGTTTTTTGCTTGACCAAGGGTATTCAACATCAAATTAGTGCACCGTATGAGCCACAGCAGAATGGAGTAGCTGAGAGGAAAAACAGGACTTTGATAGAAACAGCTAGGACGATGCTTGCTGATTCAGGGCTTCCTGTTACTTTCTGGGGGGAGGCAGTGAATACAGCTTGTCACATTTTAAATCGGGTTTTAACAGTTAAACGGTTCAAGAAAACTTGTTATGAACTTTTGCACAACAAAAAGCCCAATTTGCAAAATGTTGAGCCATTTGGTGTCCCTTGTACTTTTCTTAAGGTACTTCCTCAGGGTAAATTTGATCCAAATCAGAGGAGGGTTTCTTTTTAGGTTATGTACCTAGTACACCAATTCGGCGTGTGTACAATCAGAAAACTGGCAAAGTAAATTTTGGTACAAATGTGGTAATTGTCAGTCATAAACCTGCTGTACACATTGGCCCTGCTAATGACTTCGATTATGATGGTGTCTTCACCTCTTTTCGTGGTCCTGTTTCTTTTACAGGTGTTCCGATTGTAGAAGATGTAGTTACTCTTCATGATCCACTTGAAGGCGGGCCGGTTCCTGTCTTCTTCTCCTGTTTCTTCACCATTCATTAAGCCTGCTTCTAAATCTGGAGAGTCAAGTGGGACCAAAGAAGCAGACTCTACTTTAAAGACTGCTCCTAAAAATCTTACTGATCCTTTACATATACCGCTACCTGATGATCCTTTCTATGATACTGATGACACGGAAGGTGAAAATCAGGAAGAGCCTAAAACTCCAGAACATCATGTCCAGACTAACTTGGGGAATGATCTTACAGTTGACACGGTTCCTCAAACAAGAGTCAACAAGGATCATCCAGTAGAGCAAATCATTGGTGATGCTTCTGCCTCTGTTCGTACGAGGAATCAGAATAGGAACAATCTGTCAAGTATGTTTGCTGAAGTTAAGGATTCTGGGGCAATTACTTGGTACTTGTACTTTTGCTTCATCTCTCAGGTTGAGCCTAAAAATGTTGGAATGGCTCTTAAAGATCCGTCATGGGTTGAGGCGATGCAAGAAGAATTGGCTCAGTTTCGGAAGCTTGATGTATGGAAGTTAGTTGACTTACCTCATGGTGAATCTCCTTTATCTACGCGATGGGTTTTTCGTTGTAAAAAGGATGACAAAGGTGTTGTCACTCGCAATAAGGCTCGGTTGGTAGTTAGAGGATTTGAGCAACAAGAAGGTTTTGATTACGATGAGACTTTTGCACCTGTAGCTAGACTAGAAGCTATTCGATTATTTTTGGCATTTGCTAGTTATCAAGGTATAAAGGTGTATCAACTTGACGTAAAGAGTGCCTTTTTGTATGGAGAAATTAGAGAAGAAGTGTATGTAGATCAACCTCATGGGTTTGAGGATCCAGATTTCCCCAATAGAGTATATCGTCTTGATAAGGCTCTATATGGTTTACATCAGGCTCCTCGATCATGGTATGAAAAACTGTCTACTCATTTGCATGAAAATGGTTTTACTCGAGGTTCTATTGACAGCACGTTGTTCATCAAATGGAAAGGGAAGGACTATTTGCTTGTACAGGTTTACGTTGATGATATCATTTTTGGTTCATCTGATAAGAACATGTGCAAGGAGTTTGAGCAGAGCATGAAGCCTAAGTTCGAAATGAGTGCTATGGGGGAATTAACTTTCTTCCTTGGATTACAGGTGGATCAACTGAAGGATGGGTTCTTTATTCATCAGAGCAAGTATGTTCAAGATCTTCTTACCAGGTTTCGAATGCCCGATGCTAAAGATGCAATTACTCCCATTCAGACTAATCATGGGCTGTGTCCTGATAAGACTAATGATCCAGAAGTCGATGCAACTCAATATCGGGCTATCATTGGTTCCTTGATGTATCTGACGGCTTCACGTCCAGACATTACCTTTGCTATTTGTATATGTGCTAGATATCAGGCTAATCCGAAAGAGTCACATTTGAAAGCTGCGAAAAGGATTCTTCGTTATGTGAAGGCCAAGCCTCGTCTAGGGCTTTGGTATCCCATGCATGGTTCCTTTGAATTCAAAGCTTTACTGATTCGGATTATGGTGGCTGCAGTTCGGATAGGAAATCAACGTCAGGTGGATGTCAGCTTTTAGGGGGGAGAATTATATCGTGGCAGTGCAAGAAGCAGACATCTGTTGCACAGTCTACCTGTGAAGCAGAATACATAGCTGCTGGTCAATGCTGTTCTCAGGTACTTTGGATACAGCAACAATTGCGCGACTATGGTATGGATATCTCAGACTCTCCTATTTGTATTGATAATAGGTCTGCCATAGATCATTACTAAGAATCCGAAAAACTTTAAAGTCACCAAGCACATAGATATAAAGCATCACTTTTTGCGTTGACTGTTTTGAGAAAAAGCTTATTCATTTAGAAAAGGTTGTTACTGATGATAACCTTGCTGATCTTATACTAAAGCTTTTGATAGACCTCGTCATGAGTTGTTATATCAACTCAATGGTATGAAGAATGCCGAGTAGTTTCTCTCAAAGAACTTAATTTTCTTTTCGTGTCTTAGTAGTTTAAGTCGTACATAGATAGAGTCAAAAATACAAAAAGAGTTGTCTTAGTATAAGTCTGTATATATCTAGTGTCAGAAAAATACAAAAACATCTGAAAAATAGAAAATCCAAATATAATAAATAAAGTAAGGTTACTGCACTACATGTTTAGACGTGACGATACTTTAGCTTTTAAGCCTACTTAATTGTACTTTAAAAATGCTCAGTTCAGTGATACCATTATATGATGTATCGATAGGCACAAAGTACCAAGGTTTCTTTTAATCTGAACTTAAATGTATACTATGTTCTTATGGGAAACGTATTCAGATATATGGCTGAGAATGCTTGTTCTTAAAATAGACAAGTCCTTTAAATCTTATGAAAGATCTTGCATTATGGTTATGTATATTTGGTCTTTATAAAGAAGGTCTCGGGTACATATATGTGTATGTACTTTTTTTTTGATGTATATTTGTGACAAAATATTCAAATTCAAATCAAATAAATCTGTTGAAAGTATGAAGCTAATGTGGCCTTTGAGATTCGAACAAGTAAGTCCTTGGGGTGTCTTTGTATACCTAGCCTACCTAAAGTTTCCAACTTGGGATAGGTTGTCAGAAAGTTCGCTACACGGGTCTCATAGAAAGTCACGGGTTTTCATAAGTGCTTTAAAGTAAAATTAATGTCACAAATATGCAATTACTTGGCATTATGCAATGTTAAGTATATTTCCGTACGTGAGTCAAGTTATGTCGCTTTCCGTGTGAGGAATCACCGACCTGTCACCGCTGACTTGATTCTTAAAGACTTTCTCACTTTAATCACCAAATGTCTTAATCTTAGTGCTTGTTTCGATTATGAGAGTGTATCTGAATATGGGGCACATAAGTTTGCAAACTAAAATTGTGGCATGAGTAACTTACTAGGTTACATGGTGACTGTCCTTGGCTCAAGTAATACGAAAGTGCTACAAACCAAAAAGGAGACTGGAAGTACCGAGTGTTTAAGAGGACAAACATATTGGTAATCGTTTTTGGATCACTGTTCATAACTAATAATAAGAGAATTATTTCTCGCTAGTAGGCTTATGTAAATGCTAATCTGATCTGATCCGCAGTACCCTAGTCACATGTAAATAATGAATAAATTAAGATAACTATTGTGTATAGACTAGTTTATTATTCTGTAATTTTTTATTCTAATTTATTTTTCTATTTTATTGAGTCAAAATAAGTATTTTCATAAGTTCTTATTGCACGAGAGATTCTACTTAAATTCTGTTGAGTATATGTTTTGTTGAATTCATTCATTTGAATTCTTGATGAGGTTAAGTGATTAGTTCAAAAGAAGATTTTCTGATATGGACATTAATTTGTTTAAGTTTAGAAAATGATCTTTTAAATCTTATGTGACAAGTCAATGTTATTTGAAATCTCACAAGTTTCAGTGTTTACAAGTTATGAATTTAATTAATAACTTGGTGATTTTTAGGGTTTGACAACGGAATGACCTCACTTGATCTTTTATTAGAATCTTGAATATTTCGTAATTGTTAATCCTAATTTTGTGCGTTTTCACTTTAATTTTCTGCATTATTGTGCCTTTGCTCTTGTTGCGTTAATGAGTTTTTGGTAAGTGTGCAGTGTTCAGGTTAAGAAGATAAGTTGGAGTGCTGATCTTTGTTACAATACTGTGTTATTCATACTGATGATATCGTGGAGACAAGATTTTTGGTGTGAAATGACAATATTGTGATGCAAATATGAGCACGTGAAGGAAGAATACATGAATCTGTCTTTAGAGTATTTATTTACTTTACATTTCATGTATTTAGTGAAAATATTCAGTGTTGATACGTGTTTCTTTTGATTCCCGTACCTTGACTTATGACTTGATTTCGGAAACTTTATAAGGTTCTTCATTGGATTTTTGGACTATTCATTGTTTGTTAATTTTGTAGACGGCATCTAATATGGGACTTAAGTGTTTCAAGATGGTTTGCCGTCAAGCATCTCAATGATTAGAGACATATTCTCCGTATCATGGTCGTGGTTGGTATCGCTGTTAATATGTTCATTGATTATTTCCAGGTTTGTTAATGGTTGATTTTAGACCTTGGGGTTCTGTTTTTAATTCAAGATTATAATGTTTGTAAAATACTTACATTATGATGATGATTTTAGATGGTGGTACTTTTTGGTACAAGGCATGAACAAGTTGCTTTTAACGAGTTGTTGCTATGTACAGGATTAGGTCAAAGGGGTCGCATCGTGGAAAGTTTCGTGATGACGAATCTTGAAAAATTTTCTAAGTACAAACTTGTTCTTACGAAGATAGTGATTAACTTCGTTTTGACTTGTTCTTCAGAAAATTGAACTTATTTTCGTCCAATCTAATTTCGTTTTATTTGGTTTGAACGAAGATAACCTCTATCTTCGTTCCACTTGAGTTTACGAAGGTTAAATTCGTTCCCCTTATTTTCGACCGATCTTTTTACCCGACCCGTTTTGACCCATCTTTTACCCATCCATATATATATCCAAACTTAAACTCGTTTTTCTCTTTTTCATTACCAAAATCGTTTAAAGAAATTACTTGATTTTACTTGATTTTACTTGATTCTCGGTGTGTTATTTCGATTTTTGTTGAAATAAGTGATTCAGGTATCTTATCTAGCTTCGTCATTCACAATTCCCAAATTCTTGATTCTTGTTTTTGCCCAATTTTTACATGAACTCATTCGGTTTTGATATATATTTTTTTTTAGGGTTTAATTTCGTTTTTAATTTTAATCCATTGAATCCTTAATTCGTTTGTAAAATTGAAATGGGTTATGCTTCTTTTAAGTGTTACAAATGTTTTTGTAATTAATTTTGGGCAAATCAAGTGTTCATCAATGTTTTAAGAATCAAATATTTGATTTTGAAACAAACTGTCGTTCAGAATGGCTACGAACTTAGACTTCGTTTATCTCTACGAACTTAGGTTCTCAAACAGAATTTACGAACTTAGACTTTTCCTTCAACTAACGAACTTAGGAGTTTTTGTGACAAACGAACTTAGTAATGCTTCTAAGCTATCTTCGTTCATTGTTACCAACGAACTTAACACCTATTTTCGTTTATTGTTATCCAACGAATTTAAAGTCTATCTTCGTTCATTCCTAACTAACGAACTTAAGATCTATCTTCGTACATTCTTAACTTACGAACTTAAAGACTAATTTCGTACAGTTCCAACTTATGAGATTATTGATTAAGTTCATCTAAGACTGCTATTCATTTCTTGTGCTAATCCTATAATTGTTTTTCAATTATGATTTGTTTTTTGCAGAAATGGCTCTTGCTCCACGTCAGTTCTTTAAGAAGCACAATCTGGCCTTAAATCTGGATCCAGATCAACATAATTGTGAACGCTATCATGAAATGTTTGATTTTATTGCTCGTTCTAGGCTTTTTTTTGCATTCTGTGATTCACCTAGATTGGTGAGGCAGTATATCGATGACTTCTGGAGGACTGCTCATCAGGTCATGTTAATGGTCGTAGCTTTGTTAGAGCAACTGTCGAAGGAATCACTTTTGATTTTAATGCTGCGATACTTCGTGAAATTCTACATTTGGGTGAAGAATCAGACGACGCAGTAGAATTAGCTTACGATTTTGACCTTATTCGTCGGTGTTTTCAAAGAATGGGATATGTTGGTCAAATAAAGCTTCCTTTTGATAAGAGTGGATTTCAAGGACGTTGGAGATACCTTGCTTACGTGTTGTTAGTAAGTCTGAGCAATCGTAAGGCTGGATTTGATCAGCTTTCTGCTCAGATTTCTTCGCAGATGGTTGCCTTGGTCTATAATCGACCTTATCCGTTTTCAACATACTTCTATCATGCGTTTGTTGATCAATCAATGCCAAGGCGAAGAATAGGTTTCTATTATATCCTCGTTTTTGTTGTGGCGATAGTTAGACATTTTTGTCCGAACTTGGTAGTTGATCAAGGTCCACGCTATGTACCACATGCTTGGCCTTTACGTATATTTGCTGATTTAGATGTCAATACTCGAAATGTAGCTGGTCTAAATAATCCACCTTTGTTTGGTCACTTAATTAATCCAAATTATCGATCTCGTTTTGAGAATGATATGTTAGTGGATGATGAAGACAATTCTGATCATGAGAATGAAGAGAGTTCAGATGATAGTTCGGCTGGTGATTCTGATGATTCTGATAGTGGGAATGATGGTGATGATGATGTAGTTGAAGCAGACACAGATGAATATGATAGTGTCGCTGCTGATTCTGGTAATGAGCATCGAACGAAGATGGCTCATGATGTACCTGCTGCTTCAGGAAGTGATAATTCATATCATTTTTCTCGAGAAGATGTACCTGGTGCTTTACGCCGAGAGCGTCGGAGTAAGGCATGTCATTCTTCACCGGTTCTTTCTGAAACGAATCAATCTGTTCAAGAAGAAGTTAATCTGGATGAGAATGTTGGTGCTGAACAAGAAGTTGTATCTGATTATCAAGAACAATTGGAACATAGAGATATGGCATCAAGTCCATTACATGAAGGTACAAGTAATGTTGGACCAAAGAGGACACTGGATGCTCCTCATACTTATCGTAGAGCTAAGCGTGCAAGAATTTCTGAGGATACTTCAGTATCTGCAGCTGCTGCTGATATTCCTGCTGTCTCAACAGCACCAGTTCCTACTGTTGCTGGCAGTGTACCATTGCGTCCATTGTTGCCTCCTGCCAGATCAATATTGCCCAGATTGCCTACTTTTCCTCCTATTCCTTCAGATTACTCCCTAGTTAGGCGTATAGATGTTCTTCAGACTCGTGTTGATACGTTAGAGTCTGATCTTACGACTGTTCGAGGTACTTTGACCTTTTTGATCAACTGGGTCAAGAATCAAGGGGGAGATATTCCTGAAGAAATTTGCAGATTAGCAGCAGCTCAGCCAAGACGTCAGAATGATGATGATGATGCTGATGATGCTGGTAATAGGAGTGATTCTCGCCCATTTTCTGACAAAGGAAAAGGGGTTGAGACTCAGGGGGAGACAGAAAGAGATACTACCCAGACTGGTACTTCTGGTGCGGGTGGTTCAAGTGCTTCCTCGAGAGGCTGAAGTTATTGAAGCACTTGATTCAGGTAATTCTTCGAAATCGGTTGATTATTTAAGTGATGATCAAGTTGAAGCTGGAACTGAACGATTAAAGCGTGAAGTTAAGGCAAAATTTGGACATGACTGTAATACCGAAGAAAATGCTTTTCATTCTGTATTTGATAACTTATTAGATAAACAGCAAGAAGCAGAAACTGAAAGAGGAAAAAAGAATTACAGATTCAAAGGCAAACAGCCTTGGAATCTGATTCTGATTCTGATTCAACTTATGATTTTGATAAAGATTGATAAAGTGTATATTAGGTTGCATGTAATAAGTTTACGACATGTGAATGTAATCTATCTTATTTCAATGCAATTATATTTCATCTTTATTATTATTATCATGATTATTCATTGTATTCCGGTGTTCATTTTGTGTAATCTTAATAGATGATACAGATGATACAGAATTACTCTTCGATGGTGATGAACTTGAGGAGGGTGAGCTTGTTCCTGAACCAGATATAAACATATTCAAGAAGCCTTATGGGTTTGATGATGTTTGGGACTCAACTTCTGAAGATCCATCTTTGGAAGAAAGAAAAGAGTTGGAGATAAAGAGGAAAGAAGTTAAGGAAAGAATGCTTCAAACTTCAATTAGTAACTCTGCTAAAGTTTTAAACTTCGTGGTATATGCTAGGATTGATGATGCATTGATTCCTTTTCACTGGGAAATCAATTTGACAAGACTTTTTAATCCAAATAATTATCCTGTACCTCTCAGAGAAGATGATCCACTACATGAGATTGATAGACTTGTGCCTGGTCAAAGAATTAATGATTATATAGTCACATGGGATACTATGAAACCCATCATGTATTGGACTCATATCTCAGATAAAGATGCTGCAAGATATAAGACAATAATCCGGAGTTGGTTTTATGATGAAGAACTGAAGCTGTTTGTTCTTAAAAGACCAGAAGGTTGTCAATATCTAGCATGGCGTGAAGACATTTCAGGAAGTTTGTGGACAGGAAAAAATACGAGAGGAGGAAGTTCAAGGATGTCCATATGTTCGCATTGCGGGGAATTAGAGTGCGGGGTCGTCGCAGATTGGAATCTAAACGTGGTGGAGGCAATTGCCGAATGATGAGGATGGTGAGACGTGATCGTTTAGAATTGCTTTTGCTTTAGGCTGACGACCTCGAGGCGGAAAATTGACACAAAGGTCACCGAGGAGCCTGGCGCGGCCAGAATGGGTGCTTTGGGAAGTCGCGTCGCCTCCGGCAGGTCTAAATTGGGGTGATAAACTTGGGAGCAATGGGGAGCTGCTAGCCAGAAAAGGGGGCACGGAGAAGCGGAGAGGATGTAAGCAGGACGTCACACAGTGTTATTGTATGGGAGTTTAGAAAGGGCGGCAGGGTGAGGTTGGGTGGGTAGGATGGAGTCGGGGAATTTACGAGGCGAGGTGGCACACTAGGAGAGGTGCTCCCACAGCCGCCAGTTAGAGAGGAAAAGTAGCCGGGTGAGGTAGGCAGGAGAAACACAGTGGAGAAACGGGCGAGAGAGAAGTAGGTGGAAGGGTACTCCAAAACAGAGACGTGTCGTTGAGGAAAGCAAAGATGTATTATCTGCTAAGTTGGGTGCTGTGAGACATCGGAAAGAATGCTGAACATAAGGTTTAAGCCCAACGGCGGGAACAGGGAAACGAGGGATGGGGAGTATTAGTGGGATTGAGCGAAACGCGGCGGGAGGAAAAAAAGCTCCGGGATAAAGGAGAATGGATGGTTCAGCAGGGACGAGTAGAGAACCATAACCGAGGGTGTGGGAGGGGGCCTTGGGATAGGATTCATAGAGCGGAAATGCCGTGGTAGCGATATCAGTGCAGGTAGAAGTGAGGTGAGAAAAGACCAAAAAAAGCAGGAAAAGAGGGGTATGGGTAATGAACGGGGAGAAGGAGGTTGGCAGGGGAGAAAGGGGCCCTGAACATGGACAGTGCTGTGTACGGGAGAGTGAAGAGATGGCTGGAGGTAAGCCCAAAAGGAAGTGTGAAGTCACGGTGCATCCAGGTGAAGGAAATCTTTGGGGGAGCGGTGAAAGGGGAAGAGGGAGGGGAGATGGATGTGTTGACGGTTAAAGACGGACCACCGGAATAATGGGAGGGGTGCGGGTAAGGAGGTCGGGGGGGTGTCAGTGTGAGTTTGACTTGATGGTCGAGTTAGAGGAAATCCAGGACGGAGGGGGGCCGGGGTGCAAACACGGACGCGTGAGTTTGGGACTGAGGGCAGGGGCACGTAAGTGAGAAAGGAGAGAGGCGAGACGAAGAAAAGGAAGAAACGTGGGGACTGGGGGTTAAGGCCATGAACGGCGTCTAAGAGCGGTGGGAGAAGGTGATCCTAGGGCGAATGCAAGTCGATGGAAAGAATAAAGATGGTGGGGAGGGAGGACGCGTAGTCGTGGGGCTGAGAGGGGGCGCGGTGGCGATGTTAACGGGGGAAGGCATAGAATGGATTGATAAGGGTTGAGGGGGGACACCGGCGGTGGGGGCGGGGTACAAGGGGCTAGGAGAATGGGGGGAGCAGGGGAGATGGAGGATCTCCGGGGAAGGGAGGCGAGAAGGTAAAGGACGGAAAGTGGGGGAGATGGATTAGAAGCGACGTGTAGTAAGGGGGGGAAGCGGAGTAACCAGGGTAGGGGCAGGAACCTTCGAGAACGGAGAAAAGGTACGCAGCTGAAGGGGGGCAGTTGTACCGGACCGAGAATGTTGGAAGAGGTGCAGCTTTTAGATTTCGGCAGGGCGGCCAGGTACTGAAGAGTGTCACGCTGGTGAAGCGGGCCTGAGGTCGAGCTGGGGGGGACAAGAAGGGGGGGCGGAGACGGGTTGGTTTTGGAGGGCGCATGGGAGGAAGCTCCAGTGATGTAGGCCGGGAAAAGGTAAGGATTAAAGGTCGATGCGACTGGGGGGAGAGAAAAGGTAATCAGGAAGGGAAAGGCCCCAGTGAGGAGGGAAAGAACAAGGGAGGGGAACACGAATTATACTTGGAGAAGTGAATCGGAGAGACGGGGCTCGCTTCAAGTTGAGATCGAATATGAAAGACTCTGAAAAACCAAAGTTTCATATTGAACCAAGACGAAAGAAGAAGGTGGTGAAGCCAGATAAAAGTGTTGAGTATATTCAACGTGATATCAAATGTATGATCAAAGTCCCTGCCAAGAAATGGGCACAAGATGTCTTGGATAAACTGGATAATTCGGAGATTGATCGAAATTCTGGTGAAGCCAAGATGTATGCAGACTCAAAGAAGAAGATATTGTTGAGAAGGATGTATGATCCAATGCAGTTGGTGAACTTCTCAAGAAATGATCAGAGAAAATTATACGATACTGAATGCTCATTTTTACCATTTTGGAAGAATGAAGAAGATCGATATCGTAAGATTCTCCAAGTCTGCTTACATGAAAATATCCATGCAAATAGCAAACGATTGTTATTTGATGGATGATGAAGATTTTTTTTAAGACTGAAGAAATCGAAGATGCTGCTATCAAGGGGGAGTTTGTTGATGCATGTTGATGTGACAACAGCAACTTAGATTTGATTATGTCTTATTCATTTATATGTAATTGATAGATTATGGACTTCGTGTTTTAGTAATGATTAATTACATGTTTTGGTGTTATTTATATGTTTATATATGATGTTTGTTATGTATATCATACAAGTACAAACATAATATATGTTAGGTTTCGTGTACATAAAGTACTTGGAAAATAACTAAGCATAGATGTTGATGGTATTTAGTACTAACGAAGATAATCTTCGTTAGGAACTAACGAAGATAATCTTCGTTTTTTGGGCTGGCTGCTAAGTTCGTAAGAACAAAGCCCAGCAAGCCCAATATCGATCGTGAACATATATAAACGATTGGAAACCCTAAATTGAGGAATCCAGTTGATATTACACACACCAAAGGCGACTAAGTTCGTTTCTAAGCTATAGAAAACGAAGATAGATCTCATAAGGCTGATTATATTGAGATAATTAGCAATATATACGATAACTAATCAAACTAGTTATCTCGTGAGGATTCCGCACTCACGACATAACAATAGACGATCTCGAGAGCGATCAGTGGCTATCGAGGGACTCACAAGATCTTAAAATTAAACCTCTCCGTACTCAATTGAGATTTGGGCTGAAAAGTGTACACATACGTGCTCGTTGGACTGTTTGGTTGATTTGATTGACGGCTTATTGATTGTCTGTTTGATGGTTTGATTGATGGAGGGTTTGGTTGATTGTTTGATGGTTAATGACTTGATGGTCGCGCTTATGATATTGCATTATGACATTTGCATGCATACGGTATATGATTGTGATATTGTGATTATTTAGGGTAGTCGTACATACATGGAAGTCGGTTATGCCTTCAAAGGGTTTTAGATGTGGTGGGAAGGCTGCGGGTGACCCTATATATAAGCATCTAGGACTCGTTGAAAGTAAAATCCTCCTAAGTGTATGTACGTATAGTTTTGGACGATTTGTGGTATGATGGATTTGTGATTGAGATATGTTTGCGCATTATTTATCATGTAAGTCGCGCCGTGATATGTTAGCGCATTACTCATTATGTAAGTCGCACCGTTAGCGCATTATTCATTATGTAAGTCGCACCGTTAGCGCATTATTCATTATGTAAGTCGCACCGTTATATGTTAGCGCATTAATCTTTATGTAAGTCGCGCCGTTATTGAACGTTGTTAATTGTTATATGGAATCGTTGTTGTTAAACGTTGACTCGTATTGATTTGTGATATTGTGGGACCTTTTAGGGTTCCCTTGGACATGATTAGGTATTCTAATCCTCGCTTATCGTAACGGTTGTTATCCCGACACTTGTTTCCTATTACTTGTCCCTACGAACTCACCAACTTTATGTTGACCCGTTTTAGTACACTTTTCAGGTGAACAGGTTAGCTCCAAGATGTATTGAATGATTGTTTGCTTGATTATGCTAGAATTGGACTTGGACCTTCTCATGGATCCGTGATTCATTTTCCCGATCAAGGGTTACGTTTATGTATGAGGCGATAATTGTATTGTGAATGTTTTGTATGGATTATTTAATCCTAATTATGCATTTAGATTGTCTCTACTTAATTTCCATGTCGTGCTGTGCTATTGGTGTAACCCTCATGATTCCGCCTTGTTGGGGTGTTACAGAATGGTATCAGAGCCGTGGTTGTAGAGAATTAGGTGGATTGACCTAGCCTATAGCCATTGCACCCACATTTCATATTAGCGTGCATGATAGGAAATTTTGTGTGCAACGTGAATTGTATGACGCATAAAACTTGTTTAAACGGAGTTCGTAGGTTTTCCATGACTTGTGACTTGATTGTTATGTGATAGCTTGAGGGACGTATGTGTTAGTGTCGGGATACACCGTGACTTGCCTTTTGAACGTTGACATATATCTTTATAGTTTTATTGTTTAACCCTAGCAAAGTGAAATGATGGCATTAACGGAGTATAACACTCGGTAACCCTAGAGGCGCCTGATCAACAAATCTATGGTTGCCCTGTGTCATATAAAATTAGTGACCTCGTGGATTGCGCATTGTGGATGAAGTATAGTAGGTAACCCGGTATGCTTAATGAGTGTTGGTTAGGTGGAGGGTTAGCCGCTGGTACACCCTGTATACATACCCGACCAATACTTAGAGGGCATAACGGAACCGAGTCCTGACATCCATTCGATATATTAACGGTGTGGAGGGTTAGCCGCTGGTACACCCTGTATACATACATCTTTAATGTATTGAATGTTGAAGTTAAGATCCGGACTATGCTTTACCCGCCTTGTTAGTGACTTGACCCCTTTATATTTGTATGAATTGGTTTGGAATTGTGGAAATTGATTGGAAATTTAATGAAACGGTGATGCTTTGCCTTATTATATTTGAATTGGTACGTTGATTTGAATAAATTGGTTATGGTTGAATTGGAGTTGTGTAATTAGTTAGAATGTAAATGAAATGATGATGACATAGTTTATTGCCATGATAATATCCCCGTAGAAATACGTGTCCTTGTAATGGCTTAAGATAGTCTAATTTTGAATTGTTCGTTATGTGGCGGTTAATTGCGAATGTTCGTGTGTGAGTTGTGAGGATTAACTTGGAAATCCAACACGTGCGTCCGAGGAAAGATGGATAGACCATGGAGAGCTAACATGAATTATAGGCGCCAAGACGAGTAAGAGAAAATGGTTGATCAAGGAAATCAAAGAAGTAGAGGTGGTCGTGGAGGCCGTGGTAATCGTGAAAGAAGTGAGAGAATCGAGTGGGTTAAACATCAAAATGTGTACCATCAATCGTCGTGCCTTTCATTGAATGCCATTTCGATCAATGCTCAAAATCCCCTGATGGCCTGAGGTACTTGTTATGAGTGTGGTAGTCATGAGCACCACCGAAATAAGTGCCCCAACCTTATCGGTCAACAACAAGCTCCACAACAATTTACTTCCCATGGAAGAACTTTTATAGCGATTGCTGCCGAGACTCGTGTTGATCCTAAACGTCGTTACGAATACTTTTCTTCTCAACAATCAATATGCCACCGTATTATTTGACTCCGGTGCCGATTTTAGCCTTGTTACTAATGATTTCGTGCCTTTTATTGATACTAACCTTAGTCCGTTGTCGTATTACTTTGAACTTGAAATGGTAAATGGCGGGTTAACGAAAAATTGACCAAGTTGTCCGTGATTGTACGTTAGAATTGTGGAATCACCCGTTTCTCATAGACCTAGTTCCTTTTGATATGGGTAGTTTTGACGTGATTGTGAGAGTGGATGGGATGTCGGCAATGAATGCAATTATAGATTGCGGTAGTAAGGTAGTGAGGATTCCGTTAGAAAATGGTGAAGAATTAGTATTACAAGGCGAGACGACCGAGCCTTGGGATAGGAAAGTATATAGTGTTAATGTCACGAAAGTCGAATTAAAAGCCGTGCCCATGGTTAATGGATTCGTGGACGTATTTCCGGATGACCTATCGGGATTGCCTCCATCTCGTCAACTTGATTTCCGAATTGATCTTATTCCTAACGCTTCTTCCGTGGCCAAAGCACCATATCGCTTAGCTATAACTGAAATGCGAGAGTTGTCCACACAACTCAAAGAATTCCAAGAGAAGGGTTTCATACGCCCTAGTAAATCACCGTGGGGCGCAACGGTTTTATTTGTCAAGAAGAAAGAAGGCTCCTTCCGAATGTGTATCGATTATAGAAAAAAATTAAACAAGCTCACGTTGAAGAATCGTTATTCCCTTCCAAGAATTTACGACTTATTTGATCAACTCCAAGGTGCTCGCTACTTTTCCGGGATTGATTTGTGGTCGGGTTACCACAAATTGCGTATCCATGAAGATGATATTCTCAAGACGGCCTTTCGAACCGGTTATGGACACTTGAATTTACGGTTATGCCTTTTGGGTTGACCAACGCACCGGCGGTGTTCATGGACTTGATGAACCGGGTGTGCCGACCCTACTTGGATAAGTTTGTTATCTTCTTCATTGATGACATCCTTGTCCATTCCAAGACGAAAGAAGATCATTCGAACGTTTGAAGAAAGTTTTAGAGTTACTCCGGGAAGAGAAAATTGTATGCCAAGTTCTCCAAGCGTGAATTTTGGATCGAAGAGGTTCACTTTCTTGGTCACGTGGTGAGCAAGGAATGAATTCATGTGGACCCAAGTAAAAATCGAAGCGGTGAAGAATTGGAGACGACCCGAGACGCCAACCGAGATTCGCAGATTTCTTGGGTTGGCGGGTTATTATAGACGATTCATCGCGGGCTTTTCAAAGATTGCCCAACCTTTGACTTTGTTGACTCAACGAGAAAGACGTTTGATTAGGGCGAGAAGCAAGAGCAAGCCTTCCAATTGTTGAAAAACAAGTGGTGTGATGCACCAATCTTAAGCTTGCCCGAAGGAGCCGATGATTTTGTCGTTTATTGTGATGCATCCAGGCGAGGGTTGTGTTTTGATGTAACGGGGTAAAGTGATTACTTATGCATATAGGCAATTGAGGGAGCATGAGAAGAATTACCCGACTCATGACTTGGAAGTGAGAGCGGTCGTGTTTGCCTTGAAATGTTGAAGACATTATTTATATGGCACCAAAAGTGCGATCTATACCAGTCACGTAAGCCTTCTACACGGTTTTTGACCGAAGTGGATTGAACATAATGCAACGGAGATGGCTTGAGATTTTTAGTGATTATGATTGCGTTATCCGGCCTCACCCGGGTAAACAAAATGTTGTAGCTGATGCCTTGAGCTGAAAGGAACATGTAAAACGAGACGGATTAGAGCCATAAGCCTTACCGTGCAAAGAGTTTTCGTGACTCCATCACTGAAGCACAAAGGTTGGCAACCAGGGCGGAAACTTCGTCAATGAAGCATTGCACGGCTTAGAAGAACAATTTGATAGAAAGGACGATGACAGTTTATACCATGTTGAACGATTGTGGATTCCCGTTTTTGGTGAGTTGCGGTTGAGATTGATGAATGAAGCTCATAAGTCGGCATACTCGGTTCACCCGGGGTCCGACAAGATGTATTTTGACATGAGAGACTTGTAGTGGTGGCCGGGAATGAAGAAAGACATTACAAGATACGTTAGTGAATGCATCACGTGTTGCAAGTAAAAACCGACCACGAGAAACCACCCGGTTTGCTAGTTCAACCGGTAACGCCGCAGTGGAAATGGGAACGAATTGATATGAACTTCATCACGAAGTTACCTAGAACGAGTAGTGGTCGGAACACCATTTGGGGTGATGGTTGACCGGTTGACTAAGTCGGTTCACTCCTTAGCCACCCGGGAAACAGATAAATTTGACACCATTGCACGTTGTACCTCAAAGAAGTAGTATCCAAACTTGGAGTGCCAATTTCCGTCATAACCGATCGGGATACCCGATTTACTTCAAAGTTTTGGAAGGCGTTCCGAAAAGCGATGGGTACTCAACTTGATGTGAGTACGACGTTCCATCCGCAAACTGACAGTCAAAGTGAAAGAACCGTTTCAAACGCTTGATGATATGTTAGGAGTTTGTGCCATCAATGTTTGGTGGCAATTGGGACGTGCATTTACCGTTAGTCGAATTCTCTTATGATAGCATCCAAATGGCGCCGTTTAAAGCCTCAGGTGGGAGAAACCATAGGTCACCGTTAGCTTGGGCGGAGTTGGTGAACGCCAACTCATTGGACCCAAAAATTTGTTATTGAAACGACCAAAGTGATCTCACAAATCAAAGAAAAGTTGAGAGTGGCTCGAGAACGACAACTAAAGTATGCAAACGTGAGACGACGACCCCTTGAATTCAAAGTCGGTGATTTTGCGTTGTTTAAAGTATCCATGTGGAAAGGGTGTAGTTCGATTTGTAAAACATGACAAGTTAGGGTTAAGGTATATTGGCCCATTTAAAAATCGTTAAACGAATTGGCCGGTAGCGTGTCGATTGGAGCTCCCTCAAGACTTGAGTGGGGTTCATAATGTTATTCATATTGTAATCTTTGGAAGTGTTGGGCGGATCCAACACTTCACGTGTCTCTTTGAGAAATCCGTGTTGATAAAACGTTAAAGGTTGTAAGAGAGCCGATAGGGATCTTAAACCTAGAAGTTAAAAAGCTAAAGAATACTTGGTATACAAACGTTAAAATGAGATGTAAAGTTAGATGTGGACCCGAATTTACTTGGGAGCGAGAATATTCGATAAAATCCAAGTATCCCCATTTATTTAACGAGCCTAGTTAGAATTGAATTTCGGGACGAAATTCCTTTATCGGGGGAATAATGTAACATTTGTAAAAATTGACCAGATTTGACTTGCAATTTAATGTAAATGATTTTCGTGAATTAATGCGAATTCTCGAGCGTATTGTCGTGTCGTAACGTAACGTGGAATTTATTTATGCTCACGGATTCGGTTTGGCGTTTAAATGGTTAACGTTTAGATATTGGTCGAAATTAGCGGAGCGGGAGCCTACCATCTTGGAACATAGGCCGGCCCCCAACCCCCCTCTCCTTTTCCTTTCCCCTTTCATTTCTTTCAATTTCTTCTTTCTCTTTTCTCTCCAAAAGTAAACACCAAAACACATTCTTCTTCTCTCTAAATTCTTGGATTATCGATTGTTGTTTGGGCTAGATTAGTAATAAATTCTTCATCATCATCATCAACTAAACATCATATCAAAGGATCAAACCTCCAAGTGCAAGAAATCTCTATTTTGGGTCAAATTCGGGTTTAAAGGCTTTTGGAAGATTTGGTAAGTAAAAACTATCTCATATTAACCATTTTATGTTATTGAACATGTCTCTAGTCAAATCTAAACGATTTTGAGTCTTGAATCGAGTCAAAAACGGATTTGAGTCATTTAGGGTTTTGAAATGGGTCATGAATGATTTTGGGAAAGAAATGATGTTATGAATCGAATTTGTACAATGGGTTATGTTTATTTATGCTGAAATATGTTTGTTAAAGCTTTAAAATGAGTCTTGAAGCATCCCAAGTCGATTTGGTAGTCAAAAATGGGGTTTGGGTTATGTTTGGATCGTGTTTGGCTTGAAAATCTGCAGATCTGCAGACCATCGCGTCGTGACCTCCTTCCTCGCGCCGCGAGAATCAAGTTTCAGCTCCCATTGTGTTCCAGAGAATTTCCTCGTGCCGCGATCCTTGTTCCTCGCGCCGCGAGCCACCAGTAATACTCGCGTCGCGAGATTTAGCCCTCGCGTCGCGATTTTTGTCAGGTTGCGCGTCAGTTTTCAAACGCTAATAACTTTTGATCCGTAAGCCCGTTTTAGACGTATGACCTATCTTTGGAATCGTGAGAGAGTCTAGTTTCTCATGGTATCACTCTTTCGAAGTGATTCCATTTCTATTTCCAAAAATGTCATGTTAAAGTGTCCTTGTCTTTGTTCGGTTGAACCATAAAGACGTTTGAGTGTCGTGGCATGACCAAATTGAGTCCCGATTGTCATTCATAGTTGATTTACCCTTATAAAGCTCCGATTAGGGTTTGACTTGTGATTGTAAAATGTGTACTTGATAGGTGATGCACATGAAGCGATCGTTGGACGTTTATAGTTTGACTTTAACTTGTTGTAGCCGCTCAAGGTGAGTTTTCGTAAACCTCTCCCTACTCAATTGAGATTCAGGCTGAAAAGTGTACACATACATGCTCGTTGGATTGTTTGGTTGATTTGATTGACGGCTTATTGATTGTTTATTTGATGGTTGGATTGATGGTGGGTTTGATTGATTGTTTGATGGTTAATGACTTGATGGCCGCGCTTATGATATTGCATTATGACATTTGCATGCATACGGTATATGATTGTGATATTGTGATTATTTAGGGTAGTCGTACATACATAGAAGTCGGTTATGCCTTCAAAGGGTTTTAGATGTGGTGGGAAGGCTGCGGGTGACCCTATATATAAGCATCTAGGACTCGTTGAAAGTAAAATCCTCCTAAGTGTATGTACATATAGTTTTGGACGATTTGTGGTATGATGGTGTAACACCCATGACTTTCGACCCGTTGACTAGTTGTACAATTTAACTAACAATTTTAGTTAGTAATATATTTGAGGTCATTTTGGAGTTTAAGTGGGTGCAATGTGCAAGTCGATGTCAATTGATCTTTTTATTTGGTTATACGGTGCTAGTCGGTATGTAACTAAGTTAGAAGTGTAAAACGGGTTATCCATAGATCCGACCCGTGACCCATGACCCACCCAACCTTACCCCAACCTTACACTCTTTCATCCACTCATTATTTTCTTATCTCTTTCTCTCTTTCTCTCTTAAAATGCAAGAAAAACACACTCTCACTTTCTCTCTAAATTCTTATCATCAATTTATGTTATTTGAGTTAAGTACAAGTTAGAAACATCATCTTCATCATCATTAATTCTTAATATCAAGAGTTGGGTATATTAAGTGCAAGAAATCTTCAAATCAAGCTCATTTTCGGATTTAGCAATTTGTGGAGAATTTGGGTAAGTTAAATCTCTCTCAAGTCATTGTTTTATGTTTAACAACTTTACTTTAGGTCCCTTATACGAGTTTTGTACAAAAATCGGGTTCAAGAACCCCAATTGGTCGAATTAGGGTTTCAAAGTTGCAAACTAGGTCAAAAATCGATTTGAGTCAAAAATCATGTTATGAAGTGAAATTATCAAGTGGGTTATGTTTAATTATGTTCATCAATGCATAAAAACGAGTTTTGGATCATCACAAATCGTCTTAGAAATCAAAAATGGGGTTTTGGGGGTGTTTTGGTCGTGTTTGGTTGCTGATTTGTGCAGAACTGGGTAGTTCTGATAAAATCTAAACTGTAACTGCCGTTAGGAATGTAACTCCCGTTACTGTCTGTAACTCCCGTTACTGTATGTAACTCCCGTTAGGGACTGATTTTGACAACATTTTCAAACGTCAATAACTTTTAAACCGTAAGTCCGTTTTAGGCATATGACCTATCGTTGGAATCGTATGAGAGTCTATTTTCATGTAGTAACATTCTTTTGGGGTGAATCTTCCTTCATTTCTAAAAATGTCGAATCAAATGTGTCTTGTTCTTACACGGGAAAGTTGTTTAAGCGTTTATGGGTTTATGACTCGAATTGAACTTACTAAATCAACTTGTTTAGGGTTATAGAGTTGACTTTGATGATATTATGATATACATTTATAGGTTGTGGACGCGTAGCGGTTGTTGAGCGTTTATAACTCTTTGTAAACTCGTTATTGTTGCTTGGAAATCAAGGTGAGTTTCGTAGCTCCCTACTCAATAGAGATTCGGGCTGAAAAGTGTACAAGTTTTGTGTGTTGACTTGCTTGATTGTGCAATTATGTGTTTGCCTTGGATTATGACGTAGCTTAATTGTGCATACGGATGACATGTCTTATTGGAACGTTGATTGATTTATGGACTATTCGCTTGGTTGATTGTGCATTCGATTATGAATATATGTTGTGATTAGGATAGTTGTACATACATGGAAGACGATGATACCTTTAATGAGTTGTAGATGTGGTGGGAAGGCTACGGGTGACCCTATATATAAGCATCTATGATTCCTTAAATGTAAAGTCATATGAAATGTATGTGTATTATGATTTGGTTGAGTTGAGGGACACGATGAACATGATGGCAATATAAACGGGCACCTTAAGTGCTTGATGACAATACACGGGTACTCTAAGTACTTGATGACAATAACGGGTACTCTAAGTACTTGATGACAATATGGAGGACAATTGAGGTACAATGTGTGCATGTGTGTAATTATAGAACTTGCACGATAATTATTACTATCGTTATTACTTGTTCTTGTTTATTATGCTTATTCTAACTACCTTGAGTAGCTCATCTTGTGAATATGTGTGTGAGGGACATTGTGGGTCATAAATGGACATTTGTGAAATGTTGAGGAACATGATGGACATGATGACAATAAACGGGTACTATACGTACTTGATGACAATAAACGTGTACTATACGTACTTGATGACAATAAACGGGTACTATACGTACTTGATGACAATAAACGGTACTATACGTACTTGATGACAATAAACGTGTACTATACGTACTTGATGACAATAAACGGGTACTATACGTACTTGATGACAATTGGATGACATGAGAACAATTGAGGGACATTGATGAACATGTTTGACATTTTAGAACTTGATGGATACTTGTTGATGTCAATATTATGTGTTCTTGTGCATTATACGTGTTCTAGCTATTGTATAGTTTGTGCAATGGATACGTGTGAGACTAGGTTGCGCTACGAGCCAACTTAAATTGAGTACTAGTGCCTTTTAAGGACTTACTGTAACTTTATTACTTGCTCATTATCCTTGTGCATATTGTGAATGGCATTGGCATTTGATCCTTGTCATTCTTTCCTACGAACTCACCAACCTAGTGTTGACCTTGTTTAGTACACTTTTCAGGTTATCAAGTGAATCCAAGATGTGATGGTTGATTGGTGCTTGTGCTAGAACTTGGGCTTGGACTTACATGGATCCAGGATTCATTTGCCCCTTATTTTGCATTATGCATTATGTACTTGTTTGATGATGATGGATTCACCGAATCCCCTTTTGTTCATTTAGTTCATGTTCTACGATAATTCCATGCAAATGTTATATCTTTTCAGTGACATTACGAGCCTAGCTCGGGGTGTTACGGATGGATTTGTGATTGAGATATGTTTGCGCATTATTTATCATGTAAGTCGCGCCGTGATATGTTAGCGCATTACTCATTATGTAAGTCGCACCGTTAGCGCATTATTCATTATGTAAGTCGCACCGTTAGCGCATTGTTCATTATGTAAGTCGCACCGTTAGCGCGTTATTCATTATGTAAGTCGCACCGTTAGCGCATTACTCATTATGTAAGTCGCACCGTTAGCGCATTACTCATTATGTAAGTCGCACCGTTAGCGCATTATTCATTATGTAAGTCGCACCGTTAGCGCATTGTTCATTATGTAAGTCGCACCGTTAGCGCATTATTCATTATGTAAGTCGCACCGTTAGCGCATTATTCATTATGTAAGTCGCACCGTTAGCGCATTGTTCATTATGTAAGTCGCACCGTTGATATGTTAGCGCATTACTCATTATGTAAGTCGCACCGTTAGCGCATTATTCATTATGTAAGTCGCACCGTTAGCGCATTGTTCATTATGTAAGTCGCACCGTTAGCGCGTTATTCATTATGTAAGTCGCACCGTTAGCGCATTACTCATTATGTAAGTCGCACCGTTAGCGCATTACTCATTATGTAAGTCGCACCGTTAGCGCATTATTCATTATGTAAGTCGCACCGTTAGCGCATTGTTCATTATGTAAGTCGCACCGTTAGCGCGTTATTCATTATGTAAGTCGCACCGTTAGCGCATTATTCATTATGTAAGTCGCACCGTTAGCGCATTGTTCATTATGTAAGTCGCACCGTTAGCGCATTGTTCATTATGTAAGTCGCACCGTTAGCGCATTGTTCATTATGTAAGTCGCACCGTTAGCGCATTGTTCATTATGTAAGTCGCACCGTTAGCGCATTGTTCATTATGTAAGTCGCACCGTTAGCGCATTGTTCATTATGTAAGTCGCACCATTAGCGCATTACTCATTATGTAAGTCGCACCGTTAGCGCATTATTCATTATGTAAGTCGCACCGTTAGCGCATTATTCATTATGTAAGTCGCACCGTTAGCGCATTGTTCATTATGTAAGTCGCACCGTTAGCGCATTATTCATTATGTAAGTCGCACCGTTAGCGCATTATTCATTATGTAAGTCGCACCGTTAGCGCATTGTTCATTATGTAAGTCGCACCGTTAGCGCGTTATTCATTATGTAAGTCGCACCGTTAGCGCATTATTCATTATGTAAGTCGCACCGTTAGCGCATTGTTCATTATGTAAGTCGCACCGTTAGCGCATTGTTCATTATGTAAGTCGCACCGTTAGCGCATTATTCATTATGTAAGTCGCACCGTTAGCGCATTGTTCATTATGTAAGTCGCACCGTTGTATGTTAGCGCATTATTCATTATGTAAGTCGCACCGTTAGCGCATTATTCATTATGTAAGTCGCACCGTTAGCGCATTGTTCATTATGTAAGTCGCACCGTTATATGTTAGCGCATTAATCTTTATGTAAGTCGCGCCGTTATTGAACGTTGTTAATTGTTATATGGAATCGTTGTTGTTAAACGTTGACTCGTATTGATTTGTGATATTGTGGGACCTTTTAGGGTTCCCTTGGACATGATTAGGTATTCTAATCCTCGCTTATCGTAACAGTTGTTATCCCGACACTTGTTTCCTATTACTTGTCCCTACGAACTCACCAACTTTATGTTGACCCGTTTTAGTCCACTTTTCAGGTGAACAGGTTAGCTCCAAGACGTATTGAATGATTGTTTGCTTGATTATGCTAGAATTGGACTTGGACCTTCTCATGGATCCGTGATTCATTTTCCTGATCAAGGGTTACGTTTATGTATGAGCCGATAATTGTATTCGTGAATGTTTTGTATGGATTATTTAATCCTAATTATGCATTTAGATTGTCTCTACTTAATTTCCATGTCGTGCTGTGCTATTGGTGTAACCCTCATGATTCCGCCTTGTTGGGGTGTTACACATAAACAATATTGTACCAAAATTATTTAAATGTGTAGGTTTTCAAGACTTCATTCTCAGAACTAATTTCCTGGTCATTTGAACAAGGGTTAATTAGGAATGAGTTTTGAGATTTGAACAAGGGTTAATTAGGAAATAGGACATGATTGCATTTGTATTGCTAAGAGTTGGAAGTATGCAGGTTTGACTTTTTTAGTCAATGGAAAGGATTTGTCCTTTTGGTAATAAAAAGATATATTGCAACGGTGGACTATCTTGGCAAAGGTAGGAGTAGTATGCTAAAAATGGTCAAATAAAGGAGTTTTGTTCAAAACCCATGTGGAAAATGTACTTCGTTTTTAGCTTGATCAAGTTATCTTAAAGATTAGATTAGCAACCAAAAAACAGTAGGATTCTCAAATTTTTACATGGAATTGATTATTTATCTTGACTGCAGAGGAGGCCATGACACCAACTGAAGCTAAGGTTGTCAAAGACTTCGATAAGGTATGAACCTTATATGTGCATATACCATTGTGTTTCTTATTTTTGACTGGAGCATATTACTGGAGTCGCTCACTGAAGTAAATGACTAAAGTAATTAACTGAAGGGATAACTGGTGACCATAATCTGATGTATCGATACTGAAGTAATTCATTGAAAACGTCCAGTTGTTATCTTCACTGGTGGACTAATTTGTGACTAGAGTAATACACTGGAGTATTCCAGTAAGCTTCATTGCTGGTGATGCTCGCTGAAGTGTTTGGTGAGACAACTAATTACTGGAAAGCAAATGCAGATAGAAATCTGATGATAAATCAGATGCTTATAAGTCTGGTCGCTGAAGATAGTTAATATGTACGGATCGCTGATAATAGTTAACGAAGACTTGTCGCTGAAGTGGTTACTTGCTGATCTAAACAATCGTTGGTCACATCTGGTAGCGACCATTTCATTGACCATGATCAACTGAAATTGCATCAGCGAGAGTTGTTGCTGATCAAAAGGTAAGTTGTCAATGAAGAACGGTTGAGGCTAACAGGTTTTATAAGATATATATGCTTTCAAGTGAAACAAACGGCTGTTGTTGAGGTTGAACTGGTGAGTTGTTGCTGATCAAAACTAATTCTATCACTGATGAGCATTAAGATCAGCAATTCTATCACTGAGGTAGAACTGGTGACTTTTGTGCATTCAAGTCGAAGAAAGTTATAAGCTTTAAAATACACCCATGTTTAACTTATGTTGTCTTTTATACAATTAATTATTTAATTTTTGGTAGATGTGTGTTTTATGTATTTAAGACTATGTCTATTAGATGGAAAAAAGCATGAGTCATGGGCTTCTATTTGTTATTTATTCAAATTAATTAGCTTTTGCTATTATTTTTTACTAGATGTTCAAAGACAATGGGATATGGTTAATTTAAAATGACTCCCATTTGGAAGGATTAAGATATCTAAAGTAATTTTTCTTTCTGGAAGTGGTTTTTGAAATATGGAGATTTATTTCATGTTGATGATCATGATCTCACAAAGATTGTTATTTTATAAATTTACTAACATACATAATATAACTACACAAATTGTGTATAGATTACAATTTTGCTATACTTACCTTTCCATATGATAGAGGTTATTAAATTAACGATTTTAAACTTACCCGCGTTTTTCGCGGGATAAAAATCTAGTTCTACTTACAGGAGAAATAGAGAATGGGTTCTTGACTTTCTTCTGAGAGAGTCAACAAAAACTGCTTTTCTGTTGGATAAAGCCATTTATTCTTCTTAATTCTATGTAGTTTATCTTGTTTCTAGGTTACAAGTCATAATTTGAATTGTGCTTGGGAGTTTATTTGCTTACACATATTGCTTAAAATTTGTCTCACTTTGGATGTATTTGTGTAAAATCTCAAGGTACTGTATGTTTATTGATGGTATATAAAGAAAAGCATCATTTAAGCTCTACTTTTAACAGCTTTTGTGGGAGATATTTGAGGCATGGAGTTTATGCTTGCATGTTTTTTTGGATACATATAACTGGGTAAAAGCGGTAACGAGCAAAATAAATATGTCACCTTCCTTGCAGTTTTGTTTCTGATGCATGCTTGAAAAAATATTGGTCGCATATTCTCATACTTATAATCTCAAAATTAAATCATTACATTTTTTTTCTTCCAAGTTTAATCATTTTAATTTGCATAAATGATAACAATGGGACAAGAAGACATGGTGAAGAATAATTTATTGTGAGACTAAATAATATTCTAAAGTCTTAAACGTTGATTGATGAATTTTAATATAAATCATTAGTTGTTCAAATGTTTAGCAGGACTCCAACAAAGAAACTAGCAGTCATCACTCTGACCGATGCCTTGTGAGTCAGACCAATAAATAGCATTGGCCAAAGTATATCTACATGCTTAGAATATAATCTGAACCTAAATAAGCAAAGAAAACTAGGAGATCTTTATGTTTTTCGAACCCAAAATACCAAACTTAGATATCTGTCATCTCTGTGTTAGTGGATAGGGTATATCTTTTTTTGTCTTGTTTACTTCTAGATTAATTTAAATTGGTTAACTATAATTTTTTTTAACTACGGTGTGGATGTCATCAGTTAATATGACATACCCCAAGTTTATGTAATGAAATTAACTCAAAACAATGGTACAAAAACAATGAACTTAAGACAGATAAATACAAGCTATAGTAGACATTTAGGTGATGAGCTACTACTAGCAAGGTGATACTTGTTCTCTTAAATCAACATCATTGATACAGTAGGATCTACTCCTACGAAGTACTTCATATGAAACTAGACTAAAGTTCAAATTTGATTCAAAAAGTCCATCCAAACTCAAATTTGATTCATATGCCTACAAGCCTTCACAATACAAACTTTTGTAATTGAACTAAGCATAGTTGATTCTAAGTCTCTAAATCCTGAAGGTCAAACAGGAGTCGTTATATTAGGTTATACTAGTAGTTACTATCTATTTATATAGATCAATTAAACAAGATGTCACTTGCAAAAGCTACTGATTATAGAATCTCTAATAACATAAGCAAAGACATTTCCTACGAAGATACTCATCAGTACAAGAAATAAGGAGTACGTAACAGATGGACAATACTAATATCCATGTCTTCGAACTAACCCTTGATGACATAAAGCGGCATGGATGAGAGACGTAGTAAACTCGATCCATTTTTCAATCGGAATATTGTGTGTATTAAGGCCCACTTAAGAAAGCCATGATTTTTAAACAAATATGCAACTTTCTGATAACTGAATTCATCATAAAGCCACTTAGCATACCTAAAAGTTTAGTATGGCCAGTAGTAGATAAATAAAAGCAAGCTAGGTTTATGTTTAATTGGTAACTAGAATAGCCAGAAGTTTAAGTTTACATCAGAGTATCAAAAACTACATAAACATGCATATAGTTTAAGTAAGGCATTGTAGTTCTTAATAAACATCAAATTCTTTTCGATCGTTCATAATAACAATTTAAAAATCGTTTTCTGTGCTGAATGAATCAGTTACTTCATCATCACATTCAATTTTCTATCGGTTACTATTAATTAATAAATTGATTCAATTCTGTCGTCGGTCAATAACTCATTTGTTTCAATGAAAGTTTTCAATGAATTAAAGTTTTCAATTGACAAAGATAATGGGTCGGTTGAGCTTACAATGGTTTGGTAATTTCATTCTTGCAATTGCGTCAGATGTACCACATTATAGATGAAGAAGCGATATGGATAAAAATGTCATTTTAGATATGAAGTTGTAGTTTTCCTTCCCAATCATCTCAAAATTGGGCAGAAAAAACTGGAATAAAAAAGCATTACAATTCCCCCCACTAATCATCCCCTTTCATTTCCTCTCCACTCTAAAAAAACTAAAGAGTACACGTTATATTTTTTCCATCCCACTCCTTTCCTTTCTGCTTAAAAAAAAAACTAAAGAATACACTGTATTCTTTAGTTTTTTTTAGAGTGGAGAGGAAATGAAAGGAGATGATTAGTGGGGGGAAATTGTAATGCTTTTTTATTCCAGTTTTTTCTGCCCAATTTTGAGATGATTGGGAAGGAAAACTACAACTTCATATCTAAAATGACATTTTTATCCATATCGCTTCTTCATCTATAATGTGGTACATCTGACGCAATTGCAAGAATGAAATTACCAAACCATTGTAAGCTCAACCGACCCATTATCTTTGTCAATTGAAAACTTTAATTCATTGAAAACTTTCATTGAAACAAATGAGTTATTGACCGACGACAGAATTGAATCAATCTATTAATTAATAGTAACCTATAGAAAATTGAATGTGATGATGAATTAATTGATTCATTCAGCACAGAAAACGAATTTTAAATTGTTATTATGAACGATCGAAAAGAATTTGATGTTTATTAAGAACTACAATGCCTTACTTATAAATAAAATGACTAATTGCTTGGAAAGTACCCCAACTTGTCATATTAGTGTCCGAACAAAAAGATGCTTTGTATTGGGATGAAAACCGGCTAAAATCTATGTTTTAGCTTATGTGGACTAGTTGCGACATACCGTTCTCTAAATTTGTTGTTGAAAACAACTTTAGAAGATCTCAATTTTACTTTTTAACCGCTCATTGCCATGTCCTAGTACGTTTGGTTCTACTTGCCTTGCAATGTCATAGTTATTCCTTTTTCCCAAACCTATTTTAACCCTGCTTATGCATTTATTCAACCTATTGTATAAAAAGTATTCTCTGGCTCTAATATGGCTCTTTCTTTTTGTGTCAGGCGTCTCAGTCTTCAACATGATTCTCATCTTCTGAAAAGTATTTTTGCTGGTGATCTTTATTAAGAATGGTTAGAAGTACATTAATCAATATTAACCTCGTTCTTAATGAGAAATATTAGTACATCGTATCTGTCTAACGGTGGTTTAACTATATGCATGTTTATGTAGTTTTTGATATTCTGATGTAAACTTAAACTTCTGGCTGTTCTAGTTACCAATTAAACATAAACCTAGCTTGCTTTTATTTATCTACTGGCCATACTAAACTTTTAGGTATGCTAATTGGCTTTATGATGAATTCAACTATCAGAAAGTTGCATTATTTGTTTAAAAATCATGGCTTTCTTAAGTGGGCTATAATACACACAATATTCCGATTGCAAAATGGATCGAGTTTACTACGTCTCTCATCCATGTCGCTTTATGTCATCAAGGGTTAGTTCGAAGACATGGATATTAGTATTGTCCATCTGTTACTTACTCCCTTATTTCTTGTACTGATGAGTATCTTCGTAGGAACTGTCTTTGCTTATGTTATTAGAGATTCTATAATCAGTAGCTTTTGCAAGTGACATCTTGTTTAATTGATCTATATAAATAGATAGTAACTACTAGTATAACCTAAGACATCTGTTTGATCAAATAATCGCACTATGGCACAACCGAAGGGGTATGTGGGTTGAGAAGGTGGTTTGTAGGCGATTCCCTACTGGTAATAGGGCTATGGTCGCTTTACGCCTAATTAGTGTTTTTGATTTGTCACCGATCCTAAGGGTCGGTGTTGTAGGGTATGAGAAAGATGATGATGTGCCGTATGGCATTCTCCTCTTTATATAGAGGGTAGGAAACTTGGAGAGGAGGGTAAGAGAATTAGGGTAAATCTCTTCCTCTTTTTAGGATATCTTCTATTTGTTTAGGAAGATTTATGATAATCTTTTTATGAGTCGTGTCCGAGGTATTCGGGATTTAAGTATATGGTTTTATTCGGATAATCATGGAAATGATCTATGTATATCCGATCTTCTTAATATGTTTCTTCGGAGCTAGGTATTATTACCTTGGGAGCTCCGGAATGATTATATTAAACGGAGGTTGAGCTTCGTTCAGGGTATATAAGTAATTTTTACCTGTACGAAGGTGTCTCCGTATCTGCTTTGGGTACGGAGATAAAGCTCCGTATAGGGTAAATCATCAAGCCCCCCAGTCTAACTGGAGAGGTTGTCTGCAGAGTGTCCGGTTAGACTTCAAAAATGTGCTCCGTTGCTCCGTGTTGCAACTTGCCCGTCTTATCAGCCTATTAGTATTTAATCGGCATTAATTCGACTTGTTTCAGAGAGTTAATTACGGCTTATCCCTTAGAGTAACAACTTGTTGGCGCAGGACTCGAGGTAGCTTTTCACTGGTTGGTACCCGTGATTATTACCTCCATATAAATACCAACTCTTTGTCAAAAAAGGGCTTTTGCCTCCCTCTACTTTTATTTCGAAAAATCTTCTTCCGCTGCTCCATCGTCGATCTTCACCAGGTACACTCGTCGTCTTCCTTCTTCTTTTATTCCATATTTTTTAGTGATGACGAAGAGAGAAATCATGAGTATCTTCAATGTGTTGAGTCCTCTGTTATCCAGGGGGGTTCTCCTGCAGAGGTGTTGACTGAGACACCTATTCCCTTTGCCCAAGAACGGGTTATCGAAGAGCAGGTTGTGGTGGAGGTTTCTGATGGTGTTGGTGAAGATATAGAGGATGTTGTTCAGGAAATTACCTTTGCCAGCCGTCTGAAGAAGAGGAAGAAGTCGTCCAAAGGTGTCAGCAGTTCCCGATCGAATAAATCAAAGACCAAGAGTGTTGACGTGCCTGAGCAGTCTACTTGTAAGTTCTCCTTAGCCTTTCTCTTTTTTGTTTCTTTACTTGTCATTAATTTATCTATTCTTTGTCTTTTGCAGCCTTCAACCCTTTTGGGGGGGCCCCACGCTGCTTCTTGCCATCGTTCCATACAGAGCATTGCTCCTTCTGGATGGATCACCGATTTGATGAATATGGAGATCCAGAGCTTTCCTCCTTTCTTTAACCGCTCCATTTTTTGCAGTGCCATTGTTGGTAGTGCTCTGGATGCAAGATTGCGGGAGATTTCTGAGGAGTCTGGGCCATCGAAGGAGCAATATGAGAGGCTGATGTCGGAGAAGCATTCTCTTAAAATGAAGGTAGCTGAGCTGGAGGTGGACTGTGGAGGCCTTCAATCTGAACTGGATACCGCACGGGCAGTCATAGTGGAGAAGGAGAAGGAGGTAGATGTTCTTTCAAGCCAGGTTCAGGAGAAGGATGCGCTACTGAAAGGGGCACAGGATGCACTTGCAGAACAATCTGGGAAGTATGGGAGATTAATTGTTGAAGTTATTCCCCATGTCTGCAAGTCATTCCTCCATGGACCTGAAGTTGGTGTATTGCTGTCGAAGGTGTGCAATGAGAACAGAGTTGACGCAGAAGCCGGGTTGATGCATGCTTTGGCTGGTGAAGGTGTTGTAAATTTGGAAGGTTGTGGTATTCCTGAAGACACAGCCGGGCGTCTAGACTCTGCATTTAACGAATTAGCTAACATTGACTCTGCATACCTTCGTAAGCTAGCATCCGACCCTGAAGCCTCTCCTTCCGATCTTCTGCAGGTTGCTCCTTGATCCCTTTAGTATCTCCTTGTCTGGATTTGGAACTTTCTGTTGAATTGTTGTGGTTCTCAAACAATCTTATCTGTCGGTGGCCTGAGCGCCTTTGAACAATTTGATGAATACTTGACCAGCCTCCCTTTGTGTTGGGGGAGGTCTCTGTATATACTTTTTTGGTACCTGCAATTATCATATTTAACCGTACCCTTGACTTCTTCATAATGATGAGTCCGTCTTTGAGTGGTTTTTGTGTTTGGCCTATCCCTTTTATTTTGGGGAGGCTCTTTTTGTTGCTTCATGAATGTCTTAATGGGCGTCCCCTTGAACATTTACATGAAGTCTTTTTTTTTTTTTTACTTTTTACGCGCGTTTAGAGTTTATTGATCGATCTTAAGAATATTTTGAAAGCTTAATTTATCTAAAAATAATTGGCAGGAGGACATTACATAGTAAAGTTCCTAGCTGCTAGCTTTCTTTGTGGGACTTATCCGGTAGCTAATCGGACTTATCCCGTTGCCTTTTCAGGTAATTCACTTTTTGACGGAGGTCTTTCTGGTCCTCCGTCTTTTCCCCGAAGCTCCTCAATGCGTTGCTTTTTCTGGCCCCTCTATTCCTTTTGCGTGTTCTTCTCTTGAACTTTGTTGTTTCTGGGGCCTTTGTTTTTCTTTCTGGTTGCGTGGAAACCTTCCTGCTTCGCTCGTCTGCTGAGCTTCGGCTTCGTTCATGTTTTCCTCTTTCGGTGATTGAGTTAGACAATAATGTTGCTATCCCCGACTCACTTTGGAATTTTATTTGTGAGTGGATTGTGGATGATATTATCCCGAACTTCCTCATTGCTTTTCTCCCAAGTATCACGTTGTTGTCAGAGTTTGCCGGTATGACCATGAAGGTGATTCTTTCTGTTTTCCATTTTGGATATTTCCCAATTGTTACTTCTGTCCTTAACTCTCCGATTGGCCATATTCGTTCTCCTGCAAACCCTGTTAGTGGTTTTTCCACTTTTCTTAGCTTTTCTCTGACACTTCTTGGTAACCTAGAAAAGCAATTCTCATAGAGGATGTCACATTTACTTCCTCCGTCTATCTGAACTTCTTTCATCTTAGTGCCTGCAATGGTAGCTTCAATGATGATTGGTCCGTTGGATGGCACTATTTGCCCTAGTGGTGCGAACTGGTAGTGCTGTTCCTGTGGGTGCTCTCTGTGTACTTCGGAGCGTATCATAAGGATCTGTGCTGGTGCTGTTTTTTCTGTTTTCTCAACTTCATTTTTTATCCTTGTTGCTTGGCGGATACCTTTAACTTGGTGATCCAGTTTTCCCGATTCCACAGCTTCTTCTATGGCTTTCCTTAGATTTCTGCAATTGTTTGTGTCATGTCCATGGTCTCTGTGATATTCACAGTATTTATCCATGTTCTTCTTCTTTGTTATGAGCTTATTTGGGATCGGGAAAGTTGAAGCAACTCGCTCCGTGGCCAGAATTTGCTTTGGTGTTTTTGTGAGGCTGGACAGGATATCGATCCCAATTTTCTCTGTCTCTTCCGGCCCATTGGTTGTCATCTCTTGCGTACCGGGGGAATCTTCCATTCCCTCCGTACTTATTTCTTTTCCTTCCTGAGGTATAGTCTACATTTGTCGTTTCTCTTGCATCCAACCAAATATGGACCTTGTCTGTTAGGCCATTATATGTTTCAGGCAAATCGGTGCTTAGGTGCTCAATTAAGTCTATTGTGCGAAGTCCGTGGATGAGTCCTGAGATTCTTTGGCTTTCTGGTAGTCCTCGTACTTGCTGGGTTTCGTTAGTGTACCTAACGATGAAGTCCCTTGTCCTTTCTCCTTCTTTTTGTTTAATATTGTGCACGGAGATATGAGTTTTTCTATGCTTTTTCTGCATGCTGAATTGGGACCTGAATTTATTTTTGAGCACCTTGAAGCTATCAATGCTATTCTTGGGTAGGCCATCAATCCATTCCCGCGCATCGTCTGTCAGTGAGTAGGAGAATGCGTGGCATGTGGTTGACATATCCCATCTTTGAATCAGAGCTGCTTCGACAAACTTCTTTAAGAAGTCGTCTGGATCGCTTTTTCCATCGTAATACCCCAAATGTTGAGTGATGATATACCCTATACGGAGCCCCACCTCCGTATGTAAATCTGCTATTACGAAGGCTGCTTAAGGATGTTTCCTGCCAGAAATACGGAGCTCGCCTCAGTCAGAATTACAGAGCTCCGCCAAATATGGAGGAAATCTCTTATTTCCTCCTCCTAAAGAAAAGGTATTTGTCCATATCCCTTTACCATTAAAATATATTAAATTATATGGCATGTAAATCTCCTAAACATGTCATACGTATCTTTACCCTAAAAGCCCTAGCTTTTCCTCCAAGATTTTACCCTCTATATATAGAGGAGATGCCATTCGGCATATCATTATACACACCCCTAAAAACATATAACCTCATTCTCTCCAACATCTAAGGTGTACGACTTCTTTACTATAACGAAGTCCTCACCGCCAACACAAACACCACCGATACAATGGCGTAAAGCGGCTCCATAGCCCTCTGACCGAAAGGGAATCGCCAACAAATCGGTTAAAACCCTCCTTGTTCCCGATCGAAGATCTGCACGATTATTTGATCAAACAAATTGGCGCCATCCGTGGGACCTTATGCTATACGTTCCCATGACTACCACCGAACTAGATCTCTAACCATCGATAATCATAAAATCGTTAAACTCCTTCTCTTTTTCAGATCTCATATAACTCAAACCCAGACCATGTAAAACCCAGTATCACAAACAAAATACTAGGAGACAAAAAAAAAAGATCCTGGAAAATATAAACCTAAAATGTGCAATAAACAGTAAATTGTTTATGCTTTCCATCTATCGCCGTCCTCTTTCGAATCCTATTCGCATGAGAAATTAAATCACGACCCTCATTCTGATTTACAACAAGCAATTAATCCTTCCTTTAAATTCAGATCCAAAAACCCACGACCAAGGTTTGAAGTAGTACATCTCGACCTCCGATAAAATCGAAAACCGCAAAAATTAATGGTTGTATTTGAAACAGCCGCTACACGAGGCTGTCGATAACCATTACAATGCTTAGCAATTCGGTTTAGGATGAAAAAGGATGGAGTAATACCCATTATTTCAGATCTTAATTAAGAAAAAGATTTGGAGTTCGGGTTTGTCAAAAATCCCATCGAAAGCGAAGAACTACAAAGAAAGTCGCGTAGGTGCCACAAGCCATTTGAAGACGAATAACAGCCACGAAGAGATGCCTATAAAGCCAGTCGATGATGAAGAATTATGCAGAAGCGATGAAGAAATCTCTATAAAGAAAAAAGAGAGACACAAGTGATCGTATTAAAAATACGAAAAAGGTCAAAATACAAACAACCATCATCCAGCTAACAATTCGTCATTCCTAAATCAGCAAAAACCATGGAAGTCCAGCCAATAATGAAGACTTATTGAAGAAAAAACGTTTTCAAATTGGTAGAGGAAAATCAAAAGCTACAAAGTACGAGATCGGTGTTTGCTTGTCGTTTCGATCACTCCCGACATAAACCATAGTTCAATCACCACTCCTAGCCGCCATGGATAAGAATTCCAGGTTAAAAAAGGCTCACATCAATAAGACCTGGAGTCAAGTGAGAAAAGCTATGGTTCACGGGAGGACAAAGAAAGGAGACAAACAAAAAAAAACACCGTTCACATCCAACCACCGTTCAGCCGCCACACACCACCGCGGGACCAATAAACGACAACCAGCATTATGCGGCTAAGAAGATGGAAGGGCCCATAAAGCATGGAGATTCACTCGAAGAAGATCAAGAGGCGCTAGCTTACAAAGCCAAAAAATTGACGAAAACTCCTTTTTGGCTACGCCGTCATTCAGCCACTACAAGGCTGATCCTATGTCATGTTGAGAAGCCATATGAAGCAATTAAAGACATCTATAGATGCCACAAGATCAGAAGAAAACCATAAAAAAAAGAGAAGGGGAGAGAGATGATGTCAACTCGTTTTTTGCTCCTACCGCCGGCCGACCTCTAACAGCCACCTCCACAACCAACCGACCACCTGAAGGACCTATTTGGTGCATTTACTAACGCCTATCATATGAGATCTTAGCTCGGAGAAAGAAACACAGGGCGACTAAAAAAAACTATACGCATAATAGTGGTATTAGGCTGAGTTTACATGTGCATGGCAGAAGTACCTCTAAAATCACATATAATCTCACATTGCCACTATATGACGAATATATAGTGATGATATACCCTATACGGAGTTCCACCTCCGTACCCGAAGCAGATACGAAAACACCTTTGCACAAGTAAAAACTATTTATTTACGGAGCTCGACCTCCGATTAATATAATCACTCCGGAGCTCCCGAGGTAACAAATACCCAGCTCCGAGGAAACATATCAAGGAAATCGGATGAAGATCCTTTCCATGATTATCTAATTAAAACAATACGCTTAAACCCGAAGGTTCCGAATACGGCTTGTTAAGAGATCATTACGAATCTCCCTAAAAGATAAAATATATTTTTAAAAGAGGAAGAGATTTACCCTAATTCTCTTACTCTCCTCTCCAAGTTTCTACCCTCTATATAAAGAGGAGATATCATACGGCACAAATCATCTCTTACGCATCACTCATACATAACACTACACCGATCCTCAAGGCTCGGTGACAAACCATAACATCAATCAGGCGTAAAGCGGTCGCAACCCTATTACCAGTAGGGAATCGCCTATAAAACACCCCCAAAATCCACACACCCCTCCGGTTGTGCCATAGTGCGATTATTTGATCAAACAAATTGGTGCCATCCGTGGGACATAATCCCTCAAAGACAACAAATCATGAAAACCCACCCGCGATCAGAATAATCAGCTATCATGACCTCAAAGACTTGATTTGAAAAGTTGACTCATCCTGAATCCATGATGCCCACAACCTAAAAGGACATGGATTCTCAACAACAGTTCCCTTTTCTTTAGCATTTCTTACCCCACATTTAACAAGCACATGTGTACTCTTACTGTCTTCATAATACAGTGGATACCCATTTGCCAATGCATACTTAATAATGGAATCCTTAAACTGCTCAATACTTTCAAATCTCTTTCCTTTAAATGGATGCATTAACTTCCAATGAAGTGTAGGATCATGCATTTGAGACTTAATCTTGTCATTCTCTTCTTTTTCTGGACCTTCTTCAGCATTTGGATTGTAATTTGGATCAGAGTGATTTCCAGTATCAAGGTCTTCATCATTTTCATTTTTCTTACCCTCTTCAGCCTCAAAAGTCAGTTTCTTTGGACTGATTCCCTTATTTGGTGTTCTCAAAACTGGCATAGGTTGTTTCCTTGGACTGAAACCCTTATTTGGTGATATGTTTTGGTGTGCATTACCCTCTTTCCTATTTTGTTTCATCTTTCTACATTCCATCAATTCTTCCTCACCAGCACTTAGATGATCTAAGCTAGGACAATCACTGTCTGAATCACTTTCTGACTGACTCTCACTTCCACCCTCACTGTCTGCCACACTCTCACTTTCTGAATCACTTTCCCCATCCCCATCTCCATCATAGTCAGGATCTTCACTATCATCATCACCTTCCCCATATGGTTTATCTTCCTTCACACCCTCCTTCACTTCCTCCTCCTCACATTCATCATCACTTTCTTCAATAAAACTTGACAAATCTAATTTTTCTAAATCTACATACATATGTATAGGCCCATCATGTGCAATAGCATGCTTAACAAAATTTCTAAAATCACCATCACATACCATGTAACGTAAACCCTTACTTAATTCTTTACCAGGTACACAATAATATAGCCCAACAGATTTTCCTTTGGTTGCTTGATAAAAAGTGTTTATAACCTTAATTACTTTTTTATTGAATGACTGAAATGTATACTCGTTATATTTCACTTCACCCATAGTAACCAACGCCCCACCTTCGTATCGCAGTGGATTTTTCAAAAACCCACCACAATAATGAACCTCTACAGTACCTAACTTATCCATTGACTTCATTTTAACAAAAATAAAGCAAGATTAAACACTTACCTGTGCGATTGGTACATTGCGGTACAAGTTTTTCCTTTCAATTTAGTGTTTAATCGAACAAATTTTGGAGGGGGGAAATTAGGGTTCTTCGATTTGGAGGGAAATAGAGAAAAGGGGGGAGATTATGGCGGGGAGAGAGAAAGGGAAAAAGAAAATAAGAAAACGATATATAAATTCGATATATATATATAGGTCGGTCAAAGTCAAGTGCCATGTCAGCAAAACTGATGACGTGGCATCGATGACGTGGCACTTAACGGGCGCCGTCTGTCAAAAACTAACGAGATACCCTTTATTAGGAATTTTTTGAAAATAGGATCCTTTAAATAGACGAAAACAAAATAGGTTACCTTTAATAGGAAATTCATGTAAATAGGTTACCTTTTTATGGATTTTTCCCTATATAAAAACCTTCCCCAACACAAAGAGAGGTTAACAAAGGTACAAAGAAAAATTGTTCAAAGGCACTCAGGCCATTAACAGGAAAGATTGTTCAAAGGACCACATCAGTTCACCAACAAAGTTTCAAATTCACAAGATACCAGAGGAGTCACGGAGTAATCCACAGCAGATCAGAAGGGGAAGCTTCAGGGTTGGATGCTAATCTACGAAGGTATGCAGAGTCAACATTAGCCAGTTCGTCCAATGCAGAGTCCAGACGCTCAGCTATATCTTCGGGAATATTACGACCTTCCAGATCTATAATACCTTCACCAGCCAAAGCACGCATCAACCCTGCTTCTGCGTCAACCCTGTTCTCATTGAAGACCTTCGACAGAAGCGCACCAACTTCAGGACCATTCAGGAAAGACTTGCAGACATGGGGAATAACTTCAACAATCAATCTCCCATACTTCCCAGATTGTTCTGCAAGTGCATCCTGTGCCCTCTTCAGCAGCACATCCTTCTCACGAATCTGGTCTGTAAGAGCATCCACCTCCTTCTCCTTCTCCGTAATGACCCTCTGCACAGCGCCACGCACGGTATCCAGTTCAGATTGAAGAGCCCTACAGTCTACCTCCAGCTCAGTTGCCTTTACTTCAAGAGCATGCTTCTCCGACATCAGCCTCTCATATTGCTCCTTCGATGGCCCAGATTCCTCAGAAACCTCCCGCAACCTTGCATCCAGAGCACTACCAACAACAGCACTACAGAATATTGAACGGTTAAAGAAGGCAGAAAGCTCTGGGATCTCCATATTCATCAGCCCGCTGACCCATCCAGAGGGAGCGATACTTTGAAGAGAGAGATGACACGAAGCAGCATCTAGAGCCTCCCCAAAAGGGTCAAAGGCTGCATAGAAAACAGATAATCAATAACAAGTGAAGGAATAAACAAAGGAAAGACTAAGAAGAGCCTACAAGTAGATTGCTCGGGCACTTCAACATTTCTGGTTTTCCATTTCTTCGATCGGGAACTGCTGACACCCTTGGACGATTTCTTCCTCTTCTTCAAACGGCTGGCAACAGTGTTCTCCTGGGCAACATCTTCTGCATCTTCACCAATACCATCAGACACATCCACTACGACCTGCTATTCAACAACCCGCTCCCGAACTAAAGGAACAGGTGTCTCAGCCAATACCTCCGCAGAAGAACCCCCCTGGATAACAGAAGACGGGGTAGACGGTGGAGCAAGAGCCACCGGCTTGAAGACAAGGCTGGACAACGCAGGTTGCCTATCAATCAACTGTTTAAAAGACATCTCTGCAGAAAAAGATACACCAAATCAAAGACCGTAATATTCAACAAATTAGGAAGCAACAAGATAAGGGAAGGAGTAACCTACCCTGACCACCACATTCAATGATAAAATCCTTAGCACCATGTTCCCAAAACGAAGCAACACGAGACTTAAACAAAACAGCCTCAGGATATATACAAAGCTTAATGCCATAAGAGGAAAGACGATCGACATCAGACTGCCTCACACCACAAGTACTAGGAGCGCCTATAGACTTATACTTCAACCTACCCACATCCAACAAGCCCCTATGTCTAGGAGGTATCAACGAATGACCAACAAAAACAAACAAGTCCTTCCAGTCCCTAAGCTCTATACCACCAGCAATAAACAACTCACGATCACTGTTCTTCGAAACAGTAACCCAATCGCCGGACTCTTTGAGTTTATAAAAGAAGTTAAACAGCGCTACGGAAGGTTCTATACGGTTAGCACAGCAGAGGACTTGGAAAGCAATGATTTTCGCTATACCGGTCGGATGAACAGAAGATATATGGCATTGGTAGTAATCTAAGACAGCCAGGAAGAAGGAAGAAAGAGGGATCCTAAGATTACCAAGGGTAAATGCCTTCACATACAAACCAACAAAGCCAGCAGGAGGATCACAAACAGATTGCCCTCTTTCCGGAAAACGGATTAAGTTAGGGTTTCGCGCAAAATAAGTAGACACAAAGTTCTGATAGGCAGAACGACTCAATATATTGGTGATACTTCTTATTCCTCTCTTCGCCATTACTAAAAAAATATGGAATAAAAGTAGAAGAAGAATGACGAGTTTACCTGGTGAAGATCGACGAGTTGGTAATTTTATGGGGTAATAATCACGGGTACCAGCCAGTGAAAAGTTACCCCGAGTTCCGTGCCAACAAGTTGTTAAAAAGGGATAAGCCGTAATTAAGACTTCTGAAATAAGTAAATGCCGAATAAATGATTGATTAGCTGATAAGATGGGCAAGTTGCGACACGGAGCAACGGAGCACATTTTCGAAGTCTAACCGGACATTCTGCAGACAGCTTCTCCAGTTAGACTGGGGGCTTGATGATATACCCTATACGGAGTTCCACCTTCGTACCCGAAAACACCTTCGCACAGGTAAAAACTATTTATTTACGGAGCTCGACCTCCGATTAATATAATCACTCCGGAGCTCCCGAGGTAACAAATACCCAGCTCCGAGGAAACATATCAAGGAAATCGGATGAAGATCCTTTCCATGATTATCTAATTAAAACAATACGCTTAAACCCGAAGGTTCCGAATACGGCTTGTTAAGAGATCATTACGAATCTCCCTAAAAGATAAAATATATTTTTAAAAGAGGAAGAGATTTACCCTAATTCTCTTACTCTCCTCTCCAAGTTTCTACCCTCTATATAAAGAGGAGATATCATACGGCACAAATCATCTCTTACGCATCACTCATACATAACACTACACCGATCCTCAAGGCTCGGTGACAAACCATAACATCAATCAGGCGTAAAGCGGTCGCAACCCTATTACCAGTAGGGAATCGCCTATAAAACACCCCCAAAATCCACACACCCCTCCGGTTGTGCCATAGTGCGATTATTTGATCAAAAATTGGTGCCATCCGTGGGACATAATCCCTCAAAGACAACAAATCATGAAAACCCACCCGCGATCAGAATAATCAGCTATCATGACCTCAAAGACTTGATTTGAAAAGTTGACTCATCCTGAATCCATGATGCCCACAACCTAAAAGGACATGGATTCTCAACAACAGTTCCCTTTTCTTTAGCATTTCTTACCCCACATTTAACAAGCACATGTGTACTCTTACTGTCTTCATAATACAGTGGATACCCATTTGCCAATGCATACTTAATAATGGAATCCTTAAACTGCTCAATACTTTCAAATCTCTTTCCTTTAAATGGATGCATTAACTTCCAATGAAGTGTAGGATCATGCATTTGAGACTTAATCTTGTCATTCTCTTCTTTTTCTGGACCTTCTTCAGCATTTGGATTGTAATTTGGATCAGAGTGATTTCCAGTATCAAGGTCTTCATCATTTTCATTTTTCTTACCCTCTTCAGCCTCAAAAGTCAGTTTCTTTGGACTGATTCCCTTATTTGGTGTTCTCAAAACTGGCATAGGTTGTTTCCTTGGACTGAAACCCTTATTTGGTGATATGTTTTGGTGTGCATTACCCTCTTTCCTATTTTGTTTCATCTTTCTACATTCCATCAATTCTTCCTCACCAGCACTTAGATGATCTAAGCTAGGACAATCACTGTCTGAATCACTTTCTGACTGACTCTCACTTCCACCCTCACTTTCTGCCACACTCTCACTTTCTGAATCACTTTCCCCATCCCCATCTCCATCATAGTCAGGATCTTCACTATCATCATCACCTTCCCCATATGGTTTATCTTCCTTCACACCCTCCTTCACTTCCTCCTCCTCACATTCATCATCACTTTCTTCAATAAAACTTGACAAATCTATTTTTTCTAAATCTACATACATATGTATAGGCCCATCATGTGCAATAGCATGCTTAACAAAATTTCTAAAATCACCATCACATACCATGTAACGTAAACCCTTACTTAATTCTTTACCAGGTACACAATAATATAGCCCAACAGATTTTCCTTTGGTTGCTTGATAAAAAGTGTTTATAACCTTAATTACTTTTTTATTGAATGACTGAAATGTATACTCGTTATATTTCACTTCACCCATAGTAACCAACGCCCCACCTTCGTATCGCAGTGGATTTTTCAAAAACCTACCACAATAATGAACCTCTACAGTACCTAACTTATCCATTGACTTCATTTTAACAAAAATAAAGCAAGATTAAACACTTACCTGTGCGATTGGTACATTGCGGTACAAGTTTTTCCTTTCAATTTAGTGTTTAATCGAACAAATTTTGGAGGGGGGAAATTAGGGTTCTTCGATTTGGAGGGAAATAGAGAAAAGGGGAGAGATTATGGCGGGGAGAGAGAAAGGGAAAAAGAAAATAAGAAAACGATATATAAATTCGATATATATATATAGGTCGGTCAAAGTCAAGTGCCATGTCAGCAAAACTGATGACGTGGCATCGATGATGTGGCACTTAACGGGCGCCGTCTGTCAAAAACTAACGAGATACCCTTTATTAGGAATTTTTTGAAAATAGGATCCTTTAAATAGACGAAAACAAAATAGGTTACCTTTAATAGGAAATTCATGTAAATAGGTTACCTTTTTATGGATTTTTCCCTATATAAAAACCTTCCCCAACACAAAGAGAGGTTAACAAAGGTACAAAGAAAAATTGTTCAAAGGCACTCAGGCCATTAACAGGAAAGATTGTTCAAAGGACCACATCAGTTCACCAACAAAGTTTCAAATTCACAAGATACCAGAGGAGTCACGGAGTAATCCACAGCAGATCAGAAGGGGAAGCTTCAGGGTTGGATGCTAATCTACGAAGGTATGCAGAGTCAACATTAGCCAGTTCGTCCAATGCAGAGTCCAGACGCTCAGCTATATCTTCGGGAATATTACGACCTTCCAGATCTATAATACCTTCACCAGCCAAAGCACGCATCAACCCTGCTTCTGCGTCAACCCTGTTCTCATTGAAGACCTTCGACAGAAGCGCACCAACTTCAGGACCATTCAGGAAAGACTTGCAGACATGGGGAATAACTTCAACAATCAATCTCCCATACTTCCCAGATTGTTCTGCAAGTGCATCCTGTGCCCTCTTCAGCAGCACATCCTTCTCACGAATCTGGTCTGTAAGAGCATCCACCTCCTTCTCCTTCTCCGTAATGACCCTCTGCACAGCGCCACGCACGGTATCCAGTTCAGATTGAAGAGCCCTACAGTCTACCTCCAGCTCAGTTGCCTTTACTTCAAGAGCATGCTTCTCCGACATCAGCCTCTCATATTGCTCCTTCGATGGCCCAGATTCCTCAGAAACCTCCCGCAACCTTGCATCCAGAGCACTACCAACAACAGCACTACAGAAGATTGAACGGTTAAAGAAGGCAGAAAGCTCTGGGATCTCCATATTCATCAGCCCGCTGACCCATCCAGAGGGAGCGATACTTTGAAGAGAGAGATGACACGAAGCAGCATCTAGAGCCTCCCCAAAAGGGTCAAAGGCTGCATAGAAAACAGATAATCAATAACAAGTGAAGGAATAAACAAAGGAAAGACTAAGAAGAGCCTACAAGTAGATTGCTCGGGCACTTCAATATTTCTGGTTTTCCATTTCTTCGATCGGGAACTGCTGACACCCTTGGACGATTTCTTCCTCTTCTTCAAACGGCTGGCAACAGTGTTCTCCTGGGCAACATCTTCTGCATCTTCACCAATACCATCAGACACATCCACTACGACCTGCTATTCAACAACCCGCTCCCGAACTAAAGGAACAGGTGTCTCAGCCAATACCTCCGCAGAAGAACCCCCCTGGATAACAGAAGACGGGGTAGACGGTGGAGCAAGAGCCACCGGCTTGAAGACAAGGCTGGACAACGCAGGTTGCCTATCAATCAACTGTTTAAAAGACATCTCTGCAGAAAAAGATACACCAAATCAAAGACCGTAATATTCAACAAATTAGGAAGCAACAAGATAAGGGAAGGAGTAACCTACCCTGACCACCACATTCAATGATAAAATCCTTAGCACCATGTTCCCAAAACGAAGCAACACGAGACTTAAACAAAACAGCCTCAGGATATATACAAAGCTTAATGCCATAAGAGGAAAGACGATCGACATCAGACTGCCTCACACCACAAGTACTAGGAGCGCCTATAGACTTATACTTCAACCTACCCACATCCAACAAGCCCCTATGTCTAGGAGGTATCAACGAATGACCAACAAAAACAAACAAGTCCTTCCAGTCCCTAAGCTCTATACCACCAGCAATAAACAACTCACGATCACTGTTCTTCGAAACAGTAACCCAATCGCCGGACTCTTTGAGTTTATAAAAGAAGTTAAACAGCGCTACGGAAGGTTCTATACGGTTAGCACAGCAGAGGACTTGGAAAGCAATGATTTTCGCTATACCGGTCGGATGAACAGAAGATATATGGCATTGGTAGTAATCTAAGACAGCCAGGAAGAAGGAAGAAAGAGGGATCCTAAAATTACCAAGGGTAAATGCCTTCACATACAAACCAACAAAGCCAGCAGGAGGATCACAAACAGATTGCCCTCTTTCCGGAAAACGGATTAAGTTAGGGTTTCGCGCAAAATAAGTAGACACAAAGTTCTGATAGGCAGAACGACTCAATATATTGGTGATACTTCTTATTCCTCTCTTCGCCATTACTAAAAAAATATGGAATAAAAGTAGAAGAAGAATGACGAGTTTACCTGGTGAAGATCGACGAGTTGGTAATTTTATGGGGTAATAATCACGGGTACCAACCAGTGAAAAGTTACCCCGAGTTCCGTGCCAACAAGTTGTTATAAAGGGATAAGCCGTAATTAAGACTTCTGAAATAAGTAAATGCCGAATAAATGATTGATTAGCTGATAAGATGGGCAAGTTGCGACACAGAGCAACGGAGCACATTTTCGAAGTCTAACCGGACATTCTGCAGACAGCTTCTCCAGTTAGACTGGGGGCTTGATGATATACCCTATACGGAGTTCCACCTTCGTACCCGAAAACACCTTCGCACAGGTAAAAACTATTTATTTACGGAGCTCGACCTCCAATTAATATAATCACTCCGGAGCTCCCGAGGTAACAAATACCCAGCTCCGAGGAAACATATCAAGGAAATCGGATGAAGATCCTTTCCATGATTATCTAATTAAAACAATACGCTTAAACCCGAAGGTTCCGAATACGGCTTGTTAAGAGATCATTACGAATCTCCCTAAAAGATAAAATATATTCTTAAAAGATGAAGAGATTTACCCTAATTCTCTTACCCTCCTCTCCAAGTTTCTACCCTCTATATAAAGAGGAGATATCATACGGCACAAATCATCTCTTACGCATCACTCATACATAACACTACACCGATCCTCAAGGCTCGGTGACAAACCATAACATCAATCAGGCGTAAAGCGGCCGCAACCCTATTACCAGTAGGGAATCGCCTATAAAACACCCCCAAAATCCACACACCCCTCCGGTTGTGCCATAGTGCGATTATTTGATCAAACATGTAGTATTTCCAAAAAATCCGGAGATGGACGTATATATAATCATGGGCGAAAAATCGGATATTTGGCACAACTACGAGGCCACCACTGACGGCCACCACAGACCTAAAAGGCATAGAGGCCGATGAAATCTCCTAAAAAGATCTAATATTTTGATCCCATCCATGGTTTGCCAAGAATCATCACTAAAGGAACGAGCCAAAAAATTATGGAAAAATGAGGACGGTTAGAGTTGAATTAATAGAAGAATACATGGAAGAACACTCGTATAAAAATAGCAAAACATGCTGGTGCTAGCTTACGATGTGCATGGTATCTCAAGGATTATGGAGCATGAACCGAAGGAACACCATGCACACAACAGCGAATCGACTATCAAGCAAGCTGATGCGCACGTGGATCCAATAGTGAATGTTATGCAGAAGGTAACAAATCCGCTCCTAGCTAGCTACAACCCATGGTGTGCTCCTTGCTACGAATGGTTCGAGAATCGTCCGCAGATGGTCCGACTTCATTCGTCACATTTGCAACAAGCCTAAATCGAGAATGAAAGTTACGAGATCAATCATACTAGACCCCTCGTATAAGAAAGAGAAGAAGATTTGGAAACGGTCCGACTAAAATCATCGACGATCATCACTGAGCCGCCACCTCCTACCATCAGGACGACAACAAGTTTGGAGGTTGATTTTAAGAAGATTTCTTATGAAAAAGAAATAGCACAGAAGTAGCGAAGAAGTATTGAAGAGTCAGAGCTTACCCGCACACGACGACGACACGCTTGTGTAACCTCTATCTCCACGGAACCACCGCCAACAGGTTACGAGCAGAAAATGGACCTCCAACAAACATAACACTACGAGCTCTAGTAACATTTCATTCCTTATCAAGAAAGTCATGAGCAACTCGCCTTCTACACATGTCGCATAGCTCCACCTTGATGATGTGGTGCAAACCCCTGTTCATGGACGATCTCCGAAGTCAGCAACATAAAGACTAAGGTGCATGGTTTAGCTAATGATGCATATATACGACCACATGCATGTTCATATTAGGTGCATGCAATAAATAAACATATATGCATGACATGAAAATGTCAAAGTTGCTCTTAGGTGCATACAAGCATCACAATTAATTCATGTGGAGCCAGTAGAATTTAACATATGACTTCGGAGTTTTCGAAAGGATGCTATGATGAGAGGCTAACGAGTTTGCGTCGAAGATACCTACACAAAATATCAACCCGCAATGGTTCGATTATTTTTAAAGAACGAGCATAGAAGTCAAATTAAACGGTGATCGAGTCAGATCCATAGCTATCTCCTACAAGATAACAAAAAGGAGGTGACAATTTTCAAGAAAAGCGGAAATAAGGAGTTCGAAAAAGAGAGAGAGACCTTACGAGCACATGGCTGGATAGGAATTAATTTGAGAAATCAATATTGGGATCCACGCGAATTGGAGATGATCATGGCATATTAGCCTACGAAAATGTCAAGGTCCAAAGATACAAAGCAACAGTTGCCGCGAAACACGATAAGAAAGAAGCATTACATCCTACTATACAACGAGGCCACTACCCATCAGATATTATGGAGTCGAAGAAAAGCTCCTACAACGAACACGCTTGCAAGACGCGCATACGAAATTATCAAAACTCGCATTGGGACCCCCAAGCCCTAGAGTACATCGTTAGGGAATTTTCCCCTAATGGTATCATTGGATAATATAATCGTGATGGTCAAAGGCTCATTAATGGAAGATCATTGGAAATTTTGATACATTCAACCTATCCAAGCTTGCCAGAGATAACGGAAAAAGGAGAGAAAGTGATTTTCTATTATGAAGCAAATGGAAGATACTATCGACATAATAAGAATACTGGATATTCGATGACGCACACACGACCCTTCGCAAGCACACTACAACCACAGTATTTATCTTGATCTGCTACCTCCAGCCGAAATATATTATATGTGCAAGAAAGATGTCATCTTCAAAGCACAGACAGAAGCCAGTACGTTTAAAAAGACGATCGTAACACCAAAGGCAGACAACCACATTACACTTACTCTCCGATATTCTGGCATAGCTTTGTGTATAACGATGACTATATTATCTCCGAAGCTCCCAGAAGACTATATCAAGCAATTGGCGCAAAATTTGCAAAGCACGCCGAAGGAGGAGCATTCAATCAGCGGATAGCTACATTAACCAACGATCACATCACGGGGATATTAAAAGATGACAGAGCTGAAACCTTCTGACCGTAAAGCTGCTCAAAAGGTACAAATCTCTTCCTCAAACTATAAGACCCTACGTAGGCACTAAGCAGTTTAAAACACTACGAACTTAAGCGAAGTTGGGTCGCTACCCTTCGCAAATATTATAAATAAGTACGTACAATTAACTAAGTAAGTTGGAGTAAGGGGACGCCCATAAAATCCAACGAAACTGCGGATAAATCTTAAATCAAGATAAAAGCCCAGTATATCACAGATAAAGCCTTGGCGACAAAAAATCAATAGGGAAAATCTGGTGCAAATTTGAGCATTGTGGAATAGTCTTGCAAAGGCAAAAGCCAATAGATAGCCTGATCAGCATCTCGAAAAGGCAAACGCCAATAGATAATCCCAATGCAAATCACATGAGAGAAAAAATTCAAGAAGACGGTTACTAATCGGAGCTACCAAGGAAGACACAACTCACTACTAAAGACACGGACCTCCAGAGATACAGACAAAGGAGACATATAAGCCACAACAGAAGCCGAATTGAAGTAACCGATCATGACGAATGAGCGCCTCTTAAATCTTAGCCGATCCAGATCGACAAAAGATAGAGAGCCATTTTGAACAAAAATACAAGACCATGTTGAAACTCTCTAGCACGACATTTATTACGAAACAATTGCAGAGAGATAAAACATGTTAGCTGAAGGAATAATTTTAAAACCTTCCTGAAGGTTGAATGACAAGCATCAAAGACTTCAACAAACAAAGACGATTTCAGTTCAGCCCCTACACATCAACACATTGAATAATCTGAAGAGCCAAAGTTCGTCTTTACATAATACGCCAACAGGACAGAGCCCTCCAAGCACTAAAAGATCTCCGGAACAACCTATGACCTTGGATAATAGACAGATTACACAGTCCATACCTGGTGAAAATAGCAAGAAATATGCACACGCAGTTTTATTATGCATCGATCTAATCCGATAATGGTGAAGTAAATATTTTCGGTGACGATTCAACATTGATATGTTGCCTAACATATTTTCTACGAAGAAGAACGCGGTTACAAGAAGCTCCGACCATCTACAAAGGACAAATCAAAGGAAATACGATATGATTATCACAGAGTCAGAAGCGCGCAGCTCAGGAACCAGTTATCCATCCACTCCACAGAAGGCCTCCTACAATAAGTCACCCCGGAGCAGAAGTTATCACAGCACCACAGGCCCACCATCATAAACCTCTCACAGATATGGCATACACCAACAAGAGTTTCCAACAGTCCAGCCATGACATCGAGGTAATCTAAATGTTTCAATAGCCAAAGGACAAAGACGAAACGGTTAATACCAGACGAAAGACATCAATCACGGAGTACTTACTCGGATCTGCAGCCAGTTGATATTTTCTTGGATTCTAATACGACAGTCTCTTGCCAGTCTCTCCTATTAGACTGGGGGGCTTGATGATATACCCTATACGGAGCCCCACCTTCGTATGTAAATCTGCTATTACAAAGGCTGCTTAAGGATGTTTCCTGCCAAAAATACGGAGCTCACCTCCGTCAGAACGGAGCTCACCTCCGTCAAAATGGAGCACCTCAGTCAGAATAACGGAGATCGCCTCAGTCAGAATTACGGAGCACCCCATCAGAACAGAGCTCCGCCATATATGGAAGAAATCTCTTATTTCCTCCTCCTAAAGAAAAGGTATTTTTCCATATCCCTTTACCATTAAAATATATTAAATTATATGGCATGTAAATCTCCTAAACATGTCATACGTATCTTTACCCTAAAAGCCCTAGCTTTTCCTCCAAGATTTTACCCTCTATATATAGAGGAGATTCCATACGGCATATCATCCTACACAACCCTAAAAACATATAGCCTCATTCTCTTCAACATCTAAGGTGGACGGCTTCTTTACTATAACGAAGTCCCCACCGCCAACACAAACACCTCCGATACAATGGCGTAAAGCGGCTCCATAGCCCTCTGACCGGAAGGGAATCGCCAACAAATCGGTTAAAACCCCTTCTTGTTCCCGATCGAAGATCCGCGCGATTATTTGATCAAACATTGAGGGTATTTCATTTTCACAGGCAATGGATATCTTTGTATGGTCACAGAAAATGGACTGTCAGTATTTACCAGGTGGGATAGATCAACCGGTTCAGGATCCTCCCATTCATATGAATCGTAATCTGGACGAACTACATTCCTTCGGGTGCGTATGATCCCTTGATGGTGTCCTCTTGATCCACCCTGGTTCTGCTGAGATAACAGGTTGTTCTCCGGACCTCCGTCGAAGCCGGGTAGACGCCTTCCCTATGTTCTCCGGAGGGCTGTTTCTTCAGCGTTGGTTGGTGCGTTTCTTCCCTCCTATCCGTATCTCAGTCGTTCTTGTTGCGGGGGTTGTGAGTGCTTGAGTATGCCTTCTTTGCTGTGATTGTATCCTTTCGTTTGGCCTCCCTAAGGGGGTCTCCATCTCGATGTATTCATCCACCGAATCTGAGTCATAGTCGTTTTCTAGATTTCTAGTAACGTTGTAGATCTGACCCGTTTCTCTTAGATGATGCATGATTGTATTCAACAAATCGTAATTAGCTTGCACGTACGCATCATTTATTTCGTGCTCTTTTGATGTGGATGCTCTAATAATATCTCCAGGGGCCCGTGATGTTCCTTGGTTGGGCGGGGTGGTTTCTGACCTGTTCTGTCTCTGGCCCTGACCTTGGAGTGGTGTAAGCACGAAGCTGCTTCGGCCCTGGGATGGCGTGATTATTGGTCTATTCACATCCTGGCTCTGATTGGTCGTCGCGGATCTATCTAGGCCTTGACCCTGAGGTGCGGATCTGCCCAGACCTTGACCCTGCGGTGTGACTGCGGACCTGTCTAGACCTTGACCCTGCTGTGTGGATCTGTCCAGACCCTAGCCCGGTGATGCGGGAGTTTGAAAATTTGAAAATATACTCTTAGATATATTATGTACTCTTCTCATTTCTCTCTCCATGCATTTCTTTTCTCAAAAACAAAGTTTAATACTCTTTCCATTAAAAATTTTATGCTTCAAATTTCTGGATCCGATCGATGACGGGTTCTGGAGATCAACAAAAAAAAGTAAGTAATCAATGAAAGATATATAATTATCTTTATCGTGTTCATCTATTGAAAGTTTTCCCTAATTTAGTGTCAGGAAGAAAAAAAATTATAATTTGTTTCAGGAACTAGATCTTGATTATGATGATGGATGTTAGATTGAAGCTTGGATTAGAAAGGTATCTCTACTATATTATAAAGCATTTGTTCCCTCCATTTTTTCAACTTTAAGTAACTGAAAACCTCAAAATACCACTGTCACTTATTCATAATACCATTAGAAAAAATCTCAACCACTCATTATTCCCTCTCTCCTCAAATCTCAACCACTCATTTTTCTCTCTCCTCCATAAATCATTTAATTCCTCTAATTCATTCAAAATCTTTTATCTCAAAAACCGTACATCGATAAATTATAAAAGTTATATGAGTGTTCTTAAAATTTCATGCTCTTTCATTAGAGATGTCATTCGATATACTTTCGACGAATTTTTAAATCCGAAGGCGGAACCCGTACGGCTAAGGAATTTGGCTATCACACTTTATGACCTATCACCTCCTATGACCTATCACACTCTAACCTATCACCCCACCATCTCACCGTCGCAACACGCGGGTACTTTCCCTCGTCTAAAGAAACGGATGTGCTTTATAGTTTAAAGATCTGGTAATTACTCCTTACGAGATCTTTTTCTTAATAATCAAAGTTTTTATTCATGTTTCCAATTGCATGATGATTTGTTTATTTCTGAGAATTTATCATATGTTGGTTATATTCTTTACTACTCTTTATTCATGTTTAAATTATTTGGAGTGTTTTACAGGGCTTAATTTTATTGGGTCCAAGCGGGTCATTTTGAAGAATGCGGGTCAAACGGGTTGGGCGTGGGTCGGGTGCGGGTTGACCCGCATTTTTTTATTCTTTTTTTTTGTGTGTGTTACAAACAAGGTCTTTTTTTCATTTCTTCAATAACTAATATTTAGTAACAATAACTAACACTCCAGATTTACAAATTAAAAGTATAACAAAAAGAAATAACGAGATAGTTATGGTTTTACAGAACAGTACTAATATTATGTTAATACAATCAACGGTTCAAAAAGATTATTATAGAATAAATAAATAAATTATATATATATTTTTAATAATAATAAATAGATTAATTAATAATAATATAATAATAAATTTGTTGAGATAAAGGCTGGAAAGCTATACTCACTTTTATAAGGGCTCAAGGAGTCATGTAGCTAAAAAATTCAACCCTCCCAAATCCCACCAATCACATCTCTCCAACTCATTTTACCCCTCCAACTTTCTCAACCAAACCTCCTAACCTATTTCTTAGGCATTCATCACTTTTTCAACCCTCCCAAATTTTTTTATTTTCTTTTTCATTTAATTTAATCAAACATTTATAATAAAAACTTAAACATTTCATTAAAATAAACTAAACATTACATAAACATAAACATAATTTTAAAAAATATATAAACATAATTAAAAAACTATATATTTAATATTTGAAGCAGTTTACTATATATAAACAGCCAAATATATATTATTGTATGAAATTCATTGATATTTTTAAAGTTATGAAGGTAACTTTATAAATTCATTGATATAAAACAATAAAGGCGCGTTTGGTTCATAGAATGTTTTTGGAAGGAATGGAATCTGTTGAAGGAATTGTAATATGATGGAATGGAATTTGACGAAATGTTTTTTATTTTTTAAAGATTTAAGTGACGGACGGAATGAGATTCCTTCCCCCATCCCCATGGAATGGAGATTCCATCAAATGAGAGAATGTTCACATTCCAACGGAATGATATTCCTTCTTCATTGAGCAACCAAACGCACTAAGGAATGGAATTTAATTCCAATTATATTAAATTCCATCAGTGTTAGGTCCAGATTTAGTCCAGATTTACTGGACTCACTCCAGACTCGACTACTGGAGCTTACTGAAGATCTGTCCAGAAACGTGTTCTACTAGACCTACTCCAGACTTGGAAACTGGAGTCCCTCTGAAGATTTGTCCAGAAATAATGGAAGACCAGTGAGCAAATACTTGTATAGGAATCTGGAGTATTCTCCAGATTATCTCACTGGACTTCACCCCAGTCCAGATCTACTCTACTGAAGGCGTTCTCACTGAAGTCAAAGACTGAAGTAAGAATAAGGAAGACAATAACAAATGCATGATAGCAACTACTGAAGAAGCATGGGTTCCTTCTGATGATTCATCAGTTGATGAAGAAGAGGAAAGAGATTGTTGTTTTATGGCTCTGGCAGATCAAGAGCATCTGGTGAGGGATGATGTCACATCTGGTCGTTGGGTCGACATTGTTATTAAAAAGGTTAGTGAGTATGATCTTGAAACTAATCCTGAACTTAAATTGGACATCGTTGAAGCTCTAAATTCTGATTTAATTTTTGTGGAAACTGTTAGATTTGACAGTCTAAATGGTCTAGAAACAGATTCTTCTGAAATAAATGCTTTAAAATCAAAATTAAAAGAACTTCAAGACATTGAACTGGCATTTCAAGCCCAGGTTCTGGTAACTGAACAATTGATTCAAGAAAAACATGATCTTGAAATCATTTTAGAGAAAGAAAAACTGGTAATAAAATCATGGCTAGAAACAGATTCTTCTGAAATAAATGCTTTAAAATCAAAATTAAAAGAACTTCAAGACATTGAACTGGCATTTCAAGCCCAGGTTCTGGTAACTGAACAATTGATTCAAGAAAAACATGATCTTGAAATCATTTTAGAGAAAGAAAAACTGGTAATAAAATCATGGCTAGAAACCAAAAAGCCATATGATGCTTGTGTGAAACAATTTCCTGCTCAAAAACGCGCATATTTGGATGGAAATACTCATGTAGCATCATTAATACCAGTAATCGATCGATTACCAGAGGGATTCAGGCCCACCACTGTTTATGATGAGCCTGTAACTCCCAAGGCCAATACTGTCCCAGTTCTTTGCCCAGAGGTTAAGACTGGAGCTGTCCAGATGACTGCTCCAGTTAAAAAGGTTAAGCAGAATAGACCTTTGCCTCAAAACAATCCCCTACCTAAGCCTACAACTGGAAAAGCTCAGGTATCATTTGATGAAAATATTTTGTCCAGGTTAGAGAACCAGATTCAAACACTGACTCATCAATTTCAAAGTTTTAATGCAAGATTAAACTTTATTGAGGGTACTTCATCTGGCCCTAGACAAAATACTAAACCTTTTGCAAAGAAAGACAAATTTATTTCTCCAGTTGAGAAAAAGAAAAAGGTTTCTAAACTATCAACTCCAGTAGTGTTTTCAACAAAAACTACTGTTGAAGAAAGTGAACTCAACCAGATACCCCCAGGGATCCATAAGGGAGGATCCAGTGAACCCATCAGTCGATGGGTTCCCAAATCTAACTGATATATCTGGTGTATGTGTAGGGCAATCGAAAGAAGCATACCTGGTATCTTGACAGTGCAGCTGGCAGGACAATGACCGGATGTAAGACCCTACTGGAGGAGTTCACCATTTCTGATGGACCCTCCATCACTTTTGGAAATGATGGTTGTGGAAAGACTGAGGGATATGGTGTTCTGAACAATGGACAAGTCAAGTTTACACGTGTTGCATTTGTGAATGGTTTGAAATATAACTTGATCAGTGTAAGCCAACTGTGTGATGATGGCTATCAAGTCTTATTCAATATTGCTCAGGGTATCGTATTCAACAAGGACTGGAAGGTAGTGTTGATTGCTCCCAGAAAAGGGAACGTGTATGTGATGGATATAGAAAGCTCTTCTTCAGAGCAATGTTTCTACACTCAAGCTGATGAAGACACAAACTGGTTATGGCATAAAAGGTTATCCCATTTAAATTTCAAAAACATTAACAAGTTGTCCAGATATAATGTTTTCAACATGTTTATGTGCCAGATATCAGTCTAATCCAAAGGAATCTCATATGCTTGCTGTAAAGCGCATACTGAAGTACCTTAAAGGTGTCCCCAGTCTAGGTCTTTGGTATCCCAAAGGCTCAGGCATGGATCTAATGGGTTATTCAGATTCAGATCATGCAGGTTGTAAGATAGACAGGAAATCCACTACTGGTGGATGTCATTTCCTTGGTGGCAAACTGGTCAGTTGGACCAGTAAAAAGCAAACTTCAGTTTCATTGTCCACTGCTGAAGCTGAATACGTGTCTGCAGCCAGTTGTTGTGCTCAGATACTCTGGATGAAGAACCAGTTGCTTGATTATGGTATTAAGTATTCAAAGACTCCAATCTTTTGTGATAATACCAGTGCCATTGCTATCTCAAACAATCCAGTCATGCACTCCAAAACCAAGCACATTGATCTCAGGTATCACTTCATTCGTGATAATATTGTGAAAGGAAACATTGAACTCCATTTTATCCCCACTGACAAACAACTCGCTGACATTTTTACGAAACCACTGGATGTCAAAACATTTGAATATCTTGTTGGTGAGTTGGGAATGTTAAACCCTTAAATCTGGAACCTTAGTATTGAACGCCATTGTGTACTACTAAGGATCTTTGATTTAAAGATTCATAAATTTATTTCTGGATCAACATTCCAGGGGGAAGACTTTGAAAGATATATTTTTCTTAAAAAATGTTTAAAGTTCAAAGGGAATTTATTAATTTATTTTCTCACTGGACAAAATTTTCTTACTGGACGAATTGTCCAGAAAATATTACTGGTGCTTTGTAAATGTGTCCCTCTCATTTGTCTGTATTAGTTGACGTGCATGTTTGAAGTTACCAGTCTTTCAAAATGGTTTTCACTGGTACTTTACTGGAGTGTCCCTCCAGTGTACCATCAGTACATGCTTCACTGGACTAATCCACCAGTGATACTGGAGTGTCTAGTCAACCTTCAGATGGACTGAATTGAGTCACAATATTTTTTAAATACTTGGTCATTGTGCGTGCCACGTAAGCAAACCTTTTTGAAGATATTTTAATCCTACGTGGCATGTAAATTTTTCAACGCAATGATGGTCTTTTTACCTTGGGAAAACAAAAAGTACAAGTTGTTACTGTTTTGTGGGCTGTAAACCGTCATGCATTTATGTATGATGTGATGTAATTAATGCGGATCTCAGAACCCGATCAAAAACTTTGTTTGATAATTTCAAATAAGACGTTTGAGTTCCACATTGTTTCTCCTATATATACCCACTTTCAATTTCAATAGCATTTACTTCGAACATAAATCCCAAATCTTTCAAATTCCTTCATTAATTTCTTTCTTCATTAAATTTCAAATCATATTTATCTCTCTTACTTACTCCATTTACATTTAATTCTTTCATCAAATCTTCATCATATCCTTAAATATTCAATTTCATTTTCATCTATTCTCATAAATGGCACCTAGACAGTCAAGATCTCTTAGAAATTTGCTTGCCAACGAATTTGCTCCTACGGAAGATGTTGTAAGGGCACCTCATATCAATCTTGAGGCAAGTACCATAAGAATAAATATGAATAACTGGATGGCTAGACTCTCTCTGTCCAGTGTTCATGATGCCCAATCGATTATTGGGAGATTAAACTCATTCTTCCTTTCTTGCCCATTATATGGTGCATTAACATTGAATCCAGGAAGGATGTACCATGAATATTTGTGTGAATTCTGGTACACGGCTACATATGACGATGAAACTTCATCGATCAACTATACTCTCAAGGGAGGTACCAGATCCCTTGGTTTCACAGCTAGTCTTCTCAGGTCTGTTCTCCAGTTAAGCTATCATGAACAGAATGAGTTGCCTATCGAACTTCCCACTGGTATCAACACAAGGGAAGTATGCAGGTTGATGGGTGAATTAACATATTTTCTTGGACTCCAGATTAAACAAAACAAAGATGGCATCTTTATTAATCAGGAAAAATATGTTAGAGATCTTTTAAAGAAATCTTCTTGTAAATGTGTCCCTCTCATTTGTCTGTATTAGTTGACGTGCATGTTTGAAGTTACCAGTCTTTCAAAATGGTTTTCACTGGTACTTTACTGGAGTGTCCCTCCAGTGTACCATCAGTACATGCTTCACTGGACTAATCCACCAGTGATACTGGAGTGTCTAGTCAACCTTCAGATGGACTGAATTGAGTCACAATATTTTTTAAATACTTGGTCATTGTGCGTGCCACGTAAGCAAACCTTTTTGAAGATATTTTAATCCTACGTGGCATGTAAATTTTTCAACGCAATGATGGTCTTTTTACCTTGGGAAAACAAAAAGTACAAGTTGTTACTGTTTTGTGGGCTGTAAACCGTCATGCATTTATGTATGATGTGATGTAATTAATGCGGATCTCAGAACCCGATCAAAAACTTTGTTTGATAATTTCAAATAAGACGTTTGAGTTCCACATTGTTTCTCCTATATATACCCACTTTCAATTTCAATAGCATTTACTTCGAACATAAATCCCAAATCTTTCAAATTCCTTCATTAATTTCTTTCTTCATTAAATTTCAAATCATATTTATCTCTCTTACTTACTCCATTTACATTTAATTCTTTCATCAAATCTTCATCATATCCTTAAATATTCAATTTCATTTTCATCTATTCTCATAAATGGCACCTAGACAGTCAAGATCTCTTAGAAATTTGCTTGCCAACGAATTTGCTCCTACGGAAGATGTTGTAAGGGCACCTCATATCAATCTTGAGGCAAGTACCATAAGAATAAATATGAATAACTGGATGGCTAGACTCTCTCTGTCCAGTGTTCATGATGCCCAATCGATTATTGGGAGATTAAACTCATTCTTCCTTTCTTGCCCATTATATGGTGCATTAACATTGAATCCAGGAAGGATGTACCATGAATATTTGTGTGAATTCTGGTACACGGCTACATATGACGATGAAACTTCATCGATCAACTATACTCTCAAGGGAGGTACCAGATCCCTTGGTTTCACAGCTAGTCTTCTCAGGTCTGTTCTCCAGTTAAGCTATCATGAACAGAATGAGTTGCCTATCGAACTTCCCACTGGTATCAACACAAGGGAAGTATGCAGGTTGATGGGGCATACAGATATATTGGATGAGCATGGCCAGCTATCCAGAAAAGGAACTATCTACATGAGCAAGCTGTCAGACTCATGGAGATATTTCTTCACTCATATTGTTGAGTGTCTAGGAGGCAGCTCTGGAGGATTAGACCAGATTAATCAAACACACCTCCAGATTGCCTATTGCTTGTGGTTTGGGCTTAGGGTGGACTTTGCCCAAATTCTTTTTGATGACCTGGTTGAGCGCCTAAGAGTGAAAGGAAGAAAGCCATTTGTTCCTTATATTCGATTCCTTTCACTGATGTTTAAGAATGCACTTGGCGACCAGTATGATATGGATACCACTCACTTTTCTGTGAGTGAGTATATGAGGGACCTAGTCAATCTTAGGTCTCCAGTGGATGAGGTAGATATTCCTCAGTCCATGCTTTCCTTCCAAAGGGAAGAAGTTGAAATGGGTCCAGTTAGAGTTCAAGATGTTGAAGGACCATCTGGTGATGATGTACAGATAATAGAGGCTGTACAGCCCATAAGACAAGTTGCTCCAGAAGGTCAAGGTCAAGAAGTTGTTGAAGATGTTCAGACTGATGAACATGCTTCTGGTGAGCAAGAGGCTCCACTGGACTTGAATGTTGAGGTTGGTGAACAGGTAGATATAGAGACTGGTGAACAGTCTGGTGAACAGACAGTTGGGATTGCTCAACAATGGGATGTTGTTGAATCTCCAATGTCTGAAGGCTTTGATGTGAACTTGAACTTTCTGGGTGAAGATGTACAAGAAGAAGAAAATCTACCAGAAATACCAACACCTTCACCAGAAATGCAAACAACTACACCAGATATGCCACCACCAGAACCAAACATGCCACCACCACCACCACCACCAGAAATGCAAACAACTACACCAGATATGCCACCACCAGAACCAAACATGCCACCACCACCACCTTCAATTCCAGAAAACACCCAATACTTCACTCCCGCAACCAATCAACCTTCAGAATCTCAACCTCCTCCTCGTGCGCCGGAGTCATCAGTTGCAACGTCTGAAGCTGCAACTGAAGAGGACTGGGCACAAGTTCCTCTAATGACCAGATTACCCTCCACTCTTGAACCTCCCACTGGTCTCTCCACTTCTTCTTCAACCGAGGTCCAAGGCCTTTTAAGTAAGGTGGCGGACCTGGAGAGATCACTCCAGACTTCATCTCAGGTTATTTCAGACTTCAAATCTTTACTTTCAAATAACCTTGCTTCAGAGATGAATGTCTTCGCTGGAAATGAGAAGCTGGTTTATGAGAAGCTTGATGAACTGGTACTGGCCACGAACACCAACACTGAAAAGATCAAGGTGGCAGTTCAGGGATTAGAGAATAGGTTGGTTACTTCTGTTCAGAGTGCAGTCACTGATGGACTGGCAGGTCTGAAAGAAGAGGTTCAGAATTTGGTTTTCAGGGTAAGCTCTCTGGAGAGTAGGCCCACACTGGACCAGAGTGCAGTTGTTAGTACTCTAAGTGATGAATGTACAAGGAAGTTCAGAAACAACATGTTAAAAGAATTATGTGAAGAAGTTTCTGGGACTGTCCTTCGTAGTATTTATGATGGGGTGTTACCCCAAGTAGAGAAGCTACTGGATGAGAAGTTGCCAAAGCACTTGCCCAAAGCTGTTGCAAATGTTCAGAAGGAAGTGCAGGAACTTAAGAAAGTTGTGTCTGAAGCAACTCCAGTAGAAGGTACATCTTTTGGTCCACTGGACAGACTTATGCTTGAACAAATGTGGAATGATCTCAAGTCAAGAACTGGAGATCGTTCCAAGGGGGAAGAGTTGTCTGGTGACCAATCACAAAGAGCATATGGCACTGAAGCCGGGCTTACTGAAGAGGCTGCTGGTACTGAAGCCAATGAGCCCCAGTTTGAGACCTTCCCAGATATACCAACAACTTTGAAATCTGTAAAGAGAAAAGGAAAAGAACAGGTATCTGGTGAAGAAGAAGAGCAAACTGAAGATGTTGATGATGACACCTCCAAAAAGTTACAACAACAATGCATCATGATTGAAATTTTCAAGACAAATCAAAGAGATGAACTGCTGGCCCATCATAGGGATATGGCTAATCATGGGACTCTGGACTCATACAATGCTGGAAGGTTAGGCATTAACATTGAAGTTTTCAAGAAGATGAAGGATGATCCCAGAGTTCATCAATGTCTAGATGCATTGGATGATGTTCATATACGCTCGTTCTACGCTGAAGAAGAACAGGTATACGATTCATTAATTTATGGTGTCACTATTCCAGAATTGATAAGGCAGAGAAGGGAGGAACTGGTGAGTCTCCAGAGAAAGATAAGGAAAAATGCTGGTGCTCTGGAGTTAGAGTATAGAAAAAGATTGACTGGTCTGCCGAAGCTTACTGCCAAACAAATCAAGGCAATAAAGGATGCTGATGTGAGCACTTTCATTCCCCTGGATACTTCTCTAAGAATTAATCGCCAACAACTCCAGTCCACTGAAGGACAACAGAGTGGTGTATCCAAGGAAACTGAATATATGGTCCAGATGGCGAAGCAGAAAGCATCTTATGATCAAATGATGAATTTCAGGGCTAATGCCAGAAGGATTGTTGATGCTGAAATTAAGTTGGCTGAAAATCATCAAGGAATGACCAGATTTAATATAAAGTTGACCAGGGAGGGTAACTTTACAGATGAAAGGAAAGATACATCAGTCCAAGCTTTTGGATGGACTGAACTGAAGGAGATAGGATTGACATTTAAAGGTAAAACTGATTTATCTCCAGATGTTAAGGCCTTTATGAAGAGAATTGAGAAGGTCTGGAGAAGAATACAACAAATGGAAGCTGTGTTGGGTTTGAGACCACCAGTGTCTGTTCCATCATCTCCATCACCAAAGAGGAAGGCTACTGAAGATGCACCAGGGCAGTCATCAAAAAGAAGGGCCTGAATCTTTTATCATGTACTTATTGTAATTAATCGTTTGATGAAAGTTGTAACTATTTTCCAGTTGATGATAGTAATATTAGTTGCAATTTTTAATTTCATATAAGTAAATGATCAGATTTAGTCTAAGTTAGAACTTAAAAGATGAAACTGAAAACACTCATGATCTATAAAGTGTTTTCCAGTAACTTAGATTTTTTAGACTTAAATCGACCAAGTGTTTTCCAGTAACTTAGATTTTTTAGACTTAAATCGACCAAGTGTTTTCCAGGCATACAAATTTGTATATCTATAAGCCTGAAAACACTTGCATTATTTCTAAACAAATAGGGGGAATTTGTTAGGTCCAGATTTAGTCCAGATTTACTGGACTCGCTCCAGACTCGACTACTGGAGCTTACTGAAGATCTGTCCAGAAACGTGTTCTACTGGACCTACTCCAGACTTGGAAACTGGAGTCCCTCTGAAGATTTGTCCAGAAATAATGGAAGACCAGTGAGCAAATACTTGTATAGGAATCTGGAGTATTCTCCAGATTATCTCACTGGACTTCACCCCAGTCCAGATCTACTCTACTGAAGACGTTCTCACTGAAGTCAAAGACTGAAGTAAGAATAAAGAAGACTGACAAATGGCGGAGTCCACTGGAAGTCTTACCAGATCTGAACACTGGAGGATTGTCTGTGTTCTAGACCTTACAAGTCTGAACACTGATATCGAGGATTTGACTTTAAGCCTTTACACACTTTCCAAAGAACAACCCACTTGTTCTTTACCAAAGTATACGTGTGTTAAGGTGGTTGGATAAAAGGATACACTTGCACTTGATGTGACTTTATCCTTATTCCTTATCCAATACATTTAATGTTCTTGTCGGATCATTAAATGTATGCAACCATATTTGTACGGCACAAAATTCACTGGTGAATTTTGTTGCCTATAAATACAAAGTCATTTCTTTGAGAAAATCACTTTTTAGCAAATTGGTGAACTTGTTTAAATATTGCTTAAGTCATTTATTACTTTGTTTATATTCTTGCATATTTATATTGAAGTAATACTAGTCCGATTCTAGTTCATACTTGTCTTGTATTTTACACTCGTGGGTTAAACCATCGTGTGAGGGACTTTACAATCAGAATCTGCGAACCAAACGCGACCTAAGAAAGATATAAATTGAAATCAATAAAACACATTAGCCACAAGCCTAAAACTAACAAGTAGAGTAAAAAAATAAAAAAGAACAATGAAATTAATATACTGGAGTGGAGTGGTCATACAAAACCAAGTGCTTTTTATAAGGACTCCAAATTCCATTAGAGGGTGCCCAATGCCCTCGTTCGAGGGCTCGTTCGGCTGCCTCGGACGAGTCCACACCGTTGGGTGGGACTCGTCCCTGGCTCGTTCGGGGCTCTCGTCCGGCTGGCTCGTTCCTTCGGGGACGAGTGTTTCTCCAATTTTTTTTTTTTTTTTTTTTTTTTTTTTTTTTTTTTTTTTTTTTTTTTTTTTTTTTTTTTTTTTTTTTTTTTTTTTTTTTTTTTTTTTTTTTTTTTTTTTTTTTTTTTTTTTTTTTTTTTTTTTTTTTTTTTTTTTTTTTTTTTTTTTTTTTTTTTTTTTTTTTTTTTTTTTTTTTTTTTTTTTTTTTTTTTTTTTTTTTTTTTTTTTTTTTTTTTTTTTTTTTTTTTTTTTTTTTTTTTTTTTTTTTTTTTTTTTTTTTTTTTTTTTTTTTTTTTTTTTTTTTTTTTTTTTTTTTTTTTTTTTTTTTTTTTTTTTTTTTTTTTTTTTTTTTTTTTTTTTTTTTTTTTTTTTTTTTTTTTTTTTTTTTTTTTTTTTTTTTTTTTTTTTTTTTTTTTTTTTTTTTTTTTTTTTTTTTTTTTTTTTTTTTTTTTTTTTTTTTTTTTTTTTTTTTTTTTTTTTTTTTTTTTTTTTTTTTTTTTTTTTTTTTTTTTTTTTTTTTTTTTTTTTTTTTTTTTTTTTTTTTTTTTTTTTTTTTTTTTTTTTTTTTTTTTTTTTTTTTTTTTTTTTTTTTTTTTTTTTTTTTTTTTTTTTTTTTTTTTTTTTTTTTTTTTTTTTTTTTTTTTTTTTTTTTTTTTTTTTTTTTTTTTTTTTTTTTTTTTTTTTTTTTTTTTTTTTTTTTTTTTTTTTTTTTTTTTTTTTTTTTTTTTTTTTTTTTTTTTTTTTTTTTTTTTTTTTTTTTTTTTTTTTTTTTTTTTTTTTTTTTTTTTTTTTTTTTTTTTTTTTTTTTTTTTTTTTTTTTTTTTTTTTTTTTTTTTTTTTTTTTTTTTTTTTTTTTTTTTTTTTTTTTTTTTTTTTTTTTTTTTTTTTTTTTTTTTTTTTTTTTTTTTTTTTTTTTTTTTTTTTTTTTTTTTTTTTTTTTTTTTTTTTTTTTTTTTTTTTTTTTTTTTTTTTTTTTTTTTTTTTTTTTTTTTTTTTTTTTTTTTTTTTTTTTTTTTTTTTTTTTTTTTTTTTTTTTTTTTTTTTTTTTTTTTTTTTTTTTTTTTTTTTTTTTTTTTTTTTTTTTTTTTTTTTTTTTTTTTTTTTTTTTTTTTTTTTTTTTTTTTTTTTTTTTTTTTTTTTTTTTTTTTTTTTTTTTTTTTTTTTTTTTTTTTTTTTTTTTTTTTTTTTTTTTTTTTTTTTTTTTTTTTTTTTTTTTTTTTTTTTTTTTTTTTTTTTTTTTTTTTTTTTTTTTTTTTTTTTTTTTTTTTTTTTTTTTTTTTTTTTTTTTTTTTTTTTTTTTTTTTTTTTTTTTTTTTTTTTTTTTTTTTTTTTTTTTTTTTTTTTTTTTTTTTTTTTTTTTTTTTTTTTTTTTTTTTTTTTTTTTTTTTTTTTTTTTTTTTTTTTTTTTTTTTTTTTTTTTTTTTTTTTTTTTTTTTTTTTTTTTTTTTTTTTTTTTTTTTTTTTTTTTTTTTTTTTTTTTTTTTTTTTTTTTTTTTTTTTTTTTTTTTTTTTTTTTTTTTTTTTTTTTTTTTTTTTTTTTTTTTTTTTTTTTTTTTTTTTTTTTTTTTTTTTTTTTTTTTTTTTTTTTTTTTTTTTTTTTTTTTTTTTTTTTTTTTTTTTTTTTTTTTTTTTTTTTTTTTTTTTTTTTTTTTTTTTTTTTTTTTTTTTTTTTTTTTTTTTTTTTTTTTTTTTTTTTTTTTTTTTTTTTTTTTTTTTTTTTTTTTTTTTTTTTTTTTTTTTTTTTTTTTTTTTTTTTTTTTTTTTTTTTTTTTTTTTTTTTTTTTTTTTTTTTTTTTTTTTTTTTTTTTTTTTTTTTTTTTTTTTTTTTTTTTTTTTTTTTTTTTTTTTTTTTTTTTTTTTTTTTTTTTTTTTTTTTTTTTTTTTTTTTTTTTTTTTTTTTTTTTTTTTTTTTTTTTTTTTTTTTTTTTTTTTTTTTTTTTTTTTTTTTTTTTTTTTTTTTTTTTTTTTTTTTTTTTTTTTTTTTTTTTTTTTTTTTTTTTTTTTTTTTTTTTTTTTTTTTTTTTTTTTTTTTTTTTTTTTTTTTTTTTTTTTTTTTTTTTTTTTTTTTTTTTTTTTTTTTTTTTTTTTTTTTTTTTTTTTTTTTTTTTTTTTTTTTTTTTTTTTTTTTTTTTTTTTTTTTTTTTTTTTTTTTTTTTTTTTTTTTTTTTTTTTTTTTTTTTTTTTTTTTTTTTTTTTTTTTTTTTTTTTTTTTTTTTTTTTTTTTTTTTTTTTTTTTTTTTTTTTTTTTTTTTTTTTTTTTTTTTTTTTTTTTTTTTTTTTTTTTTTTTTTTTTTTTTTTTTTTTTTTTTTTTTTTTTTTTTTTTTTTTTTTTTTTTTTTTTTTTTTTTTTTTTTTTTTTTTTTTTTTTTTTTTTTTTTTTTTTTTTTTTTTTTTTTTTTTTTTTTTTTTTTTTTTTTTTTTTTTTTTTTTTTTTTTTTTTTTTTTTTTTTTTTTTTTTTTTTTTTTTTTTTTTTTTTTTTTTTTTTTTTTTTTTTTTTTTTTTTTTTTTTTTTTTTTTTTTTTTTTTTTTTTTTTTTTTTTTTTTTTTTTTTTTTTTTTTTTTTTTTTTTTTTTTTTTTTTTTTTTTTTTTTGTTTTTTTTTTTTTTTTTTTTTTTTTTTTTTTTTTTTTTTTTTTTTTTTTTTTTTTTTTTTTTTTGCCAGGTCTAGGTATTACTATTGAGGTTGTTTTATAATGGGTTAGTATCTTACATGACTCACAGGTCTGATTTATGTTTATGTTTTTTTACTTTAGGGTTTTGCTTGAACATTATGCAAATGGATAATTATTTGCATCTTTACAAAGAAATACACGAGAAGAGTGCCCTTTGGTTGCTGCTATAATGCTTCAGCTGGTGCTTATGGCAACAATTTCTTGATAAATGGATAACTATATGCATTTTTTATATCAAGCCAAGTTTTCATGTAATCAGTATATTGCAGATAGATCCTCTGAAGAGTAGTGGATATCGACAGGAGGTAATAAACGCTTTAACCATGTACAGATTGCTCATGATCCTTATGATTCTGGAATCCCACGTTTCAATTTGGGTATTAATCAGCTTAGAGTTGAGTTACCTTTTTTCTTACATGGTTTCATACTACAGGCCTTCCAACTCCTGTCCGGTTTTGATTTTGGCTTCTTTTGGTTTGTTGTTTGCTTGAATCTGTGATGAGTTGTGATTTATAGAAGGAAGCGAGAATGAGGATCAGTTCTTAAGACTATTCTTGTTAGTTAGACCATGTTAGCTAAAATCACTTATCTAAACTTATTAAATTAGTATATCATTGTACCTAAAATCCTTTATTTTTAGTTCAAAGTGCAGAATCTTGGAACTCAGATTGTTGTCTTTTTTGTGTTATATCTATAAGCTATACATCTTTATTGTAACTTCCTCTGCTCAAATTAAGTTTTTTCAAATTTTGGTTAGTTATATACAGGTAGTTTTTTCCTATTTCCCACTTGTTTTTCAATGTCTAGCCCAACGAGGACGTTGTACAATATAAGTGTCGGGGAATGGAATAGGAAAACCCCGGTGTTTTATTGTTAAAATTTCAAGTTTTCTGCTACTTAATTCATGCAAAAAATTTCAAAATTTTATTTTTTCTTGTGTCAAAAACATTTTTGTGAAATAAGCTTTGCTAGTAGACAAAAGATGACGATAAATAAGCGATATTAACTTTAGTAAAGATTAACTATTAGTTAGAACTGTTAGTTTAATCATAGATTTGTGGTGGTTCATTTTTCCAAATGGATTAGAGCTTAAACTGAAACGGTATGCGGTTTAGTTTCTTATAGCACATTTAACTGAACTTTAATATGCCTAGCAATTGGAACTATCTAGTTATTTGGTATAGGTATATTAATTGAACTTTAAAGCACAACTCAGAGGAGGACTAGTGAGTGATGCTATAGAATCATTCATTCGTGCTGATGATGCTACTCATTTCTTGGATGTTATTCGTGCTGCTGAGGACACAGAATGTTACCATGATCTGGTGAAGTATCTTCTGATGGTGAGAGACAAGACCAAAGAGCCAAAGGTGGATAGCGGTCTCATTTATGCATATGCAAAGATTGATAGATTAAGCGACATCGAGGAATTTATCCTCGTGCCAAATGTTGCTAATCTTCATAACGTTGGTGATCGTTTGTTTGATGAAGCCTTGTATGAAGCTGCCAAGATCATATATGCTTTCGTATCCAACTGGGCTAAGCTGGCTGTTACACATGTGAGGCTCCAACAGTTTCAAGGTGCTGTGGATGCAGCTCGTAAAGCAAACAGCGCCAAGACGTGGAAAGAAGTTTGCTTTGCTTGTGTTGATGCCAAGGAGTTCCGTTTGGCTCAGATATGTGGGCTCAATATTCTATATGACGAGTTTGAATCATTCTCCGGAAGCTTGGGATCATATGCAATTTAAGGATATTGCAGTTAAAGTGGCAAATGTCGAACTCTGTTACAAGGCGGTTCACTTCTATTTAGAAGAACACCCCGACCTTATCAATGATGTTCTCAATGTCCTTGCACTACGTGTTGACCACACACGTGTTGTGGACATCATGCGTAAGGTTTGTATCTTACCCAACCAGTTCATCCATGCAAATCTGAGGGTTTTTTTGTTTTCTATTCTGACTTTAAGAGTTACAGGCGGGTCAACTTCCTCTTGTGAAACCATACATGGTTGCAGTTCAGAGTAATAATGTATCTGCTGTGAATGAGGCACTGAATGAAATATATGTTGAGGAGGAAGATTATGATAGATTACGTGAATCTATTGATTTGCATGATAACTTTGACCAGATTGGGCTTGCACAGAAGGTGGGTTCAGTTAGATTTCTTTCATTGTACCACGTTGTAGCTCTTCTGGTGTGCAAGTTTTATATACGCTTTGTATCTTCTGGCAGATTGAGAAACACGAACTTCTTGAGATGAGACGTGTAGCTGCATATATCTATAAGAAGGCCGGTAGATGGAAACAGTCTATTGCTCTGTCAAAGAAAGACAAGGTTTACAAAGATGCAATGGAGACTGCCTCACAATCTGGGGATCGTGAACTTGCTGAAGAGTTGCTTGTTTATTTCATTGAGCAGGTTTTCTAAAATATTAAATCCTTCTGTTGGAGTTTTCCAGTTTAAAGAGTTCGCCGCTTAATAATTTAATCAATTGCTTTTGCAGGGAAAGAAGGAATGCTTTGCTTCATGTCTATTTGTTTGTTACGGTCTGATTCGTCCAGATGTTGCTCTTGAGCTAGCATGGTTGAACAATATGATTGATTTTGCCTTCCCATATCTGCTTCAGGTGAACCATCTACAACATTTCTTGTTTTGTCGTTTTCCTTCTCTCCTGCACTTGGCATATTCTTGTTAAAATGCATATTGATTGAATTTTTTTTTGGGCCAGTCATTAAGATCACAATTGTTTAATATGTACAAATCTTGGAACTTTTAATCAGCTTATAGTTACAAAATGGTGAACTAGCAGTATTCGAAGTGATCGATCAACTAAGAGGTAGTGAGTTCTTGCCACATGACTAACAAGTTGTAATTCTACCATGATATGTGTGAATGTACTTGCCTTTTTGTCAAAACATTGGCTTATAGGGGTATGCAGTATGTTAGCTAGAGAGTTTGAGTTTGAGGATCATGGTGTTAAGATAAATTAAAATTGAAACTTTTTTTAAGCCCCTGTCATTAAGAAAATCTATTAATCTTTAAAAGCTTTGAATTTGGTTTCAGTATGATTGTTGTATAATTAATGATGAATGGTATGCATTTGTTGCAGAGTTTGGCCTTAAATAGCCTTTACATTGGGGAGGGTTCAGACTCATCTGGAGTCATAACCAAAATGTTGACGATCAATGGGTCATTGAGGGTCGGTGTCCATAACCCAGCTACGTTCTTTGGCATTCATGTTAGCTCCACCCCGGTGAACTTGATCTATTCAGAGATTGTGATTGCAACCGGACAGGTTAGGACCAACACTCGATTACTTTCTGCATATCAGAATTCACCAAAGGAAACCATCATGGGCTACTAATACTGTAGTTTGTATCATTGGCATGATGGGCAGGGATGCCTGGTTGTATGATGGTCAAATGGGTTTGGGTTGGGCTTATTCAATTCATTCTTGAAATTGAGTATAAATATATAATTTCGTTTACTTTTTGGCTACTAGTATTTTTTTGAAAGGTTTATGATTAAGCACAACCTGAATATTCAAAGTTGTCTCACCCACTAATTGTTATCACAGTTGAAGAAGTATTAGTGTATTACCAGCAACGAAAGAGTAGAAGAACAGCCATTGTGAACCTAGAAGCAACCAAAGTACCCTTATATGGTGCAGGTTCAAGTTTAGTGGTCTCTAATGCTGGAGTGTTTGAAATCCCACTGAGGTTAGAGTTTGAGATCAAATCAAAAGGGGAAGTCGTTGGAAAATTGGTGACCACGAAGCATCGGAAGCAAATTTCTTGCAATATGAACTTGACATCGAATACAATCAAACCAATCAGATTCAGAAAGAGTGCTTGCATCTACAAATGAATGAACATTAACTTTGGAAGAAGTATTCGTAAAAATATTACTCATATATTAAGTTTTGTTCCCTTAAATGTGTTTTGAAATCGATTTCTTTTAGCCAAGACTTTCCCTTTTTGGTATGTTGAAACATGTATAAATGTTGGTTGGGGTAATAAAACGACAAAACAAGAAATGTATGCTCAGCTACTCCCTCTTGCACTACCTGCTCCACCGGGTATGGGTGGCAGCCAAATGGGTGGAGGATATGGTCCACCACCAAGAGGTGCAAGAAATAACCGATTAACCGAACCGAACCGATTTATAACCGGTAACCGAAACCGGTTAGTAACCGGAATAGTAAAAACTGATTATAGGTTAACCGGTTATTATTAATCGAAATCGGTTAGATAGGTTCCAGTTTTAAAACCAAGAAACCGGTTATTATTAATCGAAATCGGTTAGATAGGTTCCAGTTTTAAAACCTAGAAACCGGTTATTATTAATCGAAATCGGTTAGATAGGTTCCAGTTTTAAAACCTAGAAACCGGTTATTATTAATCGAAATCGGTTAGATAGGTTCCAGTTTTAAAACCTAGAAACCGGTTATTATTAATCGAAATCGGTTAGATAGGTTCCAGTTTTAAAACCTAGAAACCGGTTATTATTAATCGAAATCGGTTAGATAGGTTCCAGTTTTAAAACCTAGAAACCGGTTATTATTAATCGAAATCGGTTAGATAGGTTCCAGTTTTAAAACCTAGAAACCGGTTATTATTAATCGAAATCGGTTAGATAGGTTCCAGTTTTAAAACCTAGAAACCGGTTATTATTAATCGAAATCGGTTAGATAGGTTCCAGTTTTAAAACCTGTAACCGGTTATTATTAATCGAAATCGGTTAGATAGGTTCCAGTTTTAAAACCTAGAAACCGGTTATTAACCGGTACAAGTTAACCGTAACCGGTTATTATTAATCGAAATCGGTTAGATAGGTTCCAGTTTTAAAACCTAGAAACCGGTTATTAACCGGTACAAGTTAACCGTAACCGGTTATTATTAATCGAAATCGGTTAGATAGGTTCCAGTTTTAAAACCTAGAAACCGGTTATTAAAAATTAATAACCGAAATCGGTTAATCGCTTCTTGCACCTCTACCACCACCACCACCCATGGGCGGAATGGGGATGCCACCAATGCCACCGTTTGGGATGCCGCCAATGGGCTCTTATTGATTGACGTGCGACTTTAGTGAATAGTGGTGGTTGCTTCTTGTGTATGCGGGTCTCGTTTTTGAGGAAAGGTAGTAAGTTGTTTGATTTGGAGGAAGATGGATTAAATTTGTTATAATTGAGACTAATGATGTTTTTTTAGTGTGGATATGTTTTCATTGTAATATTCTTTAGTGTGGATATGTTTTCATTGTAATATTCTTTGGGTTAATAGTGTCATTTTTTGCAGCTGGCAGCAAAATGAGTATAATGGTCAATTGTGTAATGTGTACCAAAAACAAGGGGTCGATATGCAACTTATACTGGTTTCAACATGAATTATTTTGTTTTTGGATTTTGTTTAGTTATTTTTTTTTAATTAAATTGTATTGAGCCCATAATTGAACTTTACAACTCTAAATTTTTAATAAAACCATCTGTTTTTGTGATGTGACATCTAGGATGAGTAACTGCTGACTCATCAAAGATTATGTCGATTAATTAAAAGACCTAAAAGTGGTACGAGGATCCTCTCAAATAATGGATCTATTAAGGTGATGTGAGATAATGAAAACTAATGAAATAAGAATTGTATTCCGAGTAAAATCCTCACATATTCTTGCATCAATAGAAATCAAATTAAATTGGTTGTTAACTTGAGAGGATTCTCATTCAAAAAACTGTTCGCATGAATAATCATGTATTTTGAAGTAGTTTCCCAAAAGCGGAAGTGCTTCAACGTAAAAGTAATGTACTATTTTCATTGTATGATGTTTTAAATTTGGATGTGCGGTGTTTGAACTACATCATGTTGATGCGATTCAATTTTGATGTCCCAATAATTGCTGTAATAAAGCCTATCACATTATATTGGAAGTAAGGTCTCAACTCTCAAGTGCTTATGTTAAGCTTTTTTTCACTTCCTTTTCTAAGTATAACAGTCAGAACCCATCCAAAGCAAGGTCTAAACATATTGATAGATATGACTAAAGTTTATAGGCCTAAACATATTTAAAAAGGAGATCAAAACACATGCTAAAATTGAATGTGAAAATGTAAACAGATAACAGCTAGGTAGAATTCATATATCGATATTTTAGCTGATAAAACATGTTTAGGCTTATTGATTTTAGACCTATCATTACTTTTTAATTTAAGCAAGGGGACCATAAAATGCACGCAAACTTTTAATCATTTTGACTATGATTTACCTATTGCATGCTAAAACTTTCAGATGATTTGCTTTTCAAAAAGAGCAACCTTTTTATCATGACAAGACAATTTTTTTCAATTTAGGTAACTGGGATATCCCGTTACTGTTTCTAAACTTTCCTTGACCACTCTAAGATTGTATTTAGCATGATTCGAACCCGAGACATTTTGTAAAGATGTCATGATGTTAACCAGTAGCCCACATTGGAGTTGGTTATCTAGAATTTTGACAAAGATTTGTTGAAAACATAATTAGCATTCAGCATAACATCCATATATATGGCCTTCAAGAAGGCCAGCAATACAATTTGCAGAGATAACGTTGTAAAAGGTGGGATGACAGACAATGAATTTGGGTGCAAATTAAATAAACAAAACAACAATCTGTATATTATTTCACAAAATAAAGGAACAAAAATTTGTACAAACTGTTATCTAAACATTGTAAGAAGAACACAAAGAGATTAACAAAGATGCAAACTCTTTGGACAATCATGTACTAGTATAATGGGGGAATCTCATTTCACAATGACACGGAAATAACGAAGAACAGGGAAAAGGAAACCTCATAGGCATATTTTATGTAACCTTAGATTTGTCCCGAAATACATGTATGTGCTAACAAAAGCTTAAAGTGGTTATTCTAGATATAGAATTCGAACTCAAAACTTTAGATCACCATTGATAAGTTCAAATTATTTGAGAAAATTGCGCTAGACATAACCCCGATTTGATAGTTTTTGTTCCAAAGATGTCATATGATATGGATCAGAATGAGTGGTTTGTCCATAATCCTAATTGATTTTGTTCCAAACAAGGCACAAACATACAAATATGACATTAACGAAAAAGACACATTACGAGTCACATATATCATGCTCGCATAGAAATCTTATTGTGGATCAAAGAATCTTTAGTGCCCAAATAGTCATATGTGTACCGCTTCTTATGTCAGATTCATACAATGACATTTGTGTATATGAAGATCATTATTTAACCTTTTCTTATTGCTTTACTGATATTGAGCTTTTTTTTCCTTTTTAGTTCTTACTATCAATGATGGAACTATATATAGAGACCCAAACATATTTCATAATGCTTTTTGTTTTTCTTATATTCAGTTAATAAACAGTGATAAACTCGTGGTATTAAATTTCATATGACACTTTGGCTTTTTGCTCGGTGTAATGAAACGACTAAGTGTATGATATTTTCCCATTAAGTTATCAGGATGGAAGAGTCTTTTGACTTAGATATATGTGGTCTGGCCAAGATATTATGTTTTCATTGTGAAATCTACTCGTTTCCATGAAGTCTTATCATATTCCAATTTCATTTTATCCACTATCAATTTTCATTCAACTTTTATTATCATATACGAGGGAAAGTGTCCGCGCGTTGCGGCGGTGAGATGGTGGGGGTGATAGGTCATAGGAGGTGATAAGTCATAGAGTGTGATAGCCAAATGCTTTAGCCGTAAGGGCTCCACCATTGGATTTAAAAATTCGTCGAAAGTATATCAAATGACATCTCTAATGAAAGAGCATGAAATTTTAAGAACACCCATACAATTTTTATAATTTATCGATAAACGGTTTTTGAGATAAACGATTTTGAATGAATTAGAAGAATAAAATGATTTATGGAGGAGAGAGAAAAAATTAGTGGTTGAGATTTGAGGAGAGAGAAGAAAATGAGTGGTTGAGATTTAAGGGTATTATAGGTATATTACGTAGAGATGTTTAAATTAGTGAAAAAAGAAGAGGGGTAATTTAGGTAGTTCAAATCATCTTTTGAGATTTTAAAAAAGGGCAAAATGCTTTATAAGATAGTATAGATATTTATCTATTCATGATAGTTGTTGGTGCAGAAAATAAGATTCTCCTTTGTCATTACAATAAAAAGTTTTAAGCAATGTTGAATTAACTCGTACTTCTTCATTTGTTTGAAAAATATTTTGTTTCAAAGTAGCCAATATCTTTATTTTTGATAAAAGAGGATCCCAAAGTTAGTTTTTCTTAATCAATTGCCACGTGGCAACATATCCCCACTACTTTAGTAATCCCCTTTCAAATTTTATTTAGAGTTAATTGCATTTTTGGTCTATGTGGTTTGTATGTTTTGGCAGGTTCAAGACATTTTCAGGTTTCATTGCATTTTTGGTTCATATTTTGGAAAACTTTTGCAAATTTGGTACATATTAACAGTAGTTGTTAAATGAAGCTGTTAAGTGCTGTTAGAATTAAAAATGGTGTTTAATTGTAAATTTCTAAAAGTGTAAGGGGTATTTGTGTCAATACTGTTAGTCAAAAAGTTTGTTCTGTTAACACAATTTATTCATTTTATTGCTTTTATATCCATTTCTTTTATTTAAAAAAAAAAGAAAAAGAATTTTTTTTCTGAAAACTTCCCTCTTCAATTTCGTTTTCGCGATTTGTTAAATTGATCTAAAAAACATCACGTTTTGTTCGCGATCCGATTCCGGTCATATTCATATTTTAAGTTTTCCGATTCATCGAGATTCGCTAACAGTTACTTTTCTGACGAATTTTCCGGCAAAGTTTTTAAATAGAATAATAGGCTAGGGTTTGTGCGAAATGCAAACCTGAGCATTTTGGTACCGATTTCGTGTTTTAATTCGTAAAAACAAAAGAGAAAGCGCAAATTTAAGTTTTCCGGCGAATTGCCATATTTTCCGGCAACAGTTTCTGAAGTTTATTTTGGTCAGGGTTTGTGTGCGGTGGAATTCTGAGTCGATTGGTATCAGTTTCGAGTTTTGGTCAAGAGAATCGTGAAATTCGTTTTCCCGACACGTTTTGAATTTTCCGGCGAACTGTTGAACATTCCGGCCGCCATTGTTTTTACATTTAGCGAGCTAAATTACAAAATTTTCATTTATATTGCTCGTAAGTTTTATAAATTTTTACAAAAGAATCACGTGCATAGTTGTCAACTCGTAACTTTTGACTCGACTCGAAAACATGATTTTTTGACTCGTGAATCGGAACGTGACTCGACTTGTAAGAGTCAGGACATTTTTAAATATTACATAATATAGTATAATTTTATATATGTGAAGTCTTTAAAAACAAATATAAGTTCATTATCTTAATAGATTTATCAAAATATTACATACTCAATAATTTGAGTCATAAGCTTACAATTTATCTTCAAATTCGCAATAAAAGGATCAAAATGACATAGATAACACACAAAATAATGTAACAATAAATATAATATATAATAATATAACCATAGTATCAAACTACAACAATTATAAGTTTGCGACTCGTGACTCGGTACAAGTTCACACAGCGACTCGTAAGAGTTTGGACAAAAACGAGTCACCTAACGAGTCGACTCGTTTTTGGTGTAAATCGACTCGACTCGTAAGAGTCGACTCGTGACTCGTAAGAGTTTAACAACTATGATGACGTGTATATCTCAGTGACAACATGACAAACTTTTTGACCAACACTATTAACACAAATACCCTTTACACTTTTAGAAATTTATAATTAAACACCATTTTTAATTCTAACAGCACTTAACGGCTTCATTTAACAACCACCGTTAATTTGTACCAAATTTGCAAAAGGTTTCCGAAATAGGGACAAAAAATGCAATGAAACCTAAAAAGGTCTTGAACCTGCAAAAACATACAAACCACAGGGACCAAAAGTGCAATTAACTCTTTTATTTAACTCTATCTTCTAAAAAGTCAGCATACCATATACGATACTAATCACATAGAGATATGGTTGTTGGATTTTCTTTAAATGATAATTATAGGATATTTATATTCCGTATATCTTTATACAAAAATGGGATAAAGGGCCCGTGAATGAAAAACGGGTACGGTTTTACATGATTCAAGGCATCTTTTTCAGATTATATCTTATATATGTATATTTTGCTTTGTTATCTGTATGATGTTTCACTTCTGAATCAACTCTTCATTCAATCGGTGATCCATAAAACTCCAATCTTTTCATAAGTAAATTTTTAATCACTCTATATATCCTTATTATTTTAGTCCATATATTTTATTTGTTTGCTGATAAATTTCATTACATACTTCATAATGAATTATTGCGTAATTTATTTTATAGCCATAATAACAATGCTAAATGATGGGTTAATATTTCCTATAAATTACAATGACAAATGAAAGAAAGGTATTGGCTTGATAAAATGTGTTTTTATACGAGTTTTATGATTCTGAATAAGTGTTTCATTAAATGGCATACAAAGTGTTTGATAAAATGTCTTAGTCAGTAAAATTATGGTTATAGTAATAAACTTAAGTTATTCATGTGTCTCCACGCCCGGTTCCACGAAATGATTGATTCTAAATCTACCAAAATTGTTGTTCAATTGTTGTGTCTGATTCTAAATCTACCAAAATTGTTGTTCATTTGTTATAAAATAGTCTGGTGTAGATAGATTTGAGTCAATGGCAAATTGCCAAATTCATTGTATATGTTTATGGCAAACATCATAGTTTAATTGGCTTTTATATCTTATGGTCTATGCTACCCCGTTGAATCTCCGTAGATTTAGGAACATTTTTAAGCACCAATTTATTATTTCTAATACACATCTTTCATTGGATATCTTTAATTTGCATATAATTTTGATTATGTGTGTGTTCATGAACAGACGATAACATGTGTAAAGTTCTTGGATATGCATATATGCTAATGGCTAATGCAGATATATGAATAGATGTGATTTGTGAAGATCGAAGCTTCCATTGTCCCATGTGTTACAAGTAAGACTACTTATGTATCTTTTCTATGCTACTACAAGTCTACAAGTAGTTCATCTCATATCGATTTTATTAAATTTGTTTGAAACTTTTTAAATGGATAAATAAATGATTATAAGTATGCAATTTTTTTCTTTTTAGGTATGTGGTTGGTTACAACAGTACCAAACGATATCAATCACACATCAGTGTTAAAAGGTGCAACCAAGCTGGATCAATTAAGTACCTTTTTAAGTTTTATGATGCCCCCGGAATAAAGCCACCGCTTACATGAATAACAAAGATGCTCTCAGTACACATATCATCAAGACAACAACAGACTCTTTTTTGGACTCTTATTTCCATTAGGTTGTGTCGCCAATGTAAATATATGACCGATCATGAATGCTTCACAAGACAACAGACTCAGTTTACATCTATAATGCTTTGATTTTTAGATGTTAAGTTTGTTTTAATTTTTTGTAGGGAAATCACCACAAAACCCTGGGCTTTGTTTTTCAATCAAGACTTTTTCCCACTTGATTCGTTCCTGCTAGATGAAGTTGTATCAATAAGATGTACCGAGTTTGATTATTAATGTATTTTAGAATTTTGTTTTGATGAATTATGGTTTGATCACTTTGTTGAGTTAAGCAAACATAAGTTTTGTAGACATGGGTTATGCTTATTAGAATTGGTCAAAAGTTGCTTAAAAGAAATGTGATCTAGCAATCCTTTTATCTGATTTACCTTATTCTGGTTAAGTCACGTATATGTGGAGTTTTTTCTTATTGATCTAAGTTAAGCCACACTTTACAAGTTAGGCCAATGTTACCAATTGTTATTAGTATTAAGGGGAATGGAGTATGAGGCTGTTAGACACATAAGTTGGGTAAAAAAAACCTAACATATTAATTTTAATACATAAAAAATATGGGAACCCAACCATTTATTTAAAATATAAAAAAATTAGCATGTGAGTAGTTTTTCACCCAAATTGGGTGTCTAACAGCCTCATACCCACTTTTCCCTTAATATATATGATTTTTTATTATTATTATTATTATTATTATAATAAAGTAATAATAATAGTAATAATAATTTGGGCGAGAATGACTAATTATTACTTCGATAGATTAGCTCACAGGTTGTAATCAGTTTAAGTGTAATCAGATATATAAAATTTCATTTAAACTTTACTAATCATGCCCGGGTAATCATCCGGGTTGATTAGCTAGTACTTTCATATAGTTACAACTATACGTCCATTTTTTTTCCATGTAGCCAATACAACTAAATGTATAGTTGTTTTGGCTATATCTTTGCCGTGTAGGCGCAAAAAAAATGTTTTCAGATAAATATTGCTAAGTTGGTATTAGTACAAATTAAAACAAAATCAATGACTATATCAATATTTTAGGAGTTCTTAACCTAAATTAAGACAATCATGAAGCTATATGGCTAACTTATAGCTTCAATCCTATAATCTAATTGAAACATTGAAATGAGTTTTAGCTACTTGAAATTTTCTATTTTTTCTAGAGAAATCTTTGTGTCCAATCCGATAAGCATTTTGCTCATACCAGATTTTAAACATAATTTGCTAAAGTTTCAAGTTCCCCAAATAAAAATTATATGGTTGGTTTTAGTTATTTAACTTAACACACGATAATTTAATTAAATCTTATTTGATTTTGATATCATTAGGCTACCTAATGCTATCCACACTTACCTTCGATTTTATCAATAAGACAGATATTCGTAATGCAACAACAAAAGTAGAATGACAACAAAAGAAAACATGGCATGGCCTATATTTCCATCACATAAGTTCTGGGTCCATGAGAATTATGGAACTGGTCCACATTCAAATCTAACTGATTTCTTGAAGATCTTTTATAATTACAGTATAATTTAATCTTTTCTATTTATCAAACAATTTTACCATCTAAATCTTTGAACACACCTAACATGACCTTAAAAAAATATACATATGTTACTTTGGTGTCATATATAGTACTATTATTATTATTATTATTATTATTATTATTATTATTATTATTATTATTATTATTATTATTATTATTTTATTATTATTATTATTATTATTATTATTATTATTATTATTATTATTATTATTATTATTATTATTATTATTATTATTATTATTATTATTATTATTATTATTATTATTATTATTATTATTATTATTATTATTATTATTATTATTATTATTATTATTATTATTATTATTATTATTATTATTATTATTATTATTATTATTATTATTATTATTATTATTATTATTATTATTATTATTATTATTATTATTATTATTATTATTATTATTATTATTATTATTATTATTATTATTATTATTATTATTATTATTATTATTATTATTATTATTATTATTATTATTATTATTATTATTATTATTATTATTATTATTATTATTATTATTATTATTATTATTATTATTATTATTATTATTATTATTATTATTATTATTATTATTATTATTATTATTATTATTATTATTATTATTATTATTATTATTATTATTATTATTATTATTATTATTATTATTATTATTATTATTATTATTATTATTATTATTATTATTATTATTATTATTATTATTATTATTATTATTATTATTATTATTATTATTATTATTATTATTATTATTATTATTATTATTATTATTATTATTATTATTATTATTATTATTATTATTATTATTATTATTATTATTATTATTATTATTATTATTATTATTATTATTATTATTATTATTATTATTATTATTATTATTATTATTATTATTATTATTATTATTATTATTATTATTATTATTATTATTATTATTATTATTATTATTATTATTATTATTATTATTATTATTATTATTATTATTATTATTATTATTATTATTATTATTATTATTATTATTATTATTATTATTATTATTATTATTATTATTATTATTATTATTATTATTATTATTATTATTATTATTATTATGTGCAATGTATGTGCAATGTATTATTATTATTATTATTATTATTATTATTATTATTATTATTATTATTATTATTATTATTATTACTAATATTATTATTATTATTATTATTATTATTATTATTATTATTATTATTATTATTATTATTATTATTATTATTATTATAAAAAAAAATATATGATTTGTGATCAAGAGTTCACTATAAACGAATTCATAAATTTTGTGTTTTAAAAACCATCTGATGTTATGAGAAGACTATAAGTTGAGGATTGAAATCTTCTAAAGTTAAACAACTTTACCAGTAAAGCTAGAAATGTTGACTACTGGATTAAAATCAAAGGTTAGAATCAAAAAATCATTTTTAAATCGTGACCTTTGATTTTAATCTTAAGCTCAAGATCTCTCCAACTAGACTATATAGCTAGTAAAATTGTATTCAACTATATAGGATATATATCTCTATCCGTTGAGGATTCTATCCTATATTGAACCAGATAAGTAAATTTAAACATTGTTTGAATGTAAAGTAAGAATTGACATTGATGTTGAAGGTCCACCAATGACCAATGTAAGTGCTATAAGAATCATAATTATTGAAAGTCAAATTTGATGTGCCATTACTCCATCTTCATATAACATGCTCCAACTCAAAAACTTTACTTTTAACCCATGATCTTTTCTTTACAATAAAGTGAAGAAAGTTCAATTTAGTTTTGTTTTATGTATATTTTCCAACACTTGTCATTGAAAATCTAATTAGAGATGATAGTAAAAAATAAAGACGGTTTATGTAATTTACTCCCAACACAGAACATAAAAGGTGACTTTTTTTTTTTACCAACAACACAACACGACAGAAATTTATATACTATTTTTCTGAAATCAAATTTGGGTTCGTCATCTTACTAACATGAAAAATTAATAAGGAATAGAAAAGATATGATCTCAAAGAATATATATATGTATATATATATATATATTCTTAACAGTAGAATAAGTGACAAAAATCTTTCTTGGATCCATGGACTGTTGTTTTCCCCAAATCATTTTCTTTTTGTCATGCAATAATCATTTAAGTTGCTTTGCGGCTTAGACTTATTCAATTCTTTTTTAGAAATGATACCATTTAATCAAAGTGGTGAGGTGACTTTTGGATAACTCCCAAAAAAAAAGAACATGATTTTCTATTGGAGAACAAACCCTCACCATTCACCTTCATATATCTCAATACCATTCATCCATTCACTTGTAACTTGTTTCATTCATAATGGATGAACTTGTTTGGTCTTCTAGGACACAAGAAGATTATGGTGTTTCAATTAATCAATATGGCAATTGGAATCATGCTTTTCTAACACCAAGTGTTCATCATGTGATGATGAGTAGTGATTTTGATCATAATGGTGGTGGTGAATGTGAAGAAGACGGCAAAGTGGCAAGTGCTTCCAAGAGCCATAGTGAAGCCGAAAAGCGACGTAGAGACAGGATTAATGCACATCTTGCTACTCTAAGGAAACTTGTCTCCAACTCCGATAAGGTAGTAATGAATCACCTTCTTGTTTCTCATCAATGATCCCAATATTACGTGCTAAATGTATTTTCTAAGACAAGATTTAGTTTTTGAACCAAAACTTTTTTTCAAATTAGTACTCACCTTACATTGTGGATACATGTTTATGCAAATGAGAAATGTTGCAAACAAAAGTGAGGTTATTTGATCGATCAAGTCAATAGACATCAAAATTATCTAAATATAATGTACAACATGTACAAAACTTCTTGCCACCAAAAGCTAGCTAGGATGTGCTAGCTATAAGTTTCTCATTTTTGTTGCTATATTATCATTTTTTTTGGTTAAAAGGTTATTACACCCGGTAGATATAGATGATATTAGCATATTCAAATATGTAAGGTTAATGTAAATGTTTGTGTACCTAGATGGACAAGGCCACACTACTAGGGAAGGTTGTTCAACGCGTAAAAGACTTGAAGTCGGAAGCAATGGAATTAAGCAAAGTGTTTACCTTCCCAACAGAAATAGATGAAGTAGTAATTATCGATCTTGATTCTACCGAGGGTCTTTGTAACGACGTTCTCATCAAGGCTTCCATTTGTTGTGAAGATCGTCCACAACTATTTTCGGAAATCAAGCATGCCTTCAATAGCCTAAGATTAAACATGGTCCATGCCGATATGACTTGTTTAGGTTGCAGGATAATATGCAACTTCATCTTTTGTGTCACGAATTATACAAATAGTGATGAAATTACAACATTGAAACACTCTCTTAAACTATCACTAGGTAGAATTGTTTCATCGTCTTCTTGGACAACATCATCAAACTGTCGTATCAAAAGCAAGCGACAAAGGTTCTTTTGCTCCCCGAATTATGACACCGATGATCGTCGATGAAGAAAACATATATGGTTCATGATCATGCAAAATAAATCGTTGTTGATAACTTGTGGTGGTCAATAATAATTGTTCTTTTTGGTTGTGTGTTTATTTTTTTAGGTTGATTACAAGTGTTTTGAGTTTATTATTTCATGTCTTTTGTTTTCCCTGGGGTTTTATGTAATGGGAGAGACTTTTGTGACGTTTATTAATTGTATGACTCAGGGCTCGTTTTTTCCAGTCCTTAACATGTATAAATAGGTATGTATTAAGTAAAAAAATAGGTAATTGACGGTTATTTTTGTTTATTAAGTAAAAAAAAAACATGAAATTTGACTGAATCTATTAAGTTCTTAATTATTAAGTCTATTAAGTAAAAAAAAATGGGGCCTTAGAGTTTAAGTTATTGGCTTTGATGGTTATTCATAAAAGTAAAGTAAAATAACTCCCAATGACATCTTCCACAGGTTCTGGTCTCAATATCGTCTTTGACGGTATATGATGAAGGTTGAAATGTATACAGCCTTACCACTACCAAAAGTAAAGAAGATGCTTCCAGGTTCTACCAAAGGTAGAAAAAGACATTCAGCCTTGCTTGGCATGAGGTCGAACCCATGACCTCTATCTCTAGAAGCAAGGGCTTCAACCACTGATCCAACCGAGTTGGTTTTTGAAATTATTCATCATATTTCAAATTTTCACGATTCACCTTTATCTGGCTATGCTTTTTGGTTTTTTGGATGACATTGATATTTTAAAATAATTTAGGGCTTGACTTGGATGATGTTGACTGCATAATTTTTTGATGTAGTTATCTTGAAAATCAGGGGGCATTTTTGTAATATATCAATCATTCATTTGATCTGTGTGTATGACTGCATCTATCAATTTTGCAATCAACTGCATAATTGATTTTCCCAATAATTTAAACAGCTACAATTTTTTACAAAGGTGATTGTCGAATGGAACTTGCTCCACCATCCAAAAATGGGAAATTAACTCAGACGACGGTAATAAGTTGTTTTAACCGAATCCCGTTACATCCAATGGTGAGTAGGCATTCAAAGAAAACCACTCTAGGCTCCCAATATTTGGGGATTACCAAGGGTCGAACCCCCGCCTCTAATGTAATACCTGAAGACTCAACTAACCAAAATGGAATCATTATCACACAAACACCCTAAATATACACATTTGTTTTAAGTGGGAGCCTTCAATGGATAGTGGCTTGTGTGTTAGTTTAAAGTTTATGTACCGGAAGTGGAATGTAATGTTGTTAGATAAGTATAGATCTGCATAACACTAAGGTACTTGAATTGCATTTTTGAGTATGGTTATATCTTTATACAAACATGTTCACAAATAATGTAACCCAAGATTTAACAAGTCTTTGGGTTATATACATTAATATGTTCGCATGGACTATCTGAATAGATATTCATATATTTAAATATTGTTTCATCTAATACACGTGTTCATCAACCTGAAAAGGTAAACTGTGTTAACCCGCCTAATAAAACCATTATTGTTATATAGTTGGATCTTGATGGAAAATATTAATCGTGTAAATGTTTATATGAATATATGTTAATATTTTTATTCCGTTGCATTTGTAAATTTGTAAAAGTAGACACAGTTTTTCAACATAAAGTGCGTAAGAAATTGAAAATACGTGGAGTTTTTCGATATGTCTATTGCTAACCTGAAATCGATGTTAGAATGGATTCATGACTCTCATTTCCCGTCCAAATTTAAAGACTTTGAAAGCTTTTGGTTTCGCATGGTTTTGGTTGTTGTGCCACAGGGACAATGCCGACTCATACAATGTTGTATTTCATTTTATTGTATCTATTACTATTATTGGATTTTTTTAGTCGTGATAGGAAATTTAGTATCTCATGGCATGTATTGGTAATGAGCCCGTCATTTTTCATGTAATTTGTACTAGTTGGTTTATTGCCTAGGCATCTTATCGAAACAATTGACGAAGCTGTTGAAAAAAAAAATCATTCATCTTTTACCTTCCACTAAATTGAATTTGGAATTTTGAAAACAATTTCTTTTGGCAAAATTTGTATTTGACTTAAATTAAAAGTTTTGACTTTTACAAAATTCTTCTGCCACATCTAACCCAAAACCTGCAAAAGTATGCTTAATGGGCAAAATTGATATAACTGGAATTTTTCTGCCAAATTACTCTTTTCTTTGACTTACTTTAAAGTATTTTGTAAGAAATTGGTCCAAGAAATATTCTCGCCCGACCGAGTAATTTGTTCGTTTGATAAGTTGAAGTATTGACCGGGAAATTTCACTTGAAAATGAAAATTATTTCGACGAAAGGACCTAAAAATTTCCTCGTATAACAAAGAAAATTATTCGGTTACTATTCCTATGATGCAAGTAAGTCCCTAGTTTAGCTTATCAAAATTTTCTCGTACCATATAAAGTTACCATATGTTTTAGTTGTTAAAGATGTTGATATATTCAAAAACATTTTAGACATTTCAAATACTGAATTATAAGAGAGAGTTGTAATCCAAAGAAACCTTAAAAATTGGTGAGATCCAAGGGCCACATCTCAGCCCTTGGATCAAAACTGATCAATGGTCTACTTAAAAATAAAAATAAAAAACACAGAGGGGTATTTTCGTCATTTGACACATTATCCCACTCTTTTGCTATCTAGTTCCAAACACAAACACACACACACACACAGACACAGATCTCTCTTTCTCTCTCACTCTCCCCTCTTGGAAAATCACCACCAACATCAGCACCATTACCACCACCACCACCACCATCACCACCACCACCACTACCCCCATCGTGTTCTAGTCACCGCCGCGTTCCAATCGAAATGGCACGGCCATCATTTCCACCGTCGTCATCATCTTCATCAGTCATCATCAATGGATCTTGAGATGTTAATATTAATGAAGGATGTATTGAATACGAATATTATGCCTTTTTGTTATGTATATTCGAATTTTCTCAGGTGATAATCAATTGACTTTGTTGTTTGGTACAATATTGCATACAAGGTGTTTGATGAAATGTCTAAACCAAAGTTTATCTGTGTATAATCAAATTTGATTTTGCATTGCAATATGTTGTTTTCTATAAGAATCAAATTTGATTTTAAATATATTTTCATACTCGTTATGCTGATTATTGTTGTTGTTGACATGTATATTTTCATACAGCTCATGTGCTGAAAAAAACACCTAAAACAAATGTTACATAAACATTTCAAACACCAGATGGATCACAGTTTTTTGTGCCAATAGTTGATTATAAACGACAACCAGTGTTTGGAAAAAAGTATGGAACACTTGAAAACTGTCGGAGAAATTGTAGCAAGTGCGGAGGTACGAGTCACAATAGTAGGACATGTGGAAAGAAGAAACAAAAAGTAGATGAAAACATGGATACTGAAGGAGCTGCAAACAATTAGACAAACATTTTTTTTCTTTATTATACATGTTTAGAAATAAATAACTTTTAGTTGTTTACAAATTTTATACTTGGATGATAGTTTTCATTGGTTGATCATTTGTCTACAGATTGTGTTCTTGTTTGACAAATCAAATTGGGTTGTGAAATAGATCAATTGTGTTTAGTTCTGTTCCAGATTTAATTTTGTAAAGGTTTCTTCATATGGACTCAATTTGTTTTACTAAATGTATGCATAAAATCAAATTTGATTTTGTATAGCTTGTTAACACTGTCCGTATCAAATCAAATTTGATTTTGTTTAGGTTTCATGATATTGACTCACCACCACCACCACCACCACCACCACCGGACCTCTTACCACCACCACCGGACCTCTTACCACCACCACCACCACCACCACCACCACCACCACCACCACCACCACCACCACCACCACCACCACCACCACCACCACCACCACCACCACCACCACCACCACCACCACCACCACCACCACCACCACCACCACCACCACCACCACCACCACCACCACCACCACCACCACCACCACCACCACCACCACCACCACCACCACCACCACCACCACCACCACCACCACCACCACCACCACCACCACCACCACCACCACCACCACCACCACCACCACCACCACCACCACCACCACCACCACCACCACCACCACCACCACCACCACCACCACCACCACCACCACCACCACCACCACCACCACCACCACCACCACCACCACCACCACCACCACCACCACCACCACCACCACCACCACCACCACCACCACCACCACCACCACCACCACCACCACCACCACCACCACCACCACCACCACCACCACCACCACCACCACCACCACCACCACCACCACCACCACCACCACCACCACCACCACCACCACCACCACCACCACCACCACCACCACCACCACCACCACCACCACCACCACCACCACCACCACCACCACCACCACCACCACCACCACCACCACCACCACCACCACCACCACCACCACCACCACCACCACCACCACCACCACCACCACCACCACCACCACCACCACCACCACCACCACCACCACCACCACCACCACCACCACCACCACCACCACCACCACCACCACCACCACCACCACCACCACCACCACCACCACCACCACCACCACCACCACCACCACCACCACCACCACCACCACCACCACCACCACCACCACCACCACCACCACCACCACCACCACCACCACCACCACCACCACCACCACCACCACCACCACCACCACCACCACCACCACCACCACCACCACCACCACCACCACCACCACCACCACCACCACCACCACCACCACCACCACCACCACCACCACCACCACCACCACCACCACCACCACCACCACCACCACCACCACCACCACCACCACCACCACCACCACCACCACCACCACCACCACCACCACCACCACCACCACCACCACCACCACCACCACCACCACCACCACCACCACCACCACCACCACCA
>CM067168.1:85757299-85764799 GCA_034093135.1 Erigeron breviscapus
TTTTTTTTTTTTTTTTTTTTTTTTTTTTTTTTTTTTTTTTTTTTTTTTTTTTTTTTTTTTTTTTTTTTTTTTTTTTTTTTTTTTTTTTTTTTTTTTTTTTTTTTTTTTTTTTTTTTTTTTTTTTTTTTTTTTTTTTTTTTTTTTTTTTTTTTTTTTTTTTTTTTTTTTTTTTTTTTTTTTTTTTTTTTTTTTTTTTTTTTTTTTTTTTTTTTTTTTTTTTTTTTTTTTTTTTTTTTTTTTTTTTTTTTTTTTTTTTTTTTTTTTTTTTTTTTTTTTTTTTTTTTTTTTTTTTTTTTTTTTTTTTTTTTTTTTTTTTTTTTTTTTTTTTTTTTTTTTTTTTTTTTTTTTTTTTTTTTTTTTTTTTTTTTTTTTTTTTTTTTTTTTTTTTTTTTTTTTTTTTTTTTTTTTTTTTTTTTTTTTTTTTTTTTTTTTTTTTTTTTTTTTTTTTTTTTTTTTTTTTTTTTTTTTTTTTTTTTTTTTTTTTTTTTTTTTTTTTTTTTTTTTTTTTTTTTTTTTTTTTTTTTTTTTTTTTTTTTTTTTTTTTGCTTTATAATATAGTAAAATGAGGTATAAATTTCTTAAAGGGGTACTTTATTTTATAAAGAAGTAAAGATAGATTTTTTTTTTTCCTATTTTGATGTTGATTAGTTAAAGAACTTAAAATATATTCTTGAGAAAATTACATTTTTGGTCCCTCAAGTTGGCAGGATTTTCAGTTATTGCCCTTAAGTGAATTAATTACAGAAAAAACCCTGAAGTTGGTCAATTTTTTCACTTTTCACTCCGTGACTAACAGCCGTCTATTAGGTCCGTTAAGTGAGGGGCAGATTCATCATTTTACCATGATCCCTTCTTATTCTTCTTCAAAACTCAAACACAAACCCAGATTTTGAAAATCACAGCGGCCGAAAAACGAAATGTCAACTGAAAAACACACACCGAGCACACACACACAGACACACACTCGGATTCTAGATCGGTTTTGGCTAAATTTGGTTGGATTCGAAGTGCAATTGCTTTGTTTTGTCTTTTTTTTCGATTCAAACAAGTTTTTCCGGTGGGTCAAATTTTTCCGGCGAAGTCTAGATCGGATTTATTTTGGCTAGGGTTCGTGCGCGATTGATTTCTGAGTCGATTGCAACATGTTTCGTGTTCTGATTCGAAGAAACAAGAGATAAATCTAGATTTTAATTTTTCCGGCGTGATTTTCAAATTTCCGGCCGCCGTGATTTCAGTTGATATTTCATTTTCTGCAAAACCTGACGAATCTGGGTTTGTGTTTGAGTTTGGAAGAAGAAGAAGAAGAAAGATCATGGTGAAATGACGAATCTGCCCCTCACTTAACGGACCTAATAGACGGTTGTTAGTCACAGAGTGAAAAATGAAAAAATTGACCAACTTCAGGGTTTTTTCTGTAATTAATTCACTTAAGGGCAATAACTGAAAATCCTGCCAACTTAAGGGACCAAAATTATAATTTTCTCTATATTCTTTATTATGTTTTCTGAGATATTTGATGCTGATTATTAGAGTAATTTTTTTCTTTTAAAAATATAATAAAGAGGAGTTGTTCATATTAATCTTTTTATTTCATTTAATATCTACATTTTTATTTTGTTGTGTTCTAACTTAAGTGTTCATTTTTAAAAGTGTATTATTAATTTAAACTTTATCCTTAATAATTAAACATTCAAATGAGTTGTCACATTATAGACAATTGGGTAAAATTGAGAGATGATAGAACAATAACAATGTTTTTCTTTTGTTATAAATTTTATGTTTTTTCGGAGATGAGATGAGTAGAGCATAAAACATATACACATTGACATTAGAAATAATAAATTTTAAGTTTTAATAAGATGAATGGAGTATAAAATATATGCACATTATATACCTCTATTGATATAACTTGAATGATGAATAGTAACAGATCAATTTTTTAGACTTTTTGGCTCTTTAGGCTAAAGTTTTTGGTTATTTGGGCTTCTATCTCAAGTGTCAATTTCTTTTATTATAGGGTTTTTGATTTTTTGGTTCTTAAAAAGTTCTAGATTTAATATAAGTAAACTAAAATAGCGAAAACGTATAAACACAAAATGGTTGTATTGCTTTTAATACAATAAAATAAATCTGTATAGGGACCTCCTTTCTAGATATCGTTCAACCTGCATGTTTGGTCTTTTTAATTTTATGTTTAAATTTTGATCGTGGTTGCGCATCTCATTTTAATTTTTGATTTATGAGTAGTATAATAAATACAAAAACAAACACGATAGTTGAAGCCCCGCAACACGGGACTAATAAACTTACTAGTTAGAAATATTCTAAGCAAACTGTAATTGTTGTTTATGATATTTTGAACTTGATATCGAGTTTTCTTAATGGAACAAATATAGATGCATTCATGCATATATAGAATGTTGAAACAACAATTCTCGTAGTAATTCAGTTGCTAAATATATATGGATGGCAAAACTAACTAATTTATAAAATTATGTTATAGGCGTCCATTCCATGGGCGAGCAGTTTACGGTTCATGCCAATAACTCACTCCTTTTCAAAACGGTTAACATCCCTTTTTAACCCCTTAAATCCCTCTACTGTTTCAATTACATTTTCAGTTTCATTAAACAAATTTTCATCTATTGTTTTGTTCACAACAATCTTTAAGTTTCTCATATGGCGGAAAAGGATGACGAACAAAACAACAAGATCAAGGGTTCTTGGAGCCCACAAGAGGACGCCACCCTTGTGTCGCTAGTGGAAAAGCATGGTGCGCGCAACTGGTCCCTTATTAGTTGCGGCATTCCTGGCCGTTCTGGTAAGTCTTGTCGCCTAAGATGGTGTAACCAGCTTAGCCCAAACGTGGAACATGGCCCATTTACTCCACAAGAAGATGAGATTATAATTCGAGCCCATGAGGTTCATGGCAACAAATGGGCCACTATCTCTAGGCTTCTTCGTGGGCGAACCGATAATGCTATAAAGAACCATTGGAATTCTACACTTAGGCATCGGGCAGGGTCAAACTCAGCCAGCACTAAACGTTCATTTGGTGATGTGTCAAATGAGTCAATTCAGTCAGATGAAACTGGGTCAAAAAGGCATAGCCCGGTTGTGGTAGTGGACTCTAATGGGCCAGAGACATTATTGAGTCTTATGCCCCCCGGAGAGATAATGGTAGTAGAAGAACAAGCGGAAAACAAGGTCGTGGAAGTGGCGCCGAATGATGATAAGGACGACAAGTGGACTGCGGGCGTTGATGACACGTGTCTAATGTCCATCATGAAGCGTATGATAGCAAAGGAGGTTCAAACATATATCAATAGTTTATGGGCCAAAGAAGATTTTGGGTTTACATTTCAGCCCACAGGCCTAAAACGCAAATAACATAAGTTATAAGTTTAGTATGAAAAAAAATATTGGAATTGCGTTTTCATTCCATGTCATATTATAAAGTTTAATCTATCAAACATTTAAGATGCATTTTTTTCATATATGATATATCAATCTATATTAATTGTTTACTCCATAGGAGTAACACTAAGAAGAAAATGGTAAGACTTAAGAGTATGATAGATTTACATTTGTGGGAACAAATCTACAATTTAATTTGGTTTAAATGCATTAAAATGTGTTAGGATCGTTGATCGTAATCACAATACATGGAACAACAACGAACCAATATCTATTGGTTGGAAGGCTAACATAAACTATACTGATGTGGTGGATAATGTACTTAAAGGATAGTGATATTGAATTATTGATCATGTCCTTGATACGGTTATGCTTTCTTATTTACTTGTAGTCGCAGTTATGAACTATGGTGCTAACATGATTTGTGAGTTATAAAAAAATGATTTAAATAAATAAAAAAAATATATTAAACGGTAAACATTATATATTGATTATAAAAAAAAAAAAAAAAAAAAAAAAAAAAAAAAAAAAAAAAAAAAAAAAAAAAAAAAAAAAAAAAAAAAAAAAAAAAAAAAAAAAAAAAAAAAAAAAAAAAAAAAAAAAAAAAAAAAAAAAAAAAAAAAAAAAAAAAAAAAAAAAAAAAAAAAAAAAAAAAAAAAAAAAAAAAAAAAAAAAAAAAAAAAAAAAAAAAAAAAAAAAAAAAAAAAAAAAAAAAAAAAAAAAAAAAAAAAAAAAAAAAAAAAAAAAAAAAAAAAAAAAAAAAAAAAAAAAAAAAAAAAAAAAAAAAAAAAAAAAAAAAAAAAAAAAAAAAAAAAAAAAAAAAAAAAAAAAAAAAAAAAAAAAAAAAAAAAAAAAAAAAAAAAAAAAAAAAAAAAAAAAAAAAAAAAAAAAAAAAAAAAAAAAAAAAAAAAAAAAAAAAAAAAAAAAAAAAAAAAAAAAAAAAAAAAAAAAAAAAAAAAAAAAAAAAAAAAAAAAAAAAAAAAAAAAAAAAAAAAAAAAAAAAAAAAAAAAAAAAAAAAAAAAAAAAAAAAAAAAAAAAAAAAAAAAAAAAAAAAAAAAAAAAAAAAAAAAAAAAAAAAAAAAAAAAAAAAAAAAAAAAAAAAAAAAAAAAAAAAAAAAAAAAAAAAAAAAAAAAAAAAAAAAAAAAAAAAAAAAAAAAAAAAAAAAAAAAAAAAAAAAAAAAAAAAAAAAAAAAAAAAAAAAAAAAAAAAAAAAAAAAAAAAAAAAAAAAAAAAAAAAAAAAAAAAAAAAAAAAAAAAAAAAAAAAAAAAAAAAAAAAAAAAAAAAAAAAAAAAAAAAAAAAAAAAAAAAAAAAAAAAAAAAAAAAAAAAAAAAAAAAAAAAAAAAAAAAAAAAAAAAAAAAAAAAAAAAAAAAAAAAAAAAAAAAAAAAAAAAAAAAAAAAAAAAAAAAAAAAAAAAAAAAAAAAAAAAAAAAAAAAAAAAAAAAAAAAAAAAAAAAAAAAAAAAAAAAAAAAAAAAAAAAAAAAAAAAAAAAAAAAAAAAAAAAAAAAAAAAAAAAAAAAAAAAAAAAAAAAAAAAAAAAAAAAAAAAAAAAAAAAAAAAAAAAAAAAAAAAAAAAAAAAAAAAAAAAAAAAAAAAAAAAAAAAAAAAAAAAAAAAAAAAAAAAAAAAAAAAAAAAAAAAAAAAAAAAAAAAAAAAAAAAAAAAAAAAAAAAAAAAAAAAAAAAAAAAAAAAAAAAAAAAAAAAAAAAAAAAAAAAAAAAAAAAAAAAAAAAAAAAAAAAAAAAAAAAAAAAAAAAAAAAAAAAAAAAAAAAAAAAAAAAAAAAAAAAAAAAAAAAAAAAAAAAAAAAAAAAAAAAAAAAAAAAAAAATATATACTCAATTTTATATTCCCAAAAAAACAAAAAACCCTAATTTTGTAAATCCCCAAATAATCTCAATCGGGTTTTCCCCCTTCGAACCCAGAAACCCTAAAACGACCCACCAATTCGATTCAGTCAAATTATGAGTTCATCATCTTCAATTCGATCGAAGCATCAAACCTAGGGCTGTAAACGAACCGAACGAACACGAACGAGAGCTTGTTCATGTTCGTTCGTTTAGCTTAACGAACGGTTCACGAACGGATAAACGAACATAATGTCTTGTTCATGTTCGTTCATTTGTGTTCATGAACGAATGTTCACGAACACAAACGAACGAACACTAATGAACGAACACAAACAAACACCAATGAACAAACATATAACTAAAAATATTTACAAACATATAATTAGAAATATTAGACTTCATATTCAAGATTACAAATTATTGATCGGCTAAAAATTTTACGAAACTTTCCTACTTTAGAAAAAAATATCTTACGGCTTGATATAATATAAGTATTTATCTTTATAATTTGTATTTAATTTTCTTTTTAAGTATATAAATTATTAGATATTGATGTTAATATTAATATTAGTATATATAGCAAATACAATGTTCACGAACATAAACGAATACCAATGAACAACATATAACTAAAAATATTTACAAAATATAAGACTAGCATGGTACCCGCGCGTTGCGGCGGATACAATTGACATCACAAAATCATCCGATGTACATCTATTTTCCCTGAATGGAGCATGTTTAAATCGCAATGTTATACATATACTAACAAGCGGTGGGATGCGTGTGTTCAAGGGGTATGGAATAAGGAGGGTATAAATATAATGGGCTAATTGGTTGTAAAGGTACCATACTTGTCGACTTTTCCTATGTAAAGTATCAGCCATAAAAACCGTCTAATCTAATGATAAACAGTGTAATATATTCTTAATTAGGGGATTAAGAATACCACTTAAAAATTCAAGCGGTTTTGTCCACCGTGGCATGCCAAATCAGTAATCCACTACTCTCTCCACCCTATATATACTCAATTATATATTCCCAAAAAAACAAAAAACCCTAATTTTGTAAATCCCCAAATAATCTCAATCGGGTTTTCCCCCCTTCGAACCCAGAAACCCTAAAACGACCCACCAATTCGATTCAGTCAAATTATGAGTTCATCATCTTCAATTCGATCGAAGCATCAAACCTAGGGCTGTAAACGAACCGAACGAACACGAACGAGAGCTTGTTCATGTTCGTTCGTTTAACTAAACGAACGAACTTCCCGCCGAACGGTTCATGAACTGTTCGGTTCATTTACAGCCCTAATCAAACCCCTGTATGTTATTGTGACTGTGGGTACAAAATATTTCCTCGCACTTCGTGGACTATGAAGAACCCAGGAAGGAGATTCCTTGCATGCCCGATTTTGGTAAGTGAATCCAACTAATATAACAAGTATATTTATGTTTGATTCTGGTAAATGAAAACGAAGCTAAATTTGAATATAAACTTTATTTCGGTTAGGATTCGAAGAAGAAGTGTGGAATGTACAAATTCTTGGATGATGAACTACCATGTGAGTATTACAAGGAGTTGATTTATGGAATGCACATGAATCTGCAAAGGTTGAAAGACAAGGATACAGCTGAGCTGGATGGACATGGAGAAACTGCAAATTCACAAGGGGAGGTTTTGAAGTTAATGGAAGTGGTCAGCATTACCAAATTAAAAAACAAAATCTATCAAACAATGTGTTTTTGTTTGTTAATAGTTGTGATATTCTTGTGTGTTGTCATTGGTGCCTTGGTGGCCTAGTGTTGTAACCAATGTCAATTTATCTTGTTTCTGCTTGTTAATGGAAGTGGTTCTTCTGAAGTTGTTTCCCATTCTTAATAGTTGTGATATTTTGTAATGTAAATTTAATTTGCTTAAAAGATATTGTTAAAAAGATTGTCCATTCTGATTTATTTTCTTGATTAATTGCATAAGGGATCAAATATTGGCAGTTTTACAAACATATTCATTACACAAATTTTACAAACATAAGAAGGCAGAAGCATAACTAGTACAAATACTGGCAGAAGCATATTCATTACACATATTTTACAAACAAAAGAAGGCATATAAGCCTCTGTTATCAGGTTTTCCTGCCATATATGGTACATAGACCATACTAAAACCTACTAGTCCATCCATGCTACATTACTTAATACATACCACAAACATCCCATAATTGGTTAGAGTT
>CM067168.1:85769799-85772299 GCA_034093135.1 Erigeron breviscapus
ATCTTCCATTTGTCTATCTGGCATGTTATGACCCCCCAATTTTGGAAGCTTCTTCATTTTGGGTGACTTTTTAGCCTGAATTTTCCTAAGCCTGACCTCCCTCAATTCATCTTCACCCTCTGACAAAAAATCTACAGATGCTGCCTCACTACTACTGTCACTATCTGAAACATATTCACCTTCAACTTGGAAATCACTATCATCACTGTCAGTGTCAGCAACTTGTTCATTTTGGTTGTCACATTCATCATTTGCCTGAACATCATCCATGTCAACTTGTTTCCCTTTCCCTTTATCTTGGAACAACCTTCTCACAAGAGTATTGGACCCTTCATCCATGTTAATCTTACTAGGTTCATCATTAAGAGTTAAATCCTCAACTGCAACATCTACATCCCTATTTGCGTCCTCTACAATAGCATCATCTACATCACCATGTAGAAACACATTACGTGTCCTATCTGCAGACTTAGACTTACTAGACTGACCTACTTCCCTTTCCACACTGTCTTCTATTTCTCCTGGGTTTTTTGGTTCTTTGGGCTTTATAGCACAATACTGATTCATATAATCATCCTCCAAATGGTTCAAGTAAATTTGAATCTTACCATAGCAGTGGGCAAGATCAAACAAACAGTTCAACTCATAATCATCCTCCAAATGGTTCAAGTAAATTTGAATCTTACCATAGCAGTGGGCAAGATCAAACAAACAGTTCAACTCATAATCATCACCTACCTTTATCAACCCACTTTCAAACTCATTCCCCGGAATTAAATAGTACAAACCCACAATTATTGACTTAGTTTGTTCTTCTAGATAATCACAAAATTCTTCAAATGACGTAAACTTTGCAGTACATAAATCTATGTCTATTCCACTTACATACCTCAATGGATGATAAAAAAACGCCCCGTCGAAATTTATTTGGAACTCATAACCCCTATAAGTCATCCTAAAACAAAAAAATAAAATTATTTAAGTATTATAAAATTATAAATATATGTGGGTTTTTTTATATATGTACATACGTTGTTCTACCTAAACCCCCATGCAAGTTCATCTGCTCATCGTGACCTATATTTTTTAATTAAATTTTGCCAGATTTAGGTTAAAACATAAAAAACAAAGTTCAAAATTGGGGATTTTAAGTAACTGATACACATAAGAAACCTATATTCGATGAAACCCCCATGTTATAACCACCCATAAAAAACCCTAATTTTGCGTAGATAAAGAAGATAATACATACCTGTAGACTGTAACAATCACTGGAAAGTGATTCAGATCAATCCATTGATTTAGGGTTACAACCGAAAAATTAGGGTTTTTTTCGTTGAATCCGATGATGATATTGTACTTGGAGACAAAGTGTTATGTGGGTGTTTAGTTTAAAGAAGTAAAGCAGAAAGTGATGTTTCTGATATATATATATAAAGTATATGTATATATATATATAATATATATATATATATATATATATATATATATATATATATATATATATTACATTAAATATGTATATTTATTATATATATATATATATATGTATATGGAAAGTGATAGATATATTTATTATATATATAAATCATTATTATATATAAACGTGCAGAAAAAATAGGAGGGAATTATCCCGCCCATTTTCGGTCAACAAGTCAACGAAGGGAGTACGTGGCAGGGTGACATGGCAGCCAAATTCAACGGAGAAACAAAAACACGCACAAAACTAGTCAAACAAAACCGGATAGTGGTTTTGATGCCCGAAATAGATCGCGTTTACACACAGTGGGCTTAGATTAGACGGTTTTTATGGCTGATACTTTACATAGGAAAAGTCGACGAGTATGGTACCTTTACAACCAATTAGCCCAAATATAATTTCGCCATGTGTAACTATCATTATTTAGGAGAGAGAGTGCTATTCTTTTTATAAAGGAATATAGATTATTGATAGTTATAAACTCAAAGTTATCATTCATCATATTTTAGTGGTTATATTATCATAAATTTTAATTTGTTCTAACCTAAGTATATCCCCAAGAGAAGATATTTAAAAAACATTGTTGAGATAGAATTTAGTGGAACCAAGCTGAATGTGGCACTCAAGAATAATCATACGAGTCGTTTTACAATAATGTAAAATAAAATGTAATAATCTAAATTCACAACAATGTAAGATGAGTAAATACATAGGCATAAACACATGCATTATAACCGTAGCTTGGGCTACAGATCTTATGAATGTATGTAGTGTAATTTTTTCTAAAAAATCGATGTATATTTAATTGATGTCAGAGGTCAAACAAATATGTGACCCCTGTAAATGTAATTAACTCTAAACTTTCAAAAGATTATTCTAACAATACAACTCATAATGACATATTTTTGCAAATAAATGAGATAGAAACTACCAAAGTGCCAAAAAAAACCCTTAAAAATCGTTAAAATAGACGGAAAACCTTAAAAATTCGCTAGAGATTGTAACAATCTGTATTATTAT
>CM067168.1:85774799-85834769 GCA_034093135.1 Erigeron breviscapus
TTTACAAGAAATTAGTGGAAACACGAGATACTATCTGGGCCCCACTCCTCTAGCTATAGTAATTATTATTATTATTATTATTATTATTATTATTATTATTATTATTATTATTATTATTATTATTATTATTATTATTATTATTATTATTATTATTATTATTATTATTATTATTATTATTATTATTATTATTATTATTTTTTATTTTTTTAATAAAATCATCATTCATTAGAAATTAATAGATTTACAAGAAATTAGTGGATAACACATGTCACATTCTTATAGTTTTAGGAGGATTTTTAGGCTATTCTTTAAGAGGATTTATCATTTTCCGATTGATAAATATCTACCAATAAACTAAAACAAGATTGTATACTTCTTGAAGTGACATGTGGCATAATTTTTATGCGTCACGGGTCCTTTTTGGATTATTCTACATTTATTTTATTTTCTCAAAAAAATATATAATTAATAAAAAAATAATTTTCATATAGTCGATAGATCTCAACATTAAAGTTGTATTGGAATTAGAATATCTTTTCAAACCATATATTTTTGTTATTATTATTATTATTATTATTATTTTTTATTTTTTATTTTTTTATAAAATCATCACTTGCATTAGAAATTAATATGATTTACAAGAAATTAGTGGAAACACGAGATACTATCTGGGCCCCACTCCTCTAGCTATAGTAATTATTATATGTAAAATATTATCTACCAATAAACTAAAACAAGATTGAGATGTTTTTAAAACGACACGTAGCGTAATCTTGATCGACACGTGTCTTTTTAATTTATTTATTTTATTAAATTAGTTTTTTTAGTTGTATATAGATTCAATTTCCTTATTAGACTTAGAATTAAACTCTAACTCTTGGCTTATAGATACAAAACCTATTATAACCTTATTTGATTGATCGTTTTCTCATTAATATTTCTTTTTCTTTCTCAATTCTTCAATTCTATTGCTTATATTACTTATAATAATAAGTTATTAACATGAAGACTTAAAAAATTTGAGTTTACGATTCGAAATCACAAGGCTATTTGTCGTCATCCACTATGCTTACAAGTTCCGATTTTGATGTGATTGTAAAAATTTAAGGTAAATCCAAAACTCTAACTAAACATATATTATATTTATCATTATTGTTTATTATAATTTAGCTTCGATGATCGGTTTACTTTAATCATAATTTATTTCATACTCACGAATCATGTATGTGGCATAGTAAAAAAAAATTATGATACAATCTATATAGCTACCGTACATCGTACGGGTATTAGACCTAGTTGATATATAAACAGGTTTACCTCTATTTAAAATAAAAGACTGCATTCTGATTCTACTTAAGACAAAAAAAAGACTTATGGCGTTGAAAGAAATAAGGATCGAATCTTTACCCATCTTTCTATAGACAAGGATAATATTTTCAAACCAAGTACGATGCAAGCAAGATTCAAGAAAAGGTTCTCGGGATTTAGTTATTTCCTTATTTGAAGCACCACGTGTAAATTACATATCTATCCTCTACTATATTTGTTTTTAATGATTAAAATATATTATTCTATTATTCTTAATAACCATGATAATAAGCTGAAAATATAACATAGGTTATCCAAACAACCCCTAAAAGAGTCGTATATAATTAGTGCGACCATCATCACGACTAGGAGGAGTCGTATATATATGTTTTGTTATCAATGAAACTTGCCTTTTAGAAAGAAAAAAATAAGTAAAATCCAGGGGGTGTTTGGCCTAGCTTATATTTGAACAATAAAAGCCAATATAGTGTTCGTTTAAGCTATTTTGGCTTATGCTTTTTGGTTTTTATAAGCCAATTTTGAAAAGCCAATAAACAAAAATTTTATAACAAAGCCTAGGACGCGTTTGGTTCACAGAATGTTTTTGGAAGGAATGGAATCTATCAAAGGAATTGAAATTTGAAGGAATGGAATTTGACGGAATGTTTTTGATTTTTTGAAAATTCAAGTGACGGAAGGAATGAAATTCCTTCCTCCATCCCCAAGGAATGGAGATTCCATCAAATGATGGAATGTTTACATTCCTACGGAATGAGATTCATCCTTCTTTGAAGAATCAAACGCACTAAGGAATGGAATTCAATTCCAATTCCATCAAATTCTGTGAATCAAACGCGACCTAAAGCTTTTCTTTCTTAAACCAAAAGCTAATTCAAACACTAGAATGAGAACTTATAAACTAAACACCCCCAAAACCACAAGACGCCCTCCATTCAGTTTAAACGAGTGAGAGACCGAGAGATATCGATATTCACATGATTTTATTACTCGTATTGCAAAACCCAACGGGTAAGAGCAATGATGTTTTTCATCGAGTTAAGCAAGCGATCACTATCATTATAATGTATGAAGAAGAACCTGCCGATATCTTCAGGTTTCATTCGAGTCATTATGTCAGCACTCGGCAACAACGTCCAACAGCAGCTCCAACAGCCTGTTGATCTCCAACTTGCAAGCAGCCTAAACAAAACAACAAAATTAGAACATCAATTAATAATATTAAATATAAAAGAAGAAGAAGACGTGTAAGTAATAGTAATAGTACATCCATAAGATAAAGAATAGCATTCTCATCATCACTCTGATTGAACTGTTTGATAAAACCGGAGTCGAAATCCTTTAACTTCTCTTGGAGGACCTTTTCGTCATCATCATCCTTATGATGGATCCTGATCTCTACGCGTTGCTTACAGAAGTCAGTAACTATTATAAGGATGCTGTTTTTGATTTTGAGAGAGCTCGCCGTGATATTCAGACTCGTAAAAGCAACGGAGCAGATCAGAGTCCATTGTAAGAATCTTATTCACCATCTCTGGACCCGGCCTCGTTCAATTTTAGATACATACCACACCACGTCGTCTTCTTCTTCATCTTATTTGACATGGTCGGTCGCTCCAAAACTGATTTGATTTAATTTGGGGAACAAGAAAATTAAAAAAGCCCTGAATTGATTTGGGGGTTTTGGAACTAGTCGTTACTAAATCTACACTTTTACTCCTTTTTTCTTTTCCTTGAATACATAAATGGATGCCTAATTTGGTATTCAATTTCAAACACCAACCAGAATAACAGAATTAGTCGTTTAAGTGATACTGAATTTTATTACCAAAAGGGGATAAGTGCTAAGCCTACACTCATGGAATTGAAATAACTACTAGACTAACAGCCCCCAAGTCTTACATAGACTACAGTAAAATTAAACAAAAACGAGAAGCACTACTAGTAGAACTTCAAATGAAAACTTACCGTTGGATCAAGTTGACCCAAGTATCATTCTCTGTTGTTGGGCTCGTGGACTTGGACTACCGATGAGAGCTGCGGGCCAATCAACTGCGCAGCCTTTTCACAAATTCTTGAGCAAGGATATATTTTAACAAAACACAAACACAGATTACTAACTCAGAAGTGGACCTTGATAAAAAAATAAAAGAGCTTTAAGATGTCAGGTTTTGTGAAGGCTTTGGGCTTTTTAGCTTAGGGCCTGTTTTAGTTGGCTGTTTAGGAAGCCCATTGGGTTTCCTTGTTCACCAAGCAAGAAACCCTAGACTCCCTAGACTGTTCTCTATATATATCCTAGCCTATGCATTGTAATTTTTTGTACTGAGCCAATAAAAACCCTAGTTGCAGCCGTGGATTAGTTCACACACATTGTGTGAGATACCACGTTAATTCTCGTGTTCGTTCTTTATTTTTCTGTTTTGCTTCCGCTGTGCAACCTGTTCCTAACAAGTGGTATAAGAGCTTAGGCTGCTGAATACGCGATTAAGAGGCTGTTTTCTGCTTCTTTGTTCGCTGATCTTGTTCTGCTGCTGTTTGGATCTGATTAGCTGCTGCTGTTGATCAGCTGCTGATTGCTGCTGTTCACTGCTGATTTGCTGTGATTGAAGCTGTTCACTGCTGTTCTGCTGCTGTTTGCAGCCTTCTGCTGCTGCTGTTCGTTGTTAATTCCTGCTGGAACTGCCGCTGCTGATTCTTCTTGACTCAATCAGATTCTAGGGTTTGGTTTGCGGCTGTGTTTTGCCGCTGTTCCACCTGCTCCCATCACCACCAGCCGCGGAGACCTTTTGATTGCTTCAGATCTGTAACAAATCTGTTCAAATAGCCGATCAAGGTATTTTTCGGTTGTATTTGTTTGAATTTTGTTCTGTGTTTGCGATTAGGGTTTCTGAATTTTGGGGGTTTTGGTGTTGATTGATTGATTGGAAGATATAAGGTTGCTGTTTGATTGGTTTTTTCTGTTGGATTCTTGTTGACCGGTGTTAATCAACTAGTTGAAGCCGGGTAACTTTGGTTGTTTTTTCTTCGTTTGTCATTATGGCTGAAGACGGGAAATTTGTGATTGAAAAGTTTGACGGTTCGGATTATAGTTGGTGGAAGATGCAGATTGAAGCATTACTTGGCCAAAAGGATCTGGATATGGTACTTGAGAAAAAACCAGAGAAGATGAATGAAGAACACAAAGCTCTTTGGGATACGAAGGATAAGAAAGCCAGGGGGGGTATTATACTGAGTTTGACGAGAAACGTGGCTTACAACATCATGTCTGAAACCATTGCCAGTGGTATGATGTCGGCGTTGTCAAATATGTATGAGAAACCGTCTGCTGCTAATACGGTATTCCTGATGAGAGAGTTGTTTAATATGAGAATGAAGGAGGGGAGCTCAGTTACCGTGCACATAAACGATCTGAATTCTATTCTGTCCAGATTGTCATCTGTGGGAACGAATTTCGATGAAGAGACCAAGGCTGTACTATTGCTATCTTCATTGCCTGATAGTTGGTCCGGGACTGTAACTGCTGTTACAAGCTCGGTGGGAACTGACGGGATGACTTTTGAAAAGATTCACGACTTGGTACTGGGTGAAGACATTCGCCGAAGAAGTGCAAAGGGTGGGTCTTATTCTGATTATTCTGATTTGTTACATGTTGGTAGGGGAAGAAATAATAGCAGAGATAGTGGGAGCAGCAAAGGTCGGGGCAAGAGCTCGTCTAGGGCTCGTCCGAGTGTGCGATGTTGGGACTGCAACGAGACTGGACACATTACAGGAGTGAATGTCCGAAAAAGAATTCTGGTGGATTGAACACTGCTACAACAGACTCCGAAGACGATGTCTTGATGATGTGCGTTGAAAGCAGTGCGGATCGATCCCCCAAAGGGGGAAAGGCCTAAATCCAAGTGGGCTTCAGACTATGTGTCTAACCGGGGCTAGGGTTGTGCGGCCTGACCTAGTTGGTACCTATATGGTACACGGGATTAAGGTGTTCCTGCCAAAATACACTTTTACCAAAGCAGTGTGGATTCATGGGTCATGGATTCCGATGCATCATTTCATGCTACCCATAGCAAAGATTGCATGCGGAATGTTAAAAAAGGCGATTTTGGCAAGGTTAGGCTGGGAAACGGTGAAATTCTTGATGTGACTGGCATGGGGGATTTGGATCTTGTTACTACTTTGGGCACTACTTGGACTTTGTGTAACGTCAGGGTTATTCTGAGGCTTGAAACGAAGTTGATCTCCGTTGGGCAGCTTGGTTTGAAATAGCGTGTAACAGGCGTTGCGTTGCGTGTTGCGACCCTAGGGCGCAACGCTAAGGGTGTGGCGACCAGGTTACATGTTGCGAGCGCTACATGCCCGTAGCGGACCGTGGCGAGCGTTGCGTGTTGCGTCCGCTACATGTACAAAGTTATGTTTTTACTTTTTTTAGGCCCATTGTTTTGTTGTTATATGGAAGCCCAATTTTTGTAAAGCCCATTTTCTTTTTCCAGGGTTCAAAACAAAATAAAAAACCTAACGTTTCTTAAAAACCTTCTAGCTTAGCCTTTTCAGGCACTTATTTCTTTATGTTTTGATTTCAACTTTCAATTTCAAGTCTATTAGTCTACTTTTATGGTTTGTTTTCTACTTATTATACATTTGGTGTCGTAGAATCGCAACCTATTATGATTTGGTGATTTGAAATCACAAACTATTGTCTTTTCTTATGATATGGAATGTTATCTTTGGGTATTTAATTGTTACATGTAGAGTATTAGCATACTTGTAGAAACTGTCGCCGCGAATACGTGTTGCACTCGCCGCGCTCGCAACGCCACGCTTGTTGCCTCAGGGACCTTATCGCCACGGGTCGCCACACGCTATTTCAAACCAAGTTGGGCAGTTGGATGAACAAGGTTTAGACGTTAAGTTTGGTTGTGGAAGGTCGTTAAGGGAAATCGCGTGGTTGCTAGGGGTTTCAAGAAGGGGTCGTTGTATATGGTGCCTCGTCTGGGGAAGTGACCACCCCTGTTAAGACGAACGCCAAAGTCGGGCTCGTAAAGAACTCTGGGACTCCAGGTAATCCGCTTGAGCGTATTCGGAAGTCGGAAGTCTGAACGTGTGCGGGAGTTTCGTGACAGTGGGAGTAGCTCGACACAGTCTGGAAATCTACGTTGGGTTCGGAAGACTAGGGATCCGAATGAAATCTCTCCTGAGAAGTTACCGTTAATGGAGAGTGTTCCTCTGAGAGTCCCTGTATCTGATGGTTTGAGTCTATGGGAATCAGTTGGGATTGAGGATGAAAAGTCAGGGTCTGTTGAGACCGTGTTGGAGTCATCTGAGGCTCCAACGGGGCCCTCTGTTTGCTGACGAGTAGGGTGACGAGTAGGGGTCCGTTGCAACTAGGTGTATTATGGTTTGAAGTTTGGTTTGTTCGTTTAGCTGGACCTGTACTTCTGTTCCGTGTGTTTTGGAATTACTGATTGCTGAAGACCTGGATTGTTGTGTATTTGTTGGTGACTTGTTTTCTGCAAGGCCTTCAAGTGGGAGATTGTCAGGTTTTGTGAAGGCTTTGGGCTTTTTAGCTTAGGGCCTGTTTTAGTTGGCTGTTTAGGAAGCCCATTGGGTTTCCTTGTTCACCAAGCAAGAAACCCTAGACTGTTCTCTATATATATCCTAGCCTATGCATTGTAATTTTTTGTACTGAGCCAATATAAACCGTAGTTGCAGTCGTGGATTAGTTCACACACATTGTGTGAGATACCACGGTAATTCTCGTGTTCGTTCTTTATTTTTCTGTTTTGCTTCCGCTGTGCAACCTGTTCCTAACATAAGATTGTATTGATTGCATGAAAAGTCCAGCATACACTTAGGTAGTTTAGGAAGAGTAAGGCATTTACTTGGAAGATGTATGTGATGTGATGACTAATGATAGAAGCATGACCAAAAAACTAGACTATGTCTAAATAGAAAATATAGAATGAAGGGATAAAGTTAATTACAACTTACCGTTAACAAAAATATCAATGAGAACAATTGATGTGACAACTTCCTGACTTACTTCACCAGAACTATTGGGTGAGAGGCCAACTAATGGGATCCCATCCATGAGAATCCAAAACAACTGCAAGTAATAAAAATAAAGTACTCCTTAACAAATTCTTAAATATTGTGTACACGGGTCTCATAGATGGCCAGTATATATGAAAACACTGATAGGGTAAAGGTTAGACAAAGAAACAATAAGTCATTCTACCTGAAAAATCTCTATTCTGCAGTACTCACATTCTCTGACAATAAATTTAAGGGATTATTACCTATGGATGTAACTAACTATGACCAAATGTCTATGTTATGTAAAGATCTTGTAAAATGTTTATGTCATGTAATGAACTTTCAAATCCCGATTATTGAATGTACCTGACCAATCAAAAACTTACTCGTCGCAGCTTATATGGTTGTCACATATATCCGAGTACATCCAATAACCAGGATTTGAAAGTTCATTACATTACATAGACATTTTACAAGATCTTTACACAACATGGACATTTTGTTATAGTTAGTTACATTCACAGGTAATAATCCCTAAATTTAAAACAGCCTTGTTGAAATGACAAAAAGCAAGCTTGTGCACATAGAAATCCATGATCAGAAATGTACAAATGAAAAAGAAAAATAAGGACCAAGTATAACATACTCTTCAAAGAGAGGTGGATGCAATCCCCGCAAAATTTAATCCGACTGAAACAAGCGCTATGGCACAATACTGTAAAGCACTAAGAAGATCAGTATTAGTATTAGTTTCAGGCGCGCACAGAGAGAAAAAAAAAATGTGGAGTAATATCTAAAAGATAGAACCAAATCTAATTTTAATTCACAGTTCAAGCATGTATCTTATGAAATAATTAGATGGAAGATAGAGGCGTCAACTGGAACATGCAGATTGTATACATGTAGCTTCTTGGTAATGTATAAGTGTACCACAGAAGTTATTCATTAGCAACCATCACTACACAACATTATGGTCCAATGTCAATATAACACGTTTTGTTACCTATATATTGGAATAAAAATATTCAACTTCCACAGACACGCGACTCTTACTATTGTTTGTCTTAAACTAATCATATGAACAAATCGTAGTCATAAGAAGACGATGTGTATGTGTGAAAGAGAAAAAAAATCCACCAAAAATTATCAAATCGGATGCTGTAGAAAAGATATCTCTTTTCTAGGTGTCTACAAATTGATACAAAAATAACAACTCAAAAACACCCAGCGCAATGTGATGACATTTTTGAAGAAACTAAAGATATAAGCTCATGTCCATTTAAATACTTACCATGCACCCGTCAAATATATTAGACAAATTAAGACCCAACTCTAGTTATCACTGGTAGCATGATCTTGAGAGTTTTAAGATGATAGGCAACCTGATGCATATATGCTTCGCTCCAACCGAAGAAAAGTTATATTCGTTGACAATATCAGAAAGATACCTCCTATGATGACTTGCCATCTTGTTTAGGTATTCATAAGTATCCCTCGGGTCTAGGTCATTAAGGATCCGAGACAACCATGACTCTCTGCATCTTTATTAGGAACCACCCCACCAAGAGCTAGCTTGTTGAAACAGATAACTTCACAATACACAACAAAAGCAACTTAGTAGAGTGAATGGTTAAATACATGAAAGAAATGAAATGAAGATACCTGTAGGCGCATTTCACACACAAACACACTATATACTCCTATCATTGGTAAATATCTAACAATGCAAAGACATTCTGACTGGTGTGCCAAGGAACCTCCCATATAACTTTTGCCAATATAACGATAAGACCAAACAAAAATATAAATAAATAAATAAGATACACAAGCAAAGGGCACATATATATTAATAAGAAAGATACCACCAAACCATTTAATTTTAGGAAAATACTAAACGCAACCCTCAGAGCTGCACTTAATGTGCATAAAAAATTTGTAGCTTCCATATCAAAGCTAACCCTCTGAATTTTATGATAAGTGAACAACTATTTAATGCACCTTAACAGCGGGTTGCGTTTAGCAAAACCCTTAATTTTAAACATTCATCAAATTCAAATGGCACTTAATTCTCATAATAATAAGTTAAATACTACTACAATTGGAAAGTCGGACCAATTCAAAAGATCTGCCTATCACCAGGCATGGCAGGCATCAAACAGCAGCTGGTTTACTTCTTGCCAAATAAACTCCCCTTGGTCCGGATCCCCCAACATCATCAATCTACAATATCAATCGATTCGTTAATAAATAAATTAAAACTGTGCAAAAAGAACAAGATATATAAAATTAGCACTATAAATTAGAATGCTAACTAGATAAACGGTACTTTTGGTAATTTCGATGATTCTTCTTCGTTCGGTTCTTCTTCTTCTCTCTCTTTTTTCTCTTGTTGTAAACGATGCTAATTGATCTTCTGTCAATAGGCCTTTTACTTTAAATGCGGTTTCACTATTCATAATGAGAGGGGTGTGTTTCAAATAAGAATAACAAAAATTAGATTAGAAATAAATAAAGTGAAAGAAAGAAAGAGTACTGACTTTTTTCTAAAAAGAAAATGTGCATAGAGCCAATATCGTCTACAATCAATTGATAACCATAACAAACGATAATCAGGATTAATAAGAAGTAAGAAAAGAAACACCGCTGTAAAATAATAATTAATAATTAAAAAGTAGTATAATATTAGTACCTTTTTTCAAAGGGCAAATATTTAGCATCAGCAGGTGACACTTTTAATAACTCAAAATCGAATTTGTTCTTCATCTTCTTTCCTTCCTCTGCTGCTGATGCTATTATTATTATTATAAATTATTATTATTTTATATGTATTTATCAATCAATTTTAACCTCAATTAACTCATAATATAATAAAAAAAAGTAATAAATTTAGAGTAATGTTATGCACGTACCTGTATGACTGTATCACCATCAGCAATAGTCGCTATTCGTTTATCCTCCTCCGTTGTTGACATTTTTTTCTGCTACATTATACAACAAATAATAATTATAATAATAATTATAATAATAATAATAAACTAAATTAACCTTGCTTATATGTATTTATCAATCAATTTTAACCTCAATTAACTCATAATATAATAAAAAAAAGTAATAAATTTAGAGTAATGTTATGCACGTACCTGTATGACTGTATCACCATCAGCAATAGTCGCTATTCGTTTATCCTCCTCCGTTGTTGACATTTTTTTCTGCTACATTATACAACAAATAATAATTATAATAATAATTATAATAATAATAATAAACTAAATTAACCTTGCTTATATGTATTTATCAATCAATTTTAACCTCAATTAACTCATAATATAATAAAAAAAAGTAATAAATTTAGAGTAATGTTATGCACGTACCTGTATGACTGTATCACCATCAGCAATAGTCGCTATTCGTTTATCCTCCTCCGTTGTTGACATTTTTTTCTGCTACATTATACAACAAATAATAATTATAATAATAATAATAAACTAAATTAACCTTGCTTATATGTATTTATCAATCAATTTTAACCTCAATTAACTCATAATATAATAAAAAAAAGTAATAAATTTAGAGTAATGTTATGCACGTACCTGTATGACTGTATCACCATCAGCAATAGTCGCTATTCGTTTATCCTCCTCCGTTGTTGACATTTTTTTCTGCTACATTATACAACAAATAATAATTATAATAATAATTATAATAATAATAATAAACTAAATTAACCTTGCTTATATGTATTTATCAATCAATTTTAACCTCAATTAACTCATAATATAATAAAAAAAAGTAATAAATTTAGAGTAATGTTATGCACGTACCTGTATGACTGTATCACCATCAGCAATAGTCGCTATTCGTTTATCCTCCTCCGTTGTTGACATTTTTTTCTGCTACATTATACAACTAATAATAATAATAATTAAAAAGTAGTATAATATTAGTACCTTTTTTCAAAGGGCAAATATTTAGCATCAGCAGGTGACACTTTTAATAACTCAAAATCGAATTTGTTCTTCATCTTCTTTCCTTCCTCTGCTGCTGATGCTATTATTATTATTATATTATTATTATTATAAATTATTATTATTTTATATGTATTTATCAATCAATTTTAACCTCAATTAACTCATAATATAATAAAAAAAAGTAATAAATTTAGAGTAATGTTATGCACGTACCTGTATGACTGTATCACCATCAGCAATAGTCGCTATTCGTTTATCCTCCTCCGTTGTTGACATTTTTTTCTGCTACATTATACAACAAATAATAATTATAATAATAATTATAATAATAATAATAAACTAAATTAACCTTGCCTCTATGGCAATAAATACAACAAAACTTTTTCGATCAACAAAAAACAAAAACAAAAAAGAAAATATACTAAATCTTCCAACAATTTCCCAAAAATCCACATGAACTTCCTGTGTTGTTTGGAATTTGTTGTCGCCCATGACAAAGAAACACTAAAACATTATTTCTTCATTTCACAAACAACTTAAGCATTAATAAAAAAAAATTCCATACGACTTGCTGAGATGAAGTCGACGCCGTAATTTTGACCAAAAAATGTAGATATCATGGATTTGACTAGAAAAGGTTGCACCGGTCGTCATCTACATTGAATTGACTAACAGCGGTTGTTTAGATCTGACAAAACCGTGGTGACCAGAAACCCACCACCATAACCCGCCGGAGAAACCATCGTCACCACTCCCGTAACAAAATCAACGGACCACCACCATGAATTCCACATATAAAACATAGGGATTAAAAAGATCAAGGAAAAAGAAAGTAGCTGATGAGATCGACATGGAATCAAGAGAGTAAAGTTTGAGATTAATGTTTGTGAAATTAACTCAAACATCCATACCCAGTAAGGCTTAATTTATACATTAACTGATAACTAAAAGCTTTTTTCTGATATATTATTATTATTATTTTTTTTATTATTATTATTTTATTTATTTTTCCTGAGATATTATTGTTTAGGTATAGTATTGTGTATGTATTTATATGTTTCTTTTAATTTAGATCTTTTCACAATATATACATCTACTTGTATATGGTGGTAGGATCTCATGTTGAAAAGGATTTGATAATGGATAGATTTATGTACCAATTGAGCTTTTGATATATAGATAATAGAGATAGAGATGTTTTGTATAAACAAATTCTTGTAAATAGGTTTAGATCTGGTGTTGTCGTTGTGAAGAAGATGAAGATGATACATGTGTTATTAAATAAGGACGAAATGACAAATATAACCCCGGACCAAAAGTGTAATTAACTTATTTTTAACGACCGTTAATGGTGTGGACTAAAAGCGTTGACGGAGGTCCAAACTTGGGGACGAAAAACGTAATTTCGTGAACCCAGGGATGAAAAGTGAAAGTTGGTACAAACCACAGGGACGAAAATTGTAATTAACTCTAATAATAATAACTAAACAGTAAATAGTAAACACTAAGACTATTAGACTAAGAGGAGTAGCCCGTTACCTCCCTCTTTTTTCGTGCGGAACGCCCCTCATCGGTCCCGGGGGGCGTTCCCCTCTCTTATTTATCGTGCCCCTTCCAATTTCGAACGCCAAGCTCCTCAAGTTTCCTTTTGTCTTCTTGCCTGCCACCTTGCCTTATTTCACGTGCCACCTTGCCTTTTTCTCCTTTACTTATTTAAAAAGTATTTATATATAATTTTTTTAAAAAATAAAGAAAAAGAATGTCTTTAAAGGGCATTCCCCCACTCCAAGGGAATGGAGGGAATGCCCCTCTTAATGATTGGGTGACATGTGGCAATTTGTGAATGGAGGAGGGGCATTCCATGAAGGGGCTATTCCTCTTAGTCTTAGACTAAGAGGAGTAGCCCGTTACCTCCCTCTTTTTTCGTGCGGAACGCCCCTCATCGGTCCCGGGGGGCGTTCCCCTCTCTTATTTATCGTGCCCCTTCCAATTTCGAACGCCAAGCTCCTCAAGTTTCCTTTTGTCTTCTTGCCTGCCACCTTGCCTTATTTCACGTGCCACCTTGCCTTTTTCTCCTTTACTTATTTAAAAAGTATTTATATATAATTTTTTTTTAAAAAATAAAGAAAAAGAATGTCTTTAAAGGGCATTCCCCCACTCCAAGGGAATGGAGGGAATGCCCCTCTTAATGATTGGGTGACATGTGGCAATTTGTGAATGGAGGAGGGGCATTCCATGGAGGGGCTATTCCTCTTAGTCTTAGACTAAAAGGAGTAGCCCGTTCCCACCCTCTTTTTTCGTGCGGAACGCCCGGGAACGCCCCTTCTCGGTCCCGGGGGGCGTTCCACCTTCTTATTTTTCGTGCCCCTTCGCATTTGTAACGCGAGGCTCCAGCGTTTGTTTTTTGTCATTTTGCCTGCGCAGCATTTGGATGTATGTGGCATGTGGGTCGTCTGAGTGCCTCGAAGAAGTAGAAAAACATATTTAATATTTTTTTTTTATTAAACCATGTATATATACCCATTTACAAATTAATAAATAATAAAAGGAATGCCCCTAGGGGCATTCCTCCACCCCAAGGGAATGGGGGAATGCCCCTCCTAATGATTGGAGGACACATGACAAGCTTATATTGGATGGAGGGCATTCCCGGGGGCGTTTCGGGGCATTCCAATGATTGTAACGCCCATTTAATGGGCTACTCCAAATGGTCTAACTGTTTATGTTTGTGTGTGGTTAGTGGTAATTATTTGCAATTTTAAAATGTTAAAACTAAATCCGGTGGGTTTGATCGGGTTTTGTAGGGTAGCCGGTTTTTGTAAGTTGGGTTTTGAATTTTTTTTTACTTAACTATCTCTGAGTTGATTTTTCGGTTTTTTTAAGTCAAACGGGTTGATTCATTGGTTTAATATATACTTTTCAATTTTCTTTTATAACTTTTTTTTTTTATAATAATGAGTACATTTTAAAGTTATTTTTCATTGTTTGAGATGTTTAAAACTTATATTTTTAATTATTGTAACTATTTAATGATATAGTTTTTAATGAATTATAGTTATATTTTAACTATTTATATTAAATAGTATTAACAAGTTTAGTAGCTTTTATATCAAAACTTAATTAAAAAAAATCCTATACAAGTCCAAGTGTCCGGTCCATCCCGTTAAACCAGATTTTTTTAAAGACAAGTCCAGTTTAAAAGTCGGAACAATTGTATATTTGAGGAAAATAGTTGAGGCGGGAAGTTTTGGGATTACACTAATTTAATATTTTCAAGTAATTATAAATAATTATCTTTGGTTTTATAAATTGAAAAATCATGAGGTTAAGAATGTAGAGTAGTTTTTTATGTAAATCATAGATGATTCATGCAAAGAACCACCAAGGTAATTTTCGGATATCCAAACAAAAAACAACATTCATCTTTGAAACACATTTCATTCAAAAATAATGGTACATAAAACTGATGGGTAAGTTTACAAATATACTTGGTACATAAAACACACTTCTCATTCTCTTTGTCAAATGCTTTGAGGTCAAAAATTACGAGACCTTTTTGCGATCCCTTTAAATTCCTTTCTAATCATACCACATGAATGATGTAATGTGTATCTTTTTACTAATATTATAGACAAATAAAATATAATATTAGCTTTCGTAATTGAAATTTTGAATAATGATATAAAGTAATTTTCTACAAAATTCCATTAAACTTTTAGCAAAATGATAAATCATTCTAGTATATCTTTTTAATAATCAACCTAATATATACATGACAAATGTATTTTACTTATTATATTTTTTAATCTCTTCTTTGAATATTATCAATGGTGTGTGCAGCACCAAAAATATCATGATCACAAATATTAAACTTTATATATATTGACAAGGGTAATTTCTCTAATTTATAGGAGGATATACCACTTTCTTTTATATTTATATTATCATAACTTAAAGTTTTTTTGTTTTTTTAACTATTAAATACTAAATAAATTATAAAGTGATTAAATTTATAGATAATGACTGTATTGGTTAAGACGATAAGGTTTTTTTTTATTAATTAAATACAAACTTTTTTTAATTGATCAAATGAATTAAGTATTTTTCTATGAAGCCTATTAAATTATGAAAAACAAAAAGTATTATTAGTCATTTTCTAATTAATAAAATACATTACAAAAGGCTTAAATGAAATATAATACTCGTGACCTTTCTTTGATTGAAACACAAACTAGATACTGCACCATCCGTACATTTTATCAAGTAAAATAATCATATAGTTGGTTGGTTTTAGAAATGGTGATATCCATGATTACATGAAGCATGATTCTGCACTTTAAAGTATTTTTAGCATGCCGTTTTTCTAAAAAAATTATTGTTTTTTTGCGGAAGAAGTTATACAATTCAAATTGGTTCACCATAAACAAACATAAGATTCCATAAACAAATACGACTTGTCAACAATACTACTTATTTATGTTTAGATGTTATGTAGACACCTAATAATTACTACTCCCTCCGTCCCATTATATGTGTCTTACTTTGAATTTTCAAAGTCTTTGTTTTATAATTTTGACCATAAATAATTTTAGTTGTGTTGTATAATATTCGATGAAAGTTATATCAATGGAAGAATATCTAAAACTCAATCAATTCATATAACTTTTATCAAGTATCATATAACACAAAAAAAAATATTTTAGGTCAAAGTTGCACATAAAAGACTTTGAAAATTCAAAACTGGACACTTCTAGTGGGACGGAGGGAGTATTTCTTATCAAATGTGTAGTATTTTGCTTGTTAATTATTTCCAATGTTTTATTTTGAAAATTTTAATTCAATATACTGACAATGTGTTATATATATTTTAAATAATAAAATAGTTATCAGAGTTACAGAAAATTTCAAACTCTATACTTAATAAAATATGTTTCTCCAATAAATAACTTGCTTTTCATTAACTATTAGCGCGGAATGCATGATTCATACCTTACCATCCATTCATCATATACATAAAGGAACAAAACCCACCTTAAATAATGTGGTGTCATGTATATGCATCTGCTATGCATATATAGAGATATATATATAGGTCTTATTGAAAGTACAAATATTTACAAAGCTATCTAATATGGCACAATTTGTTGGTTCCGAAGAAATAGAGTCACTGAGATTCGAGCTCTCGGAGATAGGAAGAAGTTTAAGATCATCTTTTCGTCGTCATACATCTAGTTTGGGTGCTAATTCAGCAATAAGTTATGTAAACGATAATGATGATATAGACGCAGACCCTTTAGAGTGGGAAGCAATCGATAGATTGCCAACGTTTGAACGTTTGAGATCGTCTTTGTTTGATGATGATAAAAATGTAGATGGCCAAGTAAAGAAGGTGGTTGATGTTACTAAGCTCCTTGGTCCTGAAAGGCACATGTTTATTGAGAAGCTTATTAAACATATTGAGAATGATAATCTTCGGTTGTTGCAGAAACTTAGAAAACGAACAGACAAGTAAGGTTTCCTTTTAATCTGTGGTCATTGTGATTTTTTGACATAAATGAGATTAGTGCTTATAGTTTAATCTGTTTGTTTCAGAGTTGGAGTGCAATTGCCTTCAGTGGAGGTGAGATATAAGAATGTTCGCGTAGAAGCTGAATGTGAAGTAGTTCGCGGGAAGCCTCTCCCAACTCTATGGAATTCTTTGCAAAGTTTGCTTTCTGTAAGTACTAATTACCTGTTATTGTTTATCTACTTTGTACGAGTAATTTGTATGCATCATAGCTCAAAAATATGAACCGATATTGGTTAAGAAACGTGAATTTTCTTGTTGGGTCAATGTTAATTTTCAGTAGATAATTAGGCTATTTATTGTGTCATTTTCTGCTTATAAATCAAACTTGATTTTTTAGAAATATTCTGAAGCTAATACTTTCTTTTTCTGTGACAGGACATTGTCATGATACCTGGTTTAAAGCCTAAACGGGCAAAGATAACAATCTTAAATGATATTAGCGGCGTCATTAAGCCAGGAAGGTAGGAATACATAATATATTTACTATTTTCAACCTCTTGTAACAAGGATTTCAAATGAGGGAAAATTCTCTTTTTTGGCTAACTGTTGTAATGTTGCTGGAATATTTCTCTAATTATACTCATCACCCTCATAAAATATTGACCGCTATTAATCATCATTCGATATTTGTATGCTAAATCTTTTTCAGGATAACTCTGCTTCTTGGTCCTCCAGGATGTGGGAAAACCACAATGTTGAAAGCACTTTCAGAGAGCTTAAACAAATCACTCAAGGTTCTGAACTTCTATTTTTCTCCTCATTTTCTAAACATTATCTTTGCAAAGAATAGTATGAGCAAAAGAACGATGATTGACCTACAACGATACAAAGGTTGGACGATAAAGTTAATATATGCAGACTGAAATGAGTTAAACAGACCACATTGTTTTGTATTAGTATTTTCTTATTTTGCAGTCAGTTGCTATATGAGAGCAATTATGGTAAACTGTCTGCCTGTTATGCAAACAAGTTTTGTTGAGCCCAATATATAAATTTAACTGGGGTGCAATGAAATTAGCCATCAACTGCTTTCATTCACCAATGGTTCTTCGTTCTCTAAAATAGGTAAGCGGTGAAGTCTCCTACAACGGGTACAAACTAGAAGAATTTATTCCTCAGAAAACTTCTGCATATATAAGCCAAGATGATTTACATATCCCTGAGATGACTGTGAGGGAAACACTAGATTTTTCTTCTCGTTTACAGGGAACTGGAAGTCGTGCAGGTAAGTCTCTGATTGTTGCTTCATGTACACAGAAGTACACTTTTCTACTTTTGTATTGTATTACATGGAATGATGGATTAAAAGCTGAACGAGAATTGTTATCATCTCGTTTAGATATTATGATGGAGGTTAATAGGAGGGAGAAACAAGCAGGGATTATTCCAGATCCAGATATAGACACTTTTATGAAGGTATAATATATCTGTTGTATGTGTATTTCTTGAATCATGATATTAGTTTACAAAAAACCTTTTCATTTAATCCTTAACTCAAATCTTTTGAATCTTTTGCGGTCTTTTTTTGAAGCAAAATGTTATATATTTTTTCAGTTGGTGGTACTTTTACTCAAACTAACCATGTTTATTATCATCAGGCAACATCTATTGAAGGACAAAAGACAACTCTGCAGACAAACTACATCTTGAAGGTAGTTCTTTTAGTTGAAATGAGATTATATATAATTGGGAACTTGGAAATTGATAATTTCTTAACATCTCTACAACTATGATCATACTTCAGATCCTTGGCCTTGATATATGCGCTGATACGATGTTTGGGGATGCCATGAGGAGAGGAATCTCTGGTGGCCAGAAGAAAAGATTGACGACAGGTATCACTGCATATGATATTCTGTAATGTCAATTAGTAAAATTGTAGACGCATCGAGTCTAACTTCTGGTGTGCTTGGCAGGAGAAATGATTGTTGGCCCGACAAAAGCTTTATTTATGGACGAAATATCCAATGGTCTAGACAGCTCTACTACTTATCAGATAATTGCTTGTCTTCAGCAGTTGGCCCACGTAACGGATGCTTCGATAGTCATTTCACTTCTTCAGCCGTCACCAGAAGCATATAATCTGTTTGACGACATTATGTTAATGGCAGAAGGGATGATCGTGTATCATGGGCCCTGCAGTAATGCTTTAGAGTATTTTGAAGGTTTTGGTTTTAGGTGCCCTGAAAGGAAAGGCATAGCTGACTTTCTCCAAGAGGTAATCTCACAGTCATGTATATAATATTGTAGTTGAATATTCATGTTCAACGGCTTTTATTTACAATAAGAATTTTTTTCGCAGGTTGTTTCAAAAAAGGATCAGGAAACCTACTGGTGTCGTAATGAACCATATAATTATGTCTCAGTACAAACCTTTTCCACAAGATTCAAAGAATCTCATTTGGGGAAAGCAATAAATGAGGATATATCCAAACCTTTCACCAGATTGCAGAGTCATGAGAATGCCATTTCTTTCCATAAGTATTCTCTTTCTAAATGGTCTCTATTTAGAGCATGCACTTCGCGTGAGATCCTTCTCATGAAGCGGAATTCTTTTGTCTATATCTTTAAATCAGTCCAGGTACTAATCGTTACATTATAAGGATCTTTCATTCGTGGCGTATATATAAATACTAACCATATATATGGCCCGGGTTACTGCTGTGCAGCTTGTCATAATCGCAGTTATCACAATGACTGTATTCTTGCGAACTAGATTGAAGATTGATATAGTTGATGCAAATTACTATTTGGGTTCCCTCTTTTATGCACTCGTAATTCTTCTAGTAGATGGATTCCCAGAATCATCTATGACCGTTGCAAGACTTCCTGTTTTCTATAAACAAAGGGATTTGTACTTTTACCCTGCTTGGGCATATGCGATTCCTGCATCCGTTCTTAAACTTCCTTTATCTTTTATGGAAGCCACAATCTGGACATGCCTCACTTATTATGTTATTGGATACAGCCCTGAACCGGGAAGGTGAGCCTCTTAAAATCCATTTTCTCATTCTCCAAAAATGTAATGAATTATTTCAAGACCGGGTCTCACAGTCGCTGTATGGTTCATGTTTCTGTAACATTAACATCTGTCGAAATAGTTATACGGAGATTCAATACTAGGTTGTATTTTTGATGTCTCATATGCTTTATAGGTTCTTCCGCCAGCTACTGCTACTTTTTGCTACACATTTCACGTCTGTATCCATGTTCCGATTCTTTGCATCAGTTTTTCAAACCATGGTTGCTGCTACAACTGCGGGCAGTATATCAATACTGTTTCTGTTATCATTTGGTGGATTTATTATACCACACAGTAAGTTCAATGTATTTCCATTCTTTTAACCATATATAGATCTGTAATGACGTACTAGATCAAACTAAGCGACGTGAACTGGTTGCAGCTTCTATGCCAGCTTGGTTGAAGTGGGGATTCTGGGTATGTCCCCTGTCATATGGTGAAATAGGCCTTGCAGTAAATGAATTTCATTCTCCTAGATGGAACAAGGTAAATTTCTCTAGTATCTTATTTGACTTTTGATGGCATTGATAATTTTTTTGATAAGTAAGGTCAGAATGAATAGTTGAATACCATGTCTTTCTCCCTTCTCGTTTTTGCAGATGACGTCTGCAAACACAACAATAGGACTACAAACACTCAAAAGCCGTGGGTTGGACTTTGATGGATACTATTACTGGATATCACTTGGTGCCATGTGTGGTTTCGCACTGCTATTCAACATAGGCTTCATCTTGTCTTTAACCTACTTTAAGGGTGACTTCATCTTTTCAATATTAGAACACATTTAGAAGCCAACTTTACAAAAAGTGAGCGCAATGCTTTCATGAACTAATCAGGTTATATGATTTTTCAGCTCCTGCTACTCGTGCCATTATATCAAAGGAAAAGCTATCTCAAATGCATGGAAATGATGGGTCCAAACACAACTCTCGCAAAGATAAAATGTCAAAAAGTTCCGTTACTACTCCCTCAGAGCCTAAAGAAGGTTAGGATATCTTCTGTTATGGCTTAATGGTACATATAAACGTGACATGAAATTTTTATCTATTCCAATTTGATTTATATATGCAACTGTGAGTGCTAGACTTAAACTGCAACCGTTACACTCAATGAGGCAGACTCTTTACTACATTTTGGTTTTCAATGCCGGATCTCCTTTTAGAGTTAACGGTGTGTATCAGTAGATACTTAACGGTGTGTATCAGTAGATATCTAATCATCCTGTTATGTTACAGGAAAAATGGTGTTACCTTTTGAACCACTAACGATTTCTTTTCAAGATCTACAGTACCATGTTGAACCCCCGACGGTATATATTCAGAGCTTGCATATTTAAACCTTACATGATGGATGGCTGCTGTAGATATTAATTATTAGGTGATTGTTTTGTCCTGTCATTTGATGTCAGGAAATGAGAGGTCATGGCTTCAACGGAAAAAGGCTTAAGTTACTTCATGATATCACAGGGACATTTAGACCTGGGGTTCTTACAGCATTGATGGGGGTAAGTGGTGCTGGAAAAACGACACTTCTTGATGTTCTCGCTGGAAGGAAAAGTAGTGGCATTGTTGAAGGTGAGATTAAGATTGCGGGGCATCCAAAAGTTCAAGACACATTTGCTAGGATTTCAGGTTACTGTGAGCAAACAGATGTACACTCTCCTCAGATTACAGTTGAAGAATCAGTGACATTTTCTGCGTGGCTCCGTCTTCATCCTGACATTGATTCAAAAACCAAATACGTACGACATCATATCTGTCTACAGAATACATAACTTTTTGATTGAGTTTTGGCATGTGATGTAATGTTTTGACCACATTCACAGAAATTCATAAAAGAAATCCTGGAAACAGTTGAGCTTTATTCAATAAAAGATGCATTGGTAGGCATTCCTGGGGTTAGTGGTCTATCAACAGAGCAGCGTAAGAGGCTCACAATTGCTGTGGAAGTTGTCGCTAATCCGTCCATCATTTTCATGGATGAACCTACGACTGGACTGGATGCTAGATCAGCTGCCATTGTCATGCGGGCTGTGAAGAATATTGTTGACACAGGGAGAACGATTGTTTGTACCATTCACCAACCAAGCATTGACATATTTGAAGCCTTTGATGAGGTAAAATCGAGACACTTTAGTACTAGGTGGATAGAATGTCATATTTAGCGGGTTTGGATCATTAAATCTGTTACTAATCACTTGGAGCACACTTAGCATCAACAATTGCATATTGTTTGTCTTCATTTTTATCGTTAATATCATTTTTATCGTTATATCGTCCCATCCATGTTCCTGCAGTTAATCCTACTGAAAAATGGTGGCCGTATGATCTACTGTGGACCCCTCGGTCGCAATTCATGTAGAGTCATTGAGTACTTTGAGGTTAGTTGACCTCAGATCAGATGCATATGTTGTATTTACACCATCCCTCTTTTTTTTTGTTGAGCATGATTTGCTTTTAATTTCTGTCATGAAAATTCATGTATCTTAAAACAAGTAATATCATACATATGCATGAAATGTCTTTGAAGCAGAGCATTCCTGGGGTGCAAAAGATTAGAGACAACTATAATCCAGCAACATGGATGTTAGAGGTTTCTTCTGCATCAGCTGAATCTCAACTTGGAGTAGATTTTGCACAAATCTATTCTACTTCAACTTTGTATCAGTAAGTTAATTACACCTGCAACTCTGCAAATTAATGACATGTCCAAACATCTAGATATTTCTAAAGCGAAGAATTTTACTGAACAAGCATTTTGACTCCTATTTTACATTTTTACACTCGTGCAATGCTTGGCAAGCTATATATGTTCTGAGAATTCATGCATTTAGTTTTGTCTGGCTACTTTTTGTCTTTTAGGACCAATAAAGACCTTGTAAACACATTCAGTAAACCAGCTCCTGGCTCAAAAGAGTTATATTTCCCAACACGTTTCCCACAAAATGGTTTCGGCCAGTTCAAGGCTTGCCTATGGAAACAACACTTGTCATATTGGAGAAGTCCTTCATACAACTTGATGCGTTCCCTATATATGCTCTTCGCGTCATTTTTGTTCGGGTTACTCTTCTGGGACCAAGGGAGAAACATGTAAGCTCAATTATTTACTATGCACTCTATTATGAAGTTTTGTGGCATATATACTAAAAATTGAATAGTTTCCATTCCTAAATGCTTAGTTCCTTTATAATCCCTTAAAAATATACCATCAAATCAACTGATATAATATACTTCCTTGTGACAGTCATAACCAACAGAGTTTATTCAACATTTTTGGTTCGATGTTCACGGCTGTACTTTTTAGTGGAATAAATAATGCCTCTTCAGTTATACCATATGTTTCCATGGAACGAACTGTTTTGTATCGAGAAAGGTTTTCTGGGATGTATGCAGCATGGGCTTATGGTCTTGCACAGGTATGAAATTGTTCTTTTCTGCGTTATATGTAAAGGGGTATACAGAAAGTGACTTACATAAGGCTTTTTTTTTAAGAAAGACAACTATTAACCACACTAATACTCACAAATCTACAATTTGTCCACAATGAGACTTGAACCTGCAATCACATGATTGATGGGCCATCTCAAATACAGCCAGGACTACCTTTGGCCCCTTCTGTTTGGGTGATCCTAACTGGTCCTTTCTCTGTTCTTTCGGGCGCAGTCTAAATTTTTTAGAAGTATCACAAAAATGGGTCAATTGATATTTTTTCCCCAACAATGCATACACATAGATATTATCTGAATTTTATGCAGTGACTATTCATTTTTCATGATCATATCATTTCATATATACATTTTCTATTTTATGTTAAAATGCGGATAGTTGACAACATCCATGCTTTTAATCCTTTAACTTCGGAAATATGTGTGCATTACTTTTTTGATTTGTTGTTTTTATAGTTACTGAAATTTCGATTAAAAAACATAAACAAAATTTTCCCTCTTCTTCATCATTTGATCGATATTGAATAGTCTGTTCACCAAATCTATAGATTTGGTATATCACTAGCTAGTAGCTAGTGCTTGATTTAAACCAGCACTTACAAAAAGTATATAGGCTGTTTGAGGACCAATTGTGCATCTCTTGTGTTAGTAATCATAAAAGATAATGAACTGGTCTTCTTTTTGTGCAGATTTATTTGTTTCTCTTATCTATCAGTGAAATATTTTGATTTTTTGTTTTTGTATTTTGCAGGTTACTATTGAGCTTCCTTATCTCTTCGGTCAATCACTTGTATTTTTCTGCATCACATACCCTATGATTGGGTATGATTGGTCAGCCTACAAAGTTTTCTGCTACTTTTATACAATCTTATGCTCATTGATGTACTTCACCTATATGGGAATGTTACTTGTTTCCATAACGCCGAGCTTTCCTGTTGCTGCCATTCTACAATCTACGTTTTACACGATGCTTAACTTGTTTGGTGGATTTTTAATTCCTAAACCAGTAAGTATTTGGTGCCTCTTACCTTATCTAATCTTTCAGTAGTTGATCATAAATAAAAAATATCTTCATTATGTTCAATTTCTGAAAAAAGGTACTCATTGTTTTTCTTGGTTGCAGAAAATTCCAAATTGGTGGATATGGCTGTACTATCTAACTCCGACTTCTTGGTCACTTAACGCTTTACTCACTTCTCAGTTTGGTGATGTGAAGACTGAAATCTTAGTTTTTGGTGAAACTAAGCATGTTGAAACCTTCATAAGGGATTACTTTGGGTATCGTCATGAGCAGTTACCGCTTGTATTTGTTCTACTTGCAGTACATCCTGTTGTTCTTGCTTTCCTATTTGCATATTGCATAGCAAAACTGAACTTCCAGAGAAGGTAAATTTTGCAGTTAAGTGTGCGGATATCTTGATTTGAGTGTAAAGTGTAAACTATGTGAATGTATATTGTAACAATCTAATAATAAACTTTCCAAAAGAAGTATTAATTAATTGATGTCAAATTAATACTCAAATGTTCAAATGATTACTGTAAGCAAAATGCGGTTTCTCTATCAAAAATGCTCACAAGATATTACTAATATCAACTGAAGTTGAAAGAGTACAAGAAACATCTATATGAAGTTGCCAAAACAACTACCCAAAATATTAGCAGTATTAGATGAGATAAAAGTCGATGTTTGGGATGGTGCCTTATTCCAAGACGCCGTGACCGGATGGGTTCTCATTCACCTTCCTTAAATGATTCAATTCTTGAATATCGCGGAGACTGATTTCTGCAACTTCCTTAAACATATCGAAGTCAACGCTAAGATTGCTAAATGGTAACAATATGTCCATCTTGTACATTACCAATAATGTGAATTCACTTGATCTTTGTGATTATTTAGAAAGTTCTTGCCAAACTCTCTCATTTGACATTATATAGAAACTCATTCCGGGCGTCTCTCAAAAGAAATCTCGGATTTGAACATCCTAAATTAAGGATCCAGAAACAATACTCAGATTATGCTGCATACAACTGAGTCAAAGACCCGCCCTCCCCGGGAGCGTGAATAGGATAAACCTCTTCTAGCTGTATGCCCGTTTTACTCATTGTTTGGTCCAACCCAAATGGTCTTCCTTTTCGGTATACAAATTTTGGACGGGAAGTTGGTTGCCACTTGTAAAGAAGAAGGAGGAGAGAGAGAATTTGGTATGAATATTTCTGTATTCTATTTCTTAAAATGAAAAATACAATGACAGCAGCTATATATACTGCTCACAATTGAATAACCGCCTCTGACTACTTAATTTACAACATTAGTCCTCTAACTATCTAATATTCATATTCTGCCTTGACTTTCTATTTACATTTTGTTACAATATACACTACACTTTAGCAATGTGTCTCTCATCTTCACATTGTGTCTTGTGGCTCTGAATGCATTAACCTTTGAACTTGAGGATTTCATTTTAGATACATTATGTGTATCTTCATCCCCCCCACAAGTTGAGAGGGTGTAAGGGTTGCAGCAGCTCAACTTGGAGAGACAATTGTAGTGAAGTGCTTTGGAGAGGCCTTTGGTAAGGATATATATCAGCAACTTGGAATTTTGTAGAGATGAATTGTGGCTTGATGTGGCCAGATTTGATCTTCTCCCTGACAAAATGGCAATCCAACTCAATGTGTTTAGTTCTTGCATGATGTACTGGGTTGGAAGCAAGTGCAATTGTTGATGCATTGTCACAAAGCATGACAATTGGTGTAGGAATGGAGACTGTGAGATCCTTCAAGAGACAGGTTAACCATGTCACTTCACAAGTACTGTCAGCCAAAGCCCTGTATTCTGCCTCTGTTGATGATCTGGAAACTACAGTCTGTTTCTTTGATTGCCAGGATATTAAACTTGTACCAAGGAAAATAGCATAACCAGAAACAGATCTCCTGGACATTTGACAAGCTGCCCAGTCACTATCACAAAAGTTTGTGAGAACTAGGCTGTTATAATTGGGAAAGAACAGACCCTGTCCTGGATTCGGTTTAATGTATCTGAGTACCCTGATCAATGCTTGCATATGGGCTGTAGTTGGAGAGTGAGAAAATTGACTGAGATGTTGTGCTGCAAAGGCCAAGTCAGGTCTGGTAATTGTGAGGTAGATTAGTTTACCCACCAAAGTTCTGTAAAGAGATGAGTTAGGTAATGGATCTCCTGTGGTGGCAGTTAATTTGTGAGTTGGGTCAATGGGTGTAATGGCTGGTTTTAGATTGGTTACACCAGCATGATCAAGCAGATCAAGGGCATATTTTCTTTGAGACATGGCCAAACCAGTGGAATTCCTCAAGAATTCAATCCCCAAGTAATAGTGTAATGGACCAAGAGTCTTTATACTAAATTTGTTGTGAAGTTTGGACTTAACAGAATCAAGGAGAATTTGTGTTATTCCACATATCAGAATGTCATCCACATACACCAAAAGTGCAATAAAGTCATCATTGGAGCTATATGTGAACAGAGAGGTGTCTGCAAAACTTTGTACAAACCCTAGTGATGAAAAGAATGTGGTAAGTTTAGTGAACCATTGCCTATTTGCCTGTTTGAGACCATAAAGGGATTTATGGAGTTTGCAAACAATATCAGGAGAAAGGTTTTGTTGATAGCCTTTTGGAACAGTCATGTATACTTCCTCATGAAGATCACCATGTAAGAATGCATTGTTGACATCTAGTTGTTCAATGTGCCATCCTTTAGTTACAGCAACAGCTAAGAGGGTCCTTACTGTGACCATCTTTGCAACAGGGGCAAAAGTCTCTTTATAATCTATTCCCTCTTGTTGTGTAAACCCCTGTGCTACTAATCTAGCCTTGTACCTTTCAATGGTACCATCTGCCTTGTGTTTGATTCTGAAAACCCATTTGCAGCCAATAGGGTGTTTGCCAGGTGGAAGGGAAACTAAGGACCATGTATTATTATGTTCTAATGCATTTATCTCAATAGTCATGGCATCAACCCAATTGGGATCTTTTGAAGCTTGAGGGTAAGTGTGGGGTTCAGAATGTGAGTCTATTGAGTTGATAAGATGAAGAGAGGGGGTGGAGAGATTAGAATAATTGATGTAGTGTGTGATGGAGTATTTAGAAGAGGTAGAGTTGATTAGAGAAGAAGGGAGATCACATTTGTAGCCTTGTAGTTTGGATGAAGGTTTTCTTGATCTAGAAGAATGTCTTGTGGGTAGGGGTGGAGGAGGTTGGATTACTGAAACAGGAATTGGAGAAGGAATGGGTGGAATAATTGGAGGATGAGCAGGGGAAGGGTTAGAGTCTGATGCAGGCGGTGTTGAGTTATCAGAGTGAAAGATGTCAGGATCAGATTGAGAATTGTGAGGGTTAGAAGCAGAATTGGATTCTGATATTGGTGGTGGATAGAAGATAGGAGTAGGAAGGGGAATAAATGATGGAGAAGATTTAGATTGTTGAAAAGGAAATTCATTTTCATGAAAAATGACATGTCTGCTAACAAATGTTTGTTTGGTTTCAAGATTATAGAGTAGATATCCTTTTTGGTTTTGTGGATATCCGAGAAGTGCACAAGGAATTGCCCTAGGTGCAAACTTATCAGTCTCGTGTTTGGATGCATAACATTTGTAGCCAATGATTCTTAGGTGTGTGAGAGTGGGAGGAGTGTTGTAGATGACTTCATAGGGTGTTTTGTATTGGAGAACACTGCTAGGGAGTCTATTGATTAGATAAGTAGCAGCTAATATGGAATATCCCCAAAAATGATTAGGAAAGTTTGCCTGAATTTGTATTGCTCTAGCTACTTCTAGGAGGTGTTTGTGTTTTCGTTCAACCCTAGCATTTTGTTGTGGTGTATATGGACAGGAGGTTTGATGGATAATTCCATTAGTTTGAAGAAAAGATTGCATGTCAGAGTTTGTGAACTCTGTGCCATTGTCACTCCTCAGTATTTTAATGGTGGTTTTAAACTGAGTTGAGACATAGAGATAGAACAGTTTGAAGGTAGAGAACACATGACACTTATTTGGAAGCAAGTAAACCCATGTAGCTCTTGAATGATCATCAACCAATGTAAGAAAGTATTTACATTTATTGATAGTGGGATGCCTATAAGGGCCCCATACATCAACATGAACAGGATCAAACAAATTAGTAGCATGAGAATTACTAACAGGGAAAGAAAGTAATGGTTGTTTAGACATAGGACAGACAGGACACTTTATACAATCAGATTTATTCAGAGATGGTTTTATACAATGAATCTTCTGCAAAACTTATGAAGAAGGATGGCCAAGTCTTGCATGCTAGAGAGAGGAGCTACTGGAAGCAGATAGAAGGATGGAGTTGGATGGAGATGTGGAATAGATGTAAAGCCCATGGGAAACTGAACCAAGAGGGATCATGCCATCATAGGCCTGTAAGAAACAGTGGTCATGAGTAAAAATAACAGCAGATTTGGTGACTTTTGTGAGTTTCCTGATTGAGATTAAGTTGTAGGCAAAGGTAGGGATATAGAATACATCATGTAGAATGAAGTTGTTCTTGAGGCAAACAGTTCCCATCTGTTTGACTAGAACTTGTTGTCCATTGGGAAGAGAGACAGTAATAGGGACAGGGCAGTCAATCAGTTTTGTGAATTCAGAGAGTTTGTTACAAATGTGGTCTGTTGCTCCACTATCAAGGATCCAAGCATATATAAAAGCAGTGATGCATGATACTACATGTTGATAAATGCAAGAAGAAATAATAGAATACATGGTATTTGGGAGAGTTTTGTTATTATTACCTTGAGAGGTATGTTGCATCATAAGCATCAATTGATTGAGTTGGTTTTGCAACTGGTCCATCCTGCAGTGTATCACATTATCAGATGGTAAAGGTTGAGTAGAAGTGGTTGGCTCATCAAAAGGAGCGGCTGCAGTGGTGTGTGGCATGCTTGGATGCATAACTGCATTAACAGAAGCCTTCCCTTTGTAATTGAGAGGCTTGAACTTTCCATGTAAGGGATGTCCAGGTGGATAGCCAATAATGTGATAGCATTCTTCTTTAAGATGACCTTCCGTATTCAAGAGCTACATGGGTTTACTTGCTTCCAAATAAGTGTCATGTGTTCTCTACCTTCAAACTGTTCTATCTCTATGTCTCAACTCAGTTTAAAACCACCATTAAAATACTGAGGAGTGACAATGGCACAGAGTTCACAAACTCTGACATGCAATCTTTTCTTCAAACTAATGGAATTATCCATCAAACCTCCTGTCCATATACACCACAACAAAATGCTAGGGTTGAACGAAAACACAAACACCTCCTAGAAGTAGCTAGAGCAATACAAATTCAGGCAAACTTTCCTAATCATTTTTGGGGATATTCCATATTAGCTGCTACTTATCTAATCAATAGACTCCCTAGCAGTGTTCTCCAATACAAAACACCCTATGAAGTCATCTACAACACTCCTCCCACTCTCACACACCTAAGAATCATTGGCTACAAATGTTATGCATCCAAACATGAGACTGATAAGTTTGCACCTAGGGCAATTCCTTGTGCACTTCTGGGATATCCACAAAACCAAAAAGGATATCTACTCTATAATCTTGAAACCAAACAAACATTTGTTAGCAGACATGTCATTTTTCATGAAAATGAATTTCCTTTTCAACAATCTAAATCTTCTCCATCATTTATTCCCCTTCCTACTCCCTTTATGGGAAAATTTTTTTTTTTTTTTTTTTTTTTTTTTTTTTTTTTTTTTTTTTTTTTTTTTTTTTTTTTTTTTTTTTTTTTTTTTTTTTTTTTTTTTTTTTTTTTTTTTTTTTTTTTTTTTTTTTTTTTTTTTTTTTTTTTTTTTTTTTTTTTTTTTTTTTTTTTTTTTTTTTTTTTTTTTTTTTTTTTTTTTTTTTTTTTTTTTTTTTTTTTTTTTTTTTTTTTTTTTTTTTTTTTTTTTTTTTTTTTTTTTTTTTTTTTTTTTTTTTTTTTTTTTTTTTTTTTTTTTTTTTTTTTTTTTTTTTTTTTTTTTTTTTTTTTTTTTTTTTTTTTTTTTTTTTTTTTTTTTTTTTTTTTTTTTTTTTTTTTTTTTTTTTTTTTTTTTTTTTTTTTTTTTTTTTTTTTTTTTTTTTTTTTTTTTTTTTTTTTTTTTTTTTTTTTTTTTTTTTTTTTTTTTTTTTTTTTTTTTTTTTTTTTTTTTTTTTTTTTTTTTTTTTTTTTTTTTTTTTTTTTTTTTTTTTTTTTTTTTTTTTTTTTTTTTTTTTTTTTTTTTTTTTTTTTTTTTTTTTTTTTTTTTTTTTTTTTTTTTTTTTTTTTTTTTTTTTTTTTTTTTTTTTTTTTTTTTTTTTTTTTTTTTTTTTTTTTTTTTTTTTTTTTTTTTTTTTTTTTTTTTTTTTTTTTTTTTTTTTTTTTTTTTTTTTTTTTTTTTTTTTTTTTTTTTTTTTTTTTTTTTTTTTTTTTTTTTTTTTTTTTTTTTTTTTTTTTTTTTTTTTTTTTTTTTTTTTTTTTTTTTTTTTTTTTTTTTTTTTTTTTTTTTTTTTTTTTTTTTTTTTTTTTTTTTTTTTTTTTTTTTTTTTTTTTTTTTTTTTTTTTTTTTTTTTTTTTTTTTTTTTTTTTTTTTTTTTTTTTTTTTTTTTTTTTTTTTTTTTTTTTTTTTTTTTTTTTTTTTTTTTTTTTTTTTTTTTTTTTTTTTTTTTTTTTTTTTTTTTTTTTTTTTTTTTTTTTTTTTTTTTTTTTTTTTTTTTTTTTTTTTTTTTTTTTTTTTTTTTTTTTTTTTTTTTTTTTTTTTTTTTTTTTTTTTTTTTTTTTTTTTTTTTTTTTTTTTTTTTTTTTTTTTTTTTTTTTTTTTTTTGAAAGGCTCTTTCTTCAAGATATCTAGCTCTGCACACCATTTCTTCAGGTCTAGTTCTCAAATCCAAAATTTGTTCATAATTCTCAGCAAAATACCCTTCATTGATCTGCCATATCGTATTTCTTGAGATTCTTGGATGTCTAACACCTTGTCCAAGTTCATTTGGAGTCTCAAGATTTTCTGGGTTTCTGAGCTGATAGACTATCTCTTCAAATATATCCTCTCCATATTCTTCTTGAGCAATACTTGCTGGAGCATTATCAGGTTTATCTGAATCAGACTCATCATCATGACCATTCTCTGGTTGAAATGGATCAGGATCACTTGACTCATCAGAACTTGATGTGGAAGAATAATAATGAGAAATATTTCTGATGAGTGGAGGTAAATCATCTGAATCTTCTTGAATTGGAGTTCCTCCTTGAGTCTCTGTGACAACTTCTTGAACAGTTTCTTGATCATCTTGAGCTTGTGTCTCATGACCTCTCTAATATCTCTCATATTCTCCCCCTCGGGTTGATCATCAGGGTCTTGATCATCCCGACGCCTTGAGATATTAGCCAGTCGACATTGTTGATCAAGTTCAGTAACTCGCTTTTGAAGAGCTTCAATTTGAGCCTGTTGTTCCTGTTGTGTATTTTGGAAAGACAAGTATGCAAGAAGTGATTGAAAAATTGATCGTTTATGTGAAGAAAGATGGGGTTCTTCTGATCTCAACCGATTCATGAGAGCAACAATTAGAGTATCGGTAGATAACCCACTGGTGGCAATTCTTTTTGGTGAGCAATCACTTAAGAATTCAGATGAATCAGATGATTCAGAAGATGAACTTGAAGAATGATGTGGTGAACTTGGATCTGGAAATGATTGTGATGGTGGAGTTGGTGGTAAGGTTGTTGTTGTTGTTGTTGTTGTTGTTGTTGTTGTTGTTGTTGTTTGTGGGGGTGTTGTTGTTGTTGTTGTTGTTGTTTTGTTGGACATTGTATGTTGTTGTTGTTGTTGTTGTTGTTGTTGTTGTTGTTGTTGTTGTTGTTGTTGTTGTTGTTGTTGTTGTTGTTGTTGTTGTTGTTGTTGTTGTTGTTGTTGTTGTTGTTGTTGTTGTTGTTGTTGTTGTTGTTGTTGTTGTTGTTGTTGTTGTTGTTGTTGTTGTTGTTGTTGTTGTTGTTGTTGTTGTTGTTGTTGTTGTTGTTGTTGTTGTTGTTGTTGTTGTTGTTGTTGTTGTTGTTGTTGTTGTTGTTGTTGTTGTTGTTGTTGTTGTTGTTGTTGTTGTTGTTGTTGTTGTTGTTGTTGTTGTTGTTGTTGTTGTTGTTGTTGTTGTTGTTGTTGTTGTTGTTGTTGTTGTTGTTGTTGTTGTTGTTGTTGTTGTTGTTGTTGTTGTTGTTGTTGTTGTTGTTGTTGTTGTTGTTGTTGTTGTTGTTGTTGTTGTTGTTGTTGTTGTTGTTGTTGTTGTTGTTGTTGTTGTTGTTGTTGTTGTTGTTGTTGTTGTTGTTGTTGTTGTTGTTGTTGTTGTTGTTGTTGTTGTTGTTGTTGTTGTTGTTGTTGTTGTTGTTGTTGTTGTTGTTGTTGTTGTTGTTGTTGTTGTTGTTGTTGTTGTTGTTGTTGTTGTTGTTGTTGTTGTTGTTGTTGTTGTTGTTGTTGTTGTTGTTGTTGTTGTTGTTGTTGTTGTTGTTGTTGTTGTTGTTGTTGTTGTTGTTGTTGTTGTTGTTGTTGTTGTTGTTGTTGTTGTTGTTGTTGTTGTTGTTGTTGTTGTTGTTGTTGTTGTTGTTGTTGTTGTTGTTGTTGTTGTTGTTGTTGTTGTTGTTGTTGTTGTTGTTGTTGTTGTTGTTGTTGTTGTTGTTGTTGTTGTTGTTGTTGTTGTTGTTGTTGTTGTTGTTGTTGTTGTTGTTGTTGTTGTTGTTGTTGTTGTTGTTGTTGTTGTTGTTGTTGTTGTTGTTGTTGTTGTTGTTGTTGTTGTTGTTGTTGTTGTTGTTGTTGTTGTTGTTGTTGTTGTTGTTGTTGTTGTTGTTGTTGTTGTTGTTGTTGTTGTTGTTGTTGTTGTTGTTGTTGTTGTTGTTGTTGTTGTTGTTGTTGTTGTTGTTGTTGTTGTTGTTGTTGTTGTTGTTGTTGTTGTTGTTGTTGTTGTTGTTGTTGTTGTTGTTGTTGTTGTTGTTGTTGTTGTTGTTGTTGTTGACCAGTGATGATGTTTCTTGATATGAGTAATTCACTTCTTTGTCCCTCTTCTATCCCTTCAACAAAATGAGAAATTAACCTTTGAGCCTCAGGTGGTAATGGAATATCAGAAATTGGCACATTAGTAGTCTCAAGTGATTCTACTGATTGACCTGAAGACATCATGACTGTCTCAGGATTTCCTGTTGGTTCAAAAGTATGAGCAACAGTTGATGATTCGGCTTTGCAACCAGAATCGGGTTGTTGTTGGGCAACACCACTAACAATTCCGGGGTCACTGAGAATGCCCGTTAATACAGTCTCAGGTTGATCCTGAGGAACAGCAGTGTCACAACGGCGTTCATACTGCTCCCCAGTCTCTGTCTGAGGACTGTTACCTGCGGCTAAAGCTGGCGTGATGTTAGCTAAGGCAGGATTTCCAAGCTGTCCTTGAGGGTCACACAAAGTGGATCCCTCTCCGCTTGTTCCGGCACCAGTACTCAACTGGGCGTGTGATTCCGTGTGCCTAATAGATCTAGACTCTAGTGCATGAACTGAAGGCGAGAGGTGGGGCTGGTCCTCTCTATTTTCAACACTCTCATCCTCCAAATGAGGAGAGTGTGGTGAGCGTGGCTGTTCCCCGTGTATTTCTGAGACTAACTCCTGTTGTGAGGAGTCAGAATGGCTGGGAAAGTTTGGTGCAAGCGAGAATGGGTAGTTCTCGACTTCTACTCTAGGGTAAACCCGGCGTTGATATTGGTTTAAGACTAATTGGAGGCCAACTTTTTCTTTTTGCCTTTCACCTATCCCTGACCTCTCAACCTCTCTGGGATTTTCAACCCCTCCCTCAGTCCTTCCTTGTCCCTCCGGGATGTCCATAACATCATCAGCAAACTGATTGGCATCATCATCGGATGCATCACTATCAGTAGAAATCATTTCTTCTGGTTCGGGTTCTTGAAATCGGTCATACTCAAAGCGAGATCTTTTAAAAGTTTTGCGAATATTCACAGGAATTGATTTCTTTCGGCCTTGAGTATATGTCGGTGGAGGAGATCGGACAAAAGATGATGAAGGTATGGTTGAGGTAGATTGAGGTATGATAGGTGGTTCAGGTGTTGTAATTTCCGGAAGTGGTGAAGATTGATGAATTGGTGATTGAGGTAATTTTGGTGAAGATGGAGATGATGGTGTTTGAGGTGTTTGTGTTCTGGGGGGTGGTGATCGGATTGGTTTTGGAGAACCAGAAGCAGATATTGTCTCTTCAGAAGAAGATTCGGCTTGAGCTTTGCTTTTGAGATTCTTTGAAGAACTCTTTTTCTTCTTCTTTTGGTGCACTTGCTTACTCAGCCTTAACACAAACATTTCTCCTCTTTGTTTCTTTCTCTTTGGCTTACTGGAACTGGATTCACCCTCACGCTCTTTTCTTTTAACACTTGACCCCTCACCAGGTGTCCTATGTACAGCATGGGTAGAAACCGGGAGGCTTTCCGGTCTCATTGCTGTTCTAATCCAGTCCAGATAAGCAATCTTATCTTCATCAGAATCTGAAACCATGTCTAACAGGAATGATGGAATCAGAAAATTATAATTAACAGCTCCTGAATCTCTGACATATTTGTAAAATTGTATGATCACTTTGCTGCTATCTGGAAGCCTTGGGATGCTTCTTTCTTGTCTGACGGCACTGTAGACAATTGCTGTTAGAAATCTAATGAATGGAATATACTTCTTGGGAGCAGAGATTTTTTTTCTTCAATTGATTTTTTTTTTTTTTTTTTTTTTTTTTTTTTTTTTTTTTTTTTTTTTTTTTTTTTTTTTTTTTTTTTTCTTTTTTTTTTTTTTTTTTTTTTTTTTTTTTTTTTTTTTTTTTTTTTTTTTTTTTTTTTTTTTTTTTTTTTTTTTTTTTTTTTTTTTTTTTTTTTTTTTTTTTTTTTTTTTTTTTTTTTTTTTTTTTTTTTTTTTTTTTTTTTTTTTTTTTTTTTTTTTTTTTTTTTTTTTTTTTTTTTTTTTTTTTTTTTTTTTTTTTTTTTTTTTTTTTTTTTTTTTTTTTTTTTTTTTTTTTTTTTTTTTTTTTTTTTTTTTTTTTTTTTTTTTTTTTTTTTTTTTTTTTTTTTTTTTTTTTTTTTTTTTTTTTTTTTTTTTTTTTTTTTTTTTTTTTTTTTTTTTTTTTTTTTTTTTTTTTTTTTTTTTTTTTTTTTTTTTTTTTTTTTTTTTTTTTTTTTTTTTTTTTTTTTTTTTTTTTTTTTTTTTTTTTTTTTTTTTTTTTTTTTTTTTTTTTTTTTTTTTTTTTTTTTTTTTTTTTTTTTTTTTTTTTTTTTTTTTTTTTTTTTTTTTTTTTTTTTTTTTTTTTTTTTTTTTTTTTTTTTTTTTTTTTTTTTTTTTTTTTTTTTTTTTTTTTTTTTTTTTTTTTTTTTTTTTTTTTTTTTTTTTTTTTTTTTTTTTTTTTTTTTTTTTTTTTTTTTTTTTTTTTTTTTTTTTTTTTTTTTTTTTTTTTTTTTTTTTTTTTTTTTTTTTTTTTTTTTTTTTTTTTTTTTTTTTTTTTTTTTTTTTTTTTTTTTTTTTTTTTTTTTTTTTTTTTTTTTTTTTTTTTTTTTTTTTTTTTTTTTTTTTTTTTTTTTTTTTTTTTTTTTTTTTTTTTTTTTTTTTTTTTTTTTTTTTTTTTTTTTTTTTTTTTTTTTTTTTTTTTTTTTTTTTTTTTTTTTTTTTTTTTTTTTTTTTTTTTTTTTTTTTTTTTTTTTTTTTTTTTTTTTTTTTTTTTTTTTTTTTTTTTTTTTTTTTTTTTTTTTTTTTTTTTTTTTTTTTTTTTTTTTTTTTTTTTTTTTTTTTTTTTTTTTTTTTTTTTTTTTTTTTTTTTTTTTTTTTTTTTTTTTTTTTTTTTTTTTTTTTTTTTTTTTTTTTTTTTTTTTTTTTTTTTTTTTTTTTTTTTTTTTTTTTTTTTTTTTTTTTTTTTTTTTTTTTTTTTTTTTTTTTTTTTTTTTTTTTTTTTTTTTTTTTTTTTTTTTTTTTTTTTTTTTTTTTTTTTTTTTTTTTTCATCATAATTAACATGTCCATTGAAGTCTGCTTCAGGTAGTCTTAAAATCCTTCTGAAGTCATCTATATTGAACTCAAACTCATATGTTGTTTCTCCTGAAGTCAATTGATATTGAAAGTAGCCTTGACGACGAAGTTCAGGAGATTTTGATTTAGCTTTTGCTTTTGGATTTGTTGGATCATATGGTTGAACAAAGGTAATTGATCTCCACATATCAAAGAGGTAGACTTCAGCTAAGTCTTGTTCAACAGTAAGTACATATGTAAGAGGATGATTATGAAGAATTCTCGGAACTATTTGAAAGCCGGGAGCAATGAAAGGATCGTATAATGCTCTGTTATTTCTCATATTACTGGTGTTTCCGACAACGAGAATTTCTTCAATTGATTCATTTAAAGCAACCTCTTCATCAATTTCAACAATTTCTTGATGATCCATTTTTGATTTTTCTGTTTTAAGACAAAAGAAAATTTAATGCATACAAAAAATAATGTTTGAATAGCAAATAACAAGGTTCACTCAAATGATTTAAATAAATCATTTGAAATGAGAAATTAACTAAGAGTCTTGGGCAAGATCGTCTTAGAGACAAAAAGACTTCGAAAATACAAAGACTTTGCCAAAATCATTTTATTTCCAAACAGGTTTTGCTTAACACAAATATGATTCATTTTAAGCATAACAAAAAAATAATGTTTGAATAGCAAATAACAAGGTTCACTCAAATGATTTAAATAAATCATTTGAAATGAGAAGTAACTAAGAGTCTTGGGCAAGATCGTCTTAGAGACAAAAAGACTTCGAAAATACAAAGACTTTGCCAAAATCATTTTATTTCCAAACAGGTTTTGCTTAACACAAATATGATTCATTTTAAGCATAACAAAAAAATAATGTTTGAATAGCAAATAACAAGGTTCACTCAAATGATTTAAATAAATCATTTGAAATGAGAACGATCTTGTACAAAATCGTCTAAAGGTTTTATTTCAAAAGATTTTGAAGTGAAGTAAAATGGAACGATCTTATATAAGATCGTTTTTAAAATCAAGTGTTGAAAAGACTTCACTTCAATTTTCTTTTAAAGAAAACTTCTAACACTTTAAAATATAAAGTGAAATCATCTTAATGATTTCTCTTTAAATTTAAAAGTATTAGTTTTGAGCAAACCGATCTCATACGAGTTCAGTTACCCATCCAATTGTTTTCAAATAAATTGTGATTATATGATAATACAAAGCACTTTGACACAAAACACAAAAAAAAAAAAAAAAAAAAAAAAAAAAAAAAAAAAAAAAAAAAAAAAAAAAAAAAAAAAAAAAAAAAAAAAAAAAAAAAAAAAAAAAAAAAAAAAAAAAAAAAAAAAAAAAAAAAAAAAAAAAAAAAAAAAAAAAAATTGAAACTAAGAAGATCTTGGCAAGATCGTTTTATTTCCAAGTCAATCTGGAATTTAAGACGGTCTTGGGCAAGATCGTCTTAGAGACAAAAAGACTTCGAAAATACAAAGACTTTGCCAAAATCATTTTATTTCCAAACAGGTTTTGCTTAACACAAATATGATTCATTTTAAGCATAACAAAACATTTATATGAATAACAGGAAGTAAACAATCACAACCCAATCACTAAAATCAAGACAAATAACCTAAAAACAACTCGAAGATCGTCTTAGGTCATCTTCTTCATAAAACACAATGAATTTCAGGTTTTTGAATTTTCGAAATCTCAATACTAAGCATAGAAACATGTAATAAACATACACATATAGCCTAGACATGCATCTAGATCAATCCAACATCACAGTTTTATTACCAGTCAATCAAAAATTCAAGAAATGAACAAAATAAATTCAATCATTTAAGTGCAGTTTCTTACTTGAATAAGTGATCTGAAGACAAAGTGATTATGGAATAAAATGCTTAGAAAGAGATCACCAACAAAACCCTTATCCTTTTTCAATGATCAATCAACAATGTTTTTGAAATGATTTGAGAGAGTGTATGGGAAACTGGAGTAAAATAAAGAAAAAATAATTGGTTCCCTCCTTCTTAAGTAATAGGAAACTTAAATGGTTGGATCGGGTGAATGGTTCGGGTGGGTCTTGACCCGTTTTGAAATTGGGCCTTTTAACAAAAAATGGGCTTAGGTTTTGTTTAATCATACTAACAACAAAACAAAAGAAAAAAAATTTTTTTTTTGGTTTTTCTAAATGAAAAAAAATCCTTTTTGGTTTTTCTAAAAGAAACAAAAAAATTTATATTTTTGGTTTTTCTATAATAAACAATGAGTTTCTCTTCAAATAGTGCTAATACACAAACTCCCCCTAGATTCATGAATTATCCTTTTTCTCCCCCTCAAACATTGCATGATATTTAAGCACATTGCACATAAGCATAGCATCAATGTTTGACAGATAATGAATGAAAGAGAAAGAGATGAAGGATTTGTACAGAACATGCAGAGGCAAGTAAGCGCATTGGTAACGAGCACTTATTTGAGATTGTTTCTTGAAAAGAAACTCATTCCAGGATCATGTGTTAAACAGTATCCGAAATTGAAATACTAAACACAGACCTTTATTACCTGCAAAACAAAATTAGGTTTTTCTAGGTACCCACCTTTGAATGGGTCCTTTGGGGTTAGTGGAATCATTCAAAGTATATAAATGAGGTTTTCGAACAAGAGGTTTATTCTTTAGATTCACCACAATCCCATTGGAATCAACAATCAAAGGTTTAGAAATCACAGTAGAAGGTTTAGAATTTCTTACCGACCATGGTTTAGCTAGATTACTCAAATTTGAATTAATTTTCCTATCAGGAACTTCCTTCTTGTAATCATTAGCCATCCAATTTCTTCTAACTGATGATTTAGGAATCCACTTATGGGTACTATCTGATGTCTTCTCTCCTGTATCAGATAAATTCTTGGAATTAGTTCGAGGAGATAAAAACATATTCTGTTTTTGTGTTTTCTTGGTGGAAGATTTGTTATGCTGTTTCTTTTGATTTGTAACAGTGAACCAACCATACTGATCTCTATAACTAGTTATACCATTGGATGTATCTTTTATTAGCAAATCTTGGCTAGTTTTAGATATCTTAGGTAAAGAACTAGATTGAGAGATAGCCTTAGAAGCTGAGGTTCTAGAAACAGATAAAGTATCAACTTTGAGCTTTGATTTAGCAGAGATAGTTTTCTTACCTTTGACAGTTGTTGCATACTGACCTTTGGGTAAATAAAATGAAGTTGGAGCAAACTTAGATTTAGATTCCTTCTTTGGTTTAGGCTTTTTGGGTGAGAGTTTTTCAAGCTCTTTTTCAACTTCTGGTGCAAAAACATGATCAGTTTTCAAAAACTTATCAAATTCTTCAACAGAAAAATCTGGATAAGTAAATTGTATTCCTTTGGTTTGAACTTCTGATTTGAAAACATTTTTGTTTGTCAATTTTTCAATTAATGCTTTTGCTTCAGCCTTAAAATCAGTAGGAATCTCAATCTTTTGCTCTAAGTTCACTTTATTTTGGTCAACAGAGGTGATCACAGGGGTATCAAAAGAAAGTATTTTCTTGATAGAAGCACGATGTTTAGCTTTCAAAGCTTGAACTTTCTCTTCAATTTGGAAGAATGATGATAGCATGGAAGTGGACATATCATTCTCTTCAGGAGAGATGCTATTGCATATCTTTTTTTTTTTTTTTTTTTTTTTTTTTTTTTTTTTTTTTTTTTTTTTTTTTTTTTTTTTTTTTTTTTTTTTTTTTTTTTTTTTTTTTTTTTTTTTTTTTTTTTTTTTTTTTTTTTTTTTTTTTTTTTTTTTTTTTTTTTTTTTTTTTTTTTTTTTTTTTTTTTTTTTTTTTTTTTTTTTTTCAGATTTTGACTTGTTGTTGAGACTCAATTTTTTGTTTTAAACCTTCAATTTCTTTTTCCAATATGGTAGTTGGAATGTAAAATCTTTCAGAAATTTGTTTTGAACAATCATTTTGAGACTCATTTTCAGGATTGAAATATTGTCTATTTCTTCTAACTCATAGATGGATCTTTTATGAGTTTTCCTGTATGTGTCATTAATAGCAACATAATCAATCTGAAATCTGTTTGGTTGTTGTCTTTCAACATCATCTGACTCAAAGTCATCCTCAGATGGTCTAATAAACTCTTGAATCATGCCAAGTCTGAGACATTTTTCATTGTAAAGTGGACCAAGGTCTTCTTTTTGAATTTTGCTTAAGTGTGTTGGATTCTCATAACCCAACCCAAGAAGGAGTTCTGATCTATCAATCTTTGACTTATTGTAATAAGCAGTGAAATTCAGAAGAGGATTTTGTTCAACTTTATAGATTTTTTCTTGATAGAACAAAATGTTTGTTTTCAAATCCTCAACTTGTTTTTGAAGAGTTTCAATTCAACTCCTTTGAGAAAACAAGTACTGTTTAGATCAGAAATCTGTCTTTCATGTTTTTCACAGTTGGGTCTAAAATCTTTCATTTTATTTGTGAGAAACTCAACATCAGCTTGTCTTGCATTTGCTCTTAACCATTCATTGGCTTTCTCAAGCTTTAAAGTTTCAATGGTTTGCTTGAGTAGATGAACAGTTTTTTCAAGGTCTTGACATTTGTTGGTCAATTGAGCATTGGGTGAAACAACCTGAGAACTGTTACTTGACAAATGCATTTCTTTTAAAGAATCATAATTCACTTTGAGAGCTTCATGAGCTATTGAGAGTTCTGAAAAATTTTCATTGATTTTATCAAACTCTTGTTTAGCCATTTTCAAATTATTTTTCAAAGTAAGATTTTGCTTTGTCAAAGTATCAGCAGTTGTTTGGACAGACAAGTAATCATCTGTGGAGATGAATTGTTCCTCACTTGTTGTTGTTTGTGAAGTATTTTGTGAAAGATTGGTTGTTGAAATGACAGATGTCATTAAGCATGTGAGATCTTCAGAATCAGCATCAATATCTCCGAATAGCCATGGTTTCATATTTTGTTGTTTGGCTAAGAACTTCTTTCTGATTTCAAGCTCTGAATTCTTCATTGTTGTCCCTGAAATGAATAAACAAAGATTTGTAATTATTTTTTTTAAAAAAAATGTTGGAATTAAAACGATCTTGAAGAAGATCGTCTTAGGATTTGGAACTTAGAACGATCTTGAGTAAGATCGTCTTAAAACTGGTTGAAAAATTTTCTAAGTATAGAAATGGTAGGACGATCTTGAGAGAAGATCGTCTTAAAACTTGTTGAAAAATTTTCTAAGTATAGAAATGGTAGGACGATCTTGAGAAGATCGTCTTAAAACTTGTTGAAAAATTTTCTAAGTATAGAAATGGTAGGACGATCTTAGAAGATCGTCTTAAGAACTTGTAACTTGAAAAATTTTCTAAGTAAAGAAAATGTTGAGCAGAACCAATCTCAAAGAGATTAGTTACCCAATTAAAATCCACCACACACAGTTCACACAGAACCAATAAAAAATTTTACAAAACGATCTTGGAGAGATCGTCTTAACACCAAATCAATAAAAACACTAGGACGATCTTGAAGAAGATCGTCTTAGAGTCATGAAGATCGTCTTGAAAGAAAATCTGCAAGAACACCAGAAAAGACAAAATAGTCGATTATTTCACTAATTTGCTTATAATTCACTCAATTTTGAGTGTTATAACTCGATTCAAGCCCAGAAATGTTCAGAATATGATCGCGCACAACCCTATAAACAAATCCATTGCATAAATCAACTCAAACTGATAATTCAAAATCTCATCAACTTTCCAGAAAATTTGGATTTTGATCAATACTGTGAATTGGATTCTGAAACTTGACAGGATGTTTTTAGAGGTGATTTAGAATGTATCTGTGTACAAAAACAGGAAAATTGAGTGAAAATTGAGGTTTAATTGGTGAAGAACAGTAGCAGTTAAAAACGGTTATAAATGAACACGAATTCTCAATTTTGAACAAAATTTGCATCAATCTGTATGAAATTTGTTCTGGATCGTCAACAGATTGTTGTTTTTCTCTGATACCACTTGTTAAAACCTATTAATTCGTGTTTAATGTGCGGAAGTTGAAAGTTCATTAATGGTGGATAGTGTGTGTTTTAGTGTGTGTTCTTGAGAGAGAAAGGTGTGTGTGTGGAAAGTCTGGTTTTATTGATAATCAGAAGTGGGAAAAAGGTTACAAGGAATAGAAGTTTGAGGGGTATTTATACTCTAAGTATATTACAAAAGCTCCCCCTCAACCTAACAATATTTACACAAAATACACTATTTTCAAATACAACTAAGCACTATTTTGAATTTCTAACAGAAACTGAACCAAGAGGGATCATGCCATCATGGGCCTGTAAGAAACAGTGGTCATGAGTAAAAATAACAGCAGATTTGGTGACTTTTGTGAGTTTCCTGATTGAGATTAAGTTGTAGGCAAAGGTAGGGATATAGAATACATCATGTAGAATGAAGTTGTTCTTGAGGCAAACAGTTCCCATCTGTTTGACTAGAACTTGTTGTCCATTGGGAAGAGAGACAGTAATAGGGACAGGGCAGTCAATCAGTTTTGTGAATTCAGAGAGTTTGTTACAAATGTGGTCTGTTGCTCCACTATCAAGGATCCAAGCATATATAAAAGCAGTGATGCATGATACTACATGTTGATAAATGCAAGAAGAAATAATAGAATACATGGTATTTGAGAGAGTTTTGTTATTATTACCTTGAGAGGTATGTTGCATCATAAGCATCAATTGATTGAGTTGGTTTTGCAACTGGTCCATCCTGCAGTGTATCACATTATCAGATGGTAAAGGTTGAGTAGAAGTGGTTGGCTCATCAAAAGGAGCGGCTGCAGTGGTGTGTGGCATGCTTGGATGCATAACTGCATTAACAGAAGCCTTCCCTTTGTAATTGAGAGGCTTGAACTTTCCATGTAAGGGATGTCCAGGTGGATAGCCAATAATGTGATAGCATTCTTCTTTAAGATGACCTTCCGTATTCAAGAGCTACATGGGTTTACTTGCTTCCAAATAAGTGTCATGTGTTCTCTACCTTCAAACTGTTCTATCTCTATGTCTCAACTCAGTTTAAAACCACCATTAAAATACTGAGGAGTGACAATGGCACAGAGTTCACAAACTCTGACATGCAATCTTTTCTTCAAACTAATGGAATTATCCATCAAACCTCCTGTCCATATACACCACAACAAAATGCTAGGGTTGAACGAAAACACAAACACCTCCTAGAAGTAGCTAGAGCAATACAAATTCAGGCAAACTTTCCTAATCATTTTTGGGGATATTCCATATTAGCTGCTACTTATCTAATCAATAGACTCCCTAGCAGTGTTCTCCAATACAAAACACCCTATGAAGTCATCTACAACACTCCTCCCACTCTCACACACCTAAGAATCATTGGCTGCAAATGTTATGCATCCAAACACGAGACTGATAAGTTTGCACCTAGGGCAATTCCTTGTGCACTTCTCGGATATCCACAAAACCAAAAAGGATATCTACTCTATAATCTTGAAACCAAACAAACATTTGTTAGCAGACATGTCATTTTTCATGAAAATGAATTTCCTTTTCAACAATCTAAATCTTCTCCATCATTTATTCCCCTTCCTACTCCTATCTTCTATCCACCACCAATATCAGAATCCAATTCTGCTTCTAACCCTCACAATTCTCAATCTGATCCTGACATCTTTCACTCTGATAACTCAACACCTCCTGCATCAGACTCTAACCCTTCCCCTGCTCATCCTCTAATTATTCCACCCATTCCTTCTCCAATTCCTGTTTCAGTAATCCAACCTCCTCCACCCCTACCCACAAGACATTCTTCTAGATCAAGAAAACCTTCATCCAAACTACAAGGCTACAAATGTGATATTCCTTCTTCTCTAATCAACTCTACCTCTTCTAAATACTCCATCACACACTACATCAATTATTCTAATCTCTCCACCCCCTCTCTTCATCTTATCAACTCAATAGACTCACATTCTGAACCCCACACTTACCCTCAAGCTTCAAAAGATCCCAATTGGGTTGATGCCATGACTATTGAGATAAATGCATTAGAACATAATAATACATGGTCCTTAGTTTCCCTTCCACCTGGCAAACACCCTATTGGCTGCAAATGGGTTTTCAGAATCAAACACAAGGCAGATGGTACCATTGAAAGGTACAAGGCTAGATTAGTAGCACAGGGGTTTACACAACAAGAGGGAATAGATTATAAAGAGACTGATGTGACCAATTTATATAGATCGCCCACATCATTATTGGCCTTTTTCGTATGTATTTTGAGTCGATTTTGTATGCATTTGGCGCGTTTATGGTGTTTGTTAGTGGTTTCAGGTTCTAAGCAGGTTACGTGTCCATTCGGTGCAATTTCGTATGAATTTAGGCCAAGAAGTTGATTCATATGTTCGAGAGTTGTTTTAATTGAAAGGATAGAAGATTTCAAGTCAAAGATACTGGTCAGAAGTTGTAGACTGCGCCGCAGTGGGAAGTACGTGTGTCCACTGCGCCGCAGTCGTGTGAAGAAGGGACTGCGCCGCAGTGGGGAGTTTATGTGGCCACTGCGCCGCAGTCAAGCTGAAGACAGACGAGCATTAGACCAGTGTCATTCCACTGCGCCGCAGTGGGGGGCATCACCCGTCTTTACAAAAGGATGGGAGTTTTTGATCTTGATGAATGCCAGGAGGACTTGTCTTTACAGGTACCACAGGAGCATTTAACTGAGAAGGAGTTGATAACAGCTAAAATTGTGAAGAAGCCGAAAAAGAATGAGCAGGCAAGGTTGTTAGAGGATACAGGTGTTATTGCTGAACCGCCTCCAATTGTGGAGGCCGCTGAGGATGTTGAGATGGGGGATGCTCCTCAAGAGCAACCCAGGCCGCGTGCTCGCACCATTCCTGTCCCGAGTTCATTTGATCTCACACTCCTGGGACAGACGGTGCAGAATATTTATGATGATCAGCAGCAGAGCAGGAGAGCATTCGATGAGTACCAGAGGAGGATGGACCAGGACATGACTTGGCTTGGTTCTCAGCAGGCTCACTCAAACTACACTCTGGATTATTATCAGCCGATGTGGGATGCACAGTATCATGGTTGGGAGTTTGTCAGACCAGACCCGATTCCTGATTTTAGCCCACCACCCATCCATGTTCCCACTTATCGACAGGGCGGCGGTTCTTTCTTTCCTATGTCTGCCCCGGGGGACATGTCATCACGGCCCCATAACCTGGGAGGATCTCCTCGTGGTCCCGTACAATTTGGGTCTTTTCAGGGTGGTCGTGATGCTGGTGGTTCATCTTCTTTTGATGCAGGTACTAGTTCAGGATGGATGCCATGGCCACGTGCTGCTGGTCAAGCAGGTGGAGATGCTAGTGGCTCTGGATTTGCTGATTTTGCTAGTGGTTCAGGAGCAGGAGATGCACCGGAGGAGGCTACTAGTTGGGTGGACAGTTTGTTTGGTTCACCAGGTATCCCACATGGATATCACGGCCAGTTCCAGTGAGTGATGATGATTATGATTCCCATCCATTCCCGTGGGATGGAATCATATTTGCTGATTAATTTTTGATGCTGTTGATTGATGTCCGTTGTATAACCCAAGTGTGGGGGAGGACCCATGGATTTTCTTCTCATCTTTATTCTTTGACATCAATTGATTGATTGTGTGCATATGCTGGCAGTAAGTTCAGCGCCATATTTGTCATTGGTTTGTTTGATGCACACACAACTCTCACACCTTCCGTTTTGTTACAAGTTTGTGTCTCCTGCCAAGCAAAATGTCCTTTCTTATTAGGAAGCGCCATTTGTGACGCAGGGTCCACTTACTTGTTTTAAAACGGAATGTGTCCTTGTTCCGGTATGTGCTCTTATTTTGTAGTTCTTTGTTGCTTGCCCCTATTTACCTTTGTTTTGACCGAATATGGACATTGAGGGCATTGTCCATCTTAAGTGTGGGGGGGTGGCAAATAGGTTTAAGCTACCGGATACATCTCTTTTGTTGTTTTGCCATTGAGATTTAGCCGTTCTTGTGGATGTGTCCCTCTCGTAGGCTTTTGGGTTTTATCCAAGAGTAAGGGTTCTATCTTGAATTCTGAACTATGATGTGCATGTTTGAGATTGGTTGTTTCGATTTGGTAAGACGACGAAGGATGATATGATTTGAAACTTGTGTTGAGCTTGTCCTCGTGGTAAATTGCTTTTGTCACTTAATTCATAACAACTTAATGAGCAATTTTACTACAAAATTTTTCCTTGGCACAAAAATTTAATCGGCGAAATGTGTTCTGAACGGTTATTGGGCTAATCCTTGTGGATTGATAACATTACTTGCATACTTAAATTTCCCAAACACCTAAAGTTGCGAGATTCATCATTCATTTATAGATGTGCTAGGTGTTTACGGTTGTGGTTTGATTGCCTTGTAATTTGTCCCTCTCTTAGGCTCTTGGATTTATTCAGGAGTAAGGGTTCCATTTCGAACTCTGCACTAAGATGTGCGAATTTGAGGTTAATTTATTCCATTTCCGGGTTCTTTTCCTTGATATGAGTGTGCCGGTGATGTGTTGAGCTAGAACTTGGCCTGGTGATCGTTACGAGACCGCAGTGAGATCACTTTTGTGATATAAGTACATCGGATGACGAATTGGCATATAGGTTTGACCCATACTTTTCTTTCTTTCTTTATTTTCACCTTTTCTTTTGTATATTCATACCCTTACTATACATACTCATATACATACACTTTCTTTTCTTCCTTTGTAACCCTTTGTTGCAATCAATTTAACTTAGCCTTTTCCATTGTATATATCCACTCATTTATGTAAACTTTACCTAATTATACCTTACTATACCGATAGTCTAATCTGGGGGGCCATTGATTGTCATTGGTTTGTTTGGATGGTTTGGGAGAGCTTCAATGGGTTGTCGGTTGGAATATTTTTGGTCTATGGGAATGTGTTGGATTGTTCAAAAGGAAGTAAGTGCGTTTGACATGTTCATCATTGTAAGAGGGTGCCTACTAGTAGATTTCAATTAAAAAAAAAAAAAAAAAAAAACTTGGGCTACTAGTGGGTACTTCTCATTTCTATATGTCTAAAGAATTGTTGTATCATTTGGTTAGTGAATATAATTGAAGACTTGGTTGAATTGAAGTTGTTTGAAGTTGATACACCACAATGGTGTCGGGTTTTTCTTGGTGCTTTTGGAGGTGTCTTAGCGGGATAACATCTTATGGGTTGTTGGCAATCAATGGTAAGGGTTTGATTAGACTATTTTGTGCATAACCTATCCTTTTGTTATTTCCTATTAACACTAACCTAAATTTCCCATACTCCATTGTAAATTTCCATTATATATACCTTAGCCTAACTATACAACCGTCCTATATGCCTATTTTGATGATGTACTTGGTGCTTACGCCATGTCAGTGGAGCTATGATCCTTGTTCAAGCCTATGGTAAGATATGCATCACGACCGCGCAATGAGTGATTATTCATATATATTCTACCCCAATTGTAAGTTCGTTGGAGTAGGATGATTTTGATAGGCTCATTTGTTTCACTTTTGCTTAGTCGTGTTATTGAGGCTTGTGGACTGTTCAAATATTGTCAAACATTTCGGGTTTTCATTTAAGATTAAAACTGCTTCACCCAACTTTTTGTCATTGACATCCTTGGTGTGGCTTCTTTTTGATACTCGTAATTGTTTCTATAGTTTCATTGCCAAGGAACATTTTTTGCTTAATTTCCAGATTTGCTTGAGGACAAGCAATGCTCAAGTGTGGGGGGATTTGATGTGACCAATTTATATAGATCGCCCACATCATTATTGGCCTTTTTCGTATGTGTTTTGAGTCGATTTTGTATGCATTTGGCGCGTTTATGGTGTTTGTTAGTGGTTTCAGGTTCTAAGCAGGTTACGTGTCCATTCGGTGCAATTTCGGATGAATTTAGGCCAAGAAGTTGATTCATATGTTCGAGAGTTGTTTTAATTGAAAGGATAGAAGATTTCAAGTCAAAGATACTGGTCAGAAGTTGTAGACTGCGCCGCAGTGGGAAGTACATGTGTCCACTGCGCCGCAGTCGTGTGAAGGAAAAGGCACGTTGGTCAGAATATTGGGACTGCGCCGCAGTGGGGAGTTTATGTGGCCACTGCGCCGCAGTCAAGCTGAAGACAGACGAGCATTAGACCAGTGTCATTCCACTGCGCCGCAGTCGTGTGAAGGAAAAGGCACGTTGGTCAGAATATTGGGACTGCGCCGCAGTGGGGAGTTTATGTGGCCACTGCGCCGCAGTCAAGCTGAAGACAGACGAGCATTAGACCAGTGTCATTCCACTGCGCCGCAGTGGGGGCATCACTCGTCCACTGCGCCGCAGTGGGATGACGGACCTGAGGGTTTTTGGCAGCTTTTTGCATCAGTTTTCAGGGAGTATAAAAGAAAAAAAACCCTATTTTCCCAGATATCAAGTTTTCTTTCTAAGAGCTGCACTTCAGGGAACACCTTCAAGGATCGAATCAAGATTTCATCATCTTCCGATTCATTGAAGATTCACGTGCACCCACTTAGATCGTATCTATTTTATTGTCTTGCAATTTCTATTTCTCAAACGATTGGTACATCATGTTCTTCCTTTATTTTGATTGTTATTTCAATTTAATCATGAGTGGCTAATCTTTTAATCATCCACCTTGATGAAACTAGACGAATGATGTGATTGCTATATGTTTTAATTCAAAGAGTTGATTTCAATTATCGTTGTGTCGAGATCTTGATGATTTAACTCCTTTATATATATATTATTATGATATTGGTGGCATGTGTATTCTTCGTTAGTGGTACTAGTTGGATACATATGTGATTTTCAAACGGTTGCTTGTCTATGAGCAATTATCACTAGTTCATGGTATGATAGTGAATGTCATTTTAATAATAGGAATCATTTTGTCAACGTGTTTAGAAACGGTTGGTGGTACCACGTTTTAATTCACATAGGCACAATTGTTAATTGGAGAATCAAGTAAACTAATTGTTGGTAAGGTTGTCTAGGCATTGGTGGTACCGGCTTGGGTAATTAAACTAGCAACTTAGGTGTTTGGGTGATTTGTGAGCGGTTGGTGGTACCACGCGAGCATTTTATCCTTTCACGATTATCTTGTCAACTCTAAATGAGTTTGGTCTTAATTGAATGCAATCATGTTTGAAGTCTAGCGAATTCAAGGTGGATGATCTTTACTATTATTGTTTGAAGCTTTTCTTTACGTTTAAGTGTTTTGTCTCTTAAATTTACTTTAATTTAATTGTCAAAGTGAGATTCAAAGTGTTCCACCCTGTTTTCCAAACTACTTTATTAGACAACTGATTCAAACCAATCCCCGTGAACGAACCTGGACTTACTTTGTAACTATATTGCATACGATCGGGTCCACTGCCCGATAGTGTGTAGTAGTGAGTTTCGAGGTATTTCTTGTTTTAAATTTTTAAACTCGATTTCACACATCAGAGACTTTTGCCCATGTTGCAAAGATAAAGTGGCAGGAATGGTTGTAGGCTTGCGTAAAATTCCCTCTCTTTGTTTCTCATCCTGCCTAAGCATGCCATATGCTTTAGGGACAGTTGGAAGTGGCACTTGCAGAAGCAGTTGATCTCTAATATTGGAATAAGAGTCATCTAGGCCCATTAGCAACTGAATTAATCTTTTCCTTTGCTCCCTTTCACCATTAGTTTTCCCATTCTCACAAGTACAAGTGCAGGTACAAGCATAAGGGGCTTCTAGTGCATCTATCTCATCCCACAACCCTTTCAATTTGTTATAATAGACCTCTATACTAGTGTTATCCTGTTTTAGTTGTGTCACATCAACAGTAATTTGATACATCCTATGAGCATCTAGTTGAGCATAATGTTCATTTAATTCATTCCATAGTCCAGCAGCAGTATGAATGAAACTCAAATTGTTGCCAATAGAATCAGAAACAGAATTAAGTATCCAGGATATTACCATGTCATTTGTCCTTTCCCACATAGGCTTGAGTGGTGATGTTGCTGCTGGTTCTTTATACTCTCCTGTGATGATCTTGATTTTATTCTTGGCACTTAAGGCTATCATCATTGATCTTTTCCAGGAGCCAAAGTTTTCAGATCCAGTAAGCTTCTTTGAGACGAGAACAAGGCCAGGATGATCATTCTGATGAAGATAAAGCGGATGATGTACAAAATCTATATCAGTAATTGATTCTGGTGTATTTGTTGTATTTGGTTGAGATTCCGGCATTGTTAATTGATGAGATTTGAATTGAATTGAAAATTTCAGAAAGATTAGGGTTTTCACAAAGAAGTGTGAGTTTCAGGGAAAATTAAGAGATGTAGGTTAGGGTAAGTAAGAAAGGAGATCGGAAGATAGAGATAGAGATTAGAATCAATTTGATTTGAAGTTCACCGGAAAATATGGAGGATTCCGGCGGACGGAGGGGTTATTTTCAGTGGATCGTTGCTCTGATACCATAAAGAAGAAAGAGGAGAGAGAGAATTTGGTATGAATATTTCTGTATTCTATTTCTTAAAATGAAAAATACAATGACAGCAGCTATATATACTGCTCACAATTGAATAACCGCCTCTGACTACTTAATTTACAACATTAGTCCTCTAACTATCTAATATTCATATTCTGCCTTGACTTTCTATTTACATTTTGTTACAATATACACTACACTTTAGCAATGTGTCTCTCATCTTCACATTGTGTCTTGTGGCTCTGAATGCATTAACCTTTGAACTTGAGGATTTCATTTTAGATACATTATGTGTATCTTCAACTTGCCAATGAGATAGTTAGCTATGCTAGCAAACACTCCTTAGAATTTGTTCATGAATGCTTGAAAAACATTTTATTTATCTCATCTATGTAGCTACTGTGATCCTAAATAATTTATTTTTAAGAAAAACATTGAGTTCATTGACTCACTTAAATTATCACTTTCCATCAATGATTTTTATCTAGTCTTTATTATGACATTGTGTCAATTATTATTATTTTTTAGCTGCCGAACAAAATTTCCATTAAAAATAATTAGCATTGTACCTGTGTAATGCCGCCGCGGTTTCATGGTGACAGCGACTAACGGATAGTATAGATAATGCTAGCAATACAAAGTCTAAATTAATCTTTTTAGCAGGATACGAGATTCGAACTTGGATTTCACACTTTCACGTACAAAAAATTTAGTGGGCCAACCAATTGATCATATAAAAAGAATACTAATATTTTTGCAATATTTAGAATAATAATTATCTACAAAGTATTAGATTTCATAAAGAATAAAAGAGCGGTGAGTCCGGTCCATATAATCCAACCGGTTACACCTTAAACCGCCCTCCACATTGGTTAGAGATCCGGTCTAATTTTGAAACATTATATACCTCTATTTGTGAGGAATGAGATGATGAACAGTGAAACAAGCTGGCAAGAGCTGTCTGCTAGCTTGCTTATTATTTTTTTTAAAAACGTATATATTTAATATGTCAAACTTTTTAGCGGGTTTATCATATTGTTTTTATTTAAGTTTTTTAGATTTCGTCTATCTTTATTTTTGATTTGGCTCATCCATATTTTTTTATAATGGTTTTATTTGCTTTGTTTTTTAGATTCTTTTAAAAATAAATTTATGTATTTAATATGACAAAATTTTAAGCAGGGTTATTTTATTGTTTTTTTATGGTTTTTTTTTACATTTCATTTTTTACGTCTCACCCCGTATTACCTTTCGGATTTTACCACGTCGCAACCCTTTTTGGTTTTTCTTGCGCATCTCTGTTTTTTTTTAATTGAATAAAACATATGTGTTTAATATGCAAACTTTTAAACGGGTTTATCATATTTATTTATGTTTGATATAACAAACGTAGACATATATATTTATATTCTTTTTTATGTTTTTAGTTGTCTGTCAGCCTGCTTGGTTTTTTATTTTATATCGCAAACATTTAGATGTAATTATGCACGTAAACACAATAGTTGAAGCCCGGGGCTTATAAACCCACTAATTTATAAGATGGGAAATGATAAATCATCATAAACATCTTTCTAATAATCCTCCTAATACCCTAACTACTTGACAAGTGTCCTCCACTAATTATCACTCCTCATCTCATCTTTTAATCTTGACAAATGTCACAATGTTATAGTTAGGAGGCTCTTTAGGCGATTTAGTTAAAATGATCAATCATTTCCCTTATAAGATAGATGTTGTGTTTGTGTGGAATGGAAAAAGAAAAATAAGAAGATTGTAAATTGCACATTTTGAATAATCGGTGTTGATCCATCGGGTATAAATGAATGATCATGATTGTAATTTTTGTTTTTAAAGACAATAAAAGTCAAGGAGTCTGGAGTTACATGCTTTATAGGGTTAAGTGCTAAAATCGGTTTGTCAGTTTTATAGTTTTCATCCAATCGTTAGTTTTTTGGCCAAAAACATCTCTGTAGTTTGCACTTCGTCTCTACTTCTGTTAAGTCTGTGAGTCCCAAACTCTCTAGATGGTTAACCCAGAATGTAAAATACAACAAGTCTAATAAGCACTAGATTGGACTAGTATTACTTGAATATAAATGCAAGTATATAAACAAATAATACAAGATTAAAAGCAATAAAGTAAAGGTGGAACACAATGTAATTTTTTCAAGTGTATTTTATTTATGATGTTAAATAAAATACAAGGTTGTGCGGAATCAAGATATTACAAATATGTAAGTATCCTAACAACCTATGAATTACAAATGATCTATATTTGCCAAATAACTCTTTTAATCGAGATACTTAAAGTTGTGAAGTATCCATGTTTAAGATCGAGAGTATTTAGACAAATTCACCTTTAATGCTAAAAGTAATTTTAACGAAGAAATGACTTTGTATTTATAGGCAAACAAATTCACCAGTGAATTTGTGCCGTACAAATATGGTTGCATGCATTTAATGAACCGACAAGGTCATTAAATGCATTGGTAAGGTACAAGGATAAAGTCACATCAATATGACAATAATCCTTTTAACCAACCACCTTTACACACGTAAGCACTTTAGTAAAGAACAAGTGGAATGTTCTTTGGAAAGTGTGTAAAGGCAAAAAGTCAATTCTTCGATATCAGTGTTCAGACTTGTAAGGTCTAGAACACTGACAATCCTCCAGTCGTAGATCTGGTAAGACTTCCAGTGGACTCCGCCATTTGTCAGTCTTCTTTATTCTGACTTCAGTCTTTGACTTCAGTGAGAATGTCTTCATTAGAATAGATCTGGACTGGGGTGAAGTCCAGTGAGCTAATCTGGAATACTCCAGATTTCCTATACAAGTATTTGCTCACTGGTCTTCCATTATTTCTGAACAAATCTTCAGAGGGACTCCAGTTTCCAAGTCTGGAGTAGGTCCAGTAAATATCATTTCTGGATAGATCTTCAGTAAGGCTCCAGTAGTCGAGTCTGGAGCGAGTCCAGTAAATCTGGACCTAACAAAGTCCCCACACGTGCAAGTCACGTGAAGGGCATTGTTGTCATTTCCATCCAATTCTTCCCTCACTTATTTGAAATAACCCTTGTGGTTTGTTATTTTTGCAATTTCCATCCCTGTTATTTTTTTTTTCCAGACATTTAATCAAACACTGTCTACATAATCTTTTATTTATATACATATACAGTTGTGAATGTTATGATATGTGTAAACGACATGTCTCATTTAAAGAGCGAACCATGATTCTGCTTCTTGATATGAAACTTTTTGGTTATACATATCATAACATTCATAACTATATATATATATATAAAAGATATGGACCATGTGTTTGATTAAATGTTTGAATTAAAAAAAATGACAGGGATGAAAATTACAAAAACAACAAACCACATGGGTGATTTTAAAGAAGTGGGGGAAAATTGGATTGAAATGATGAAAATGCCTCTCACGTGACTTGCACGTGAGGGGACATAACGGAAATGCGGACGAAATGCAAACCACAAGGATGAATTTTGGCCAAAACATTAACAAAAAGATAAAAACTGCAAAAATGACAAACCATATGGTCGATTTTTGCACCTAACCCTGCTTTATATATGTTAATTTAGATAATGAAAACAAACTTGACTTAGATACAAATCTAATTAACAACTGACCACACTAATTATTAAGTATTAACTAATTACATGCCTTTTTTTACCATGCAAAGGCAAGAGGTTCTTTTCTACCATTTAAGTAGAACTTGAAAGCAGCCTCTCTACTTAGGTAGAGGTAAGGTCTGCCAACATCTTAACATCGCCCATATACCGTCGACATATTGGGGCTCAAAACCCGTAAAAGGCGACAGTGAACAGTTTTTTCCCCCTCCTAATTACATGGTTGTTTTCGGTTAGCTAGGTCTTACTCCTAGCAAAAGAAAGAAAGTCATCCCAAAAAATGAAATGGGCATGTTGAGAATCGAGATGGCATCTTGCTGTGTGCAGGCAATTTATCAAGGTCAATGGCCTAAAAACAATCAACATTGAACAGCCCAAATCAAGCTTGGGCTTCTCAGCCCATCAAAGTTGAGAAGTAATAGTTTCGGCCCACAATTAAGTTGGAGTAAAACTGTAAAACGCATTCAACTATTTTTCTCGTTCATAAAAATCTAAATTGGCCTTCATTTGGGGCTTTTAATTAATCCTAAATGCGTACTATTGAACCAAAAATTCAGGGCCCCGGCCTCTTGAGCCTCAGTGTCTCACACAGGTTCTCACATTGTCTAGCTAGGTTCAATATCCAGCCTTGAAATTACGTTAAGCTAAGGATCGGTAGCAAACATGATATATCGACATATCGTTGAAAATTAAGCTTGGGCTTCGCAGCCCATCAAAGTTGAGAAGTAATAGTTTCGGCCCACAATTAAGTTGGAGTAAAACTGTAAAACGCATTCAACTATTTTTCTCGTTCATAAAAATCTAAATTGGCCTTCATTTGGGGCTTTTAATTAATCCTAAATGCGTACTATTGAACCAAAAATTCAGGGCCCCGGCCTCTTGAGCCTCAGTGTCTCACACAGGTTCTCACATTGTCTAGCTAGGTTCAATATCCAGCCTTGAAATTACGTTAAGCTAAGGATCGGTAGCAAACATGATATATCGACATATCGTTGAAAATTAAGTTCTTTAGCTAGATATTTCGATTATGATGGATTTATTATTCGAGAATGACCACTTATTTAGTTTATGATGCATGGATTTAGTATTCGAAAATGACCACTTTTTTTTTTCCCCCTTAAAAGACTACTTTTCTATAATCAAAAATTAGTTTGATAGCTGTGAATATAACAAAACATATACTCATTTTAAACTACCAGTTAAATTATGCTCCCTCCGTCCCATTTTAAGTGTCTTAGTTTGACTTTCAAAGTATTTTTCTTTCAACTTTGACCGTAAATATTCCTATTTGTATTATATAACAATCGATATATAAAATATATAAATAGATTGGTTTTAGATGTACTTTTCATCCATATAACTTTCATCAATTACCATATGATACAAACGGAAATATTTACGGTCAAAGTTGGAAGAAAAGACTTTGAAAGTCAAATTAGACACTTAAAATGGGACGAAGGGAGCATAATTTAACTGGTAATTTAAATTGAGATTGTAGCTTGCTCACAAGAGCTGAGAAATCCTTCCTTCTATACAGAAACATGCAATGAATCGTACAATAAATCATCATAATATAACAAGTAAATATATCAATATACAAAATTGGGGAGGATAAATTAACCTAGCTATATCGTTTAGCTCCACGGGAAAACATATATCGGTTTGTATTTTTGTGCTAAGATCTTTATAAATAGTATTTAATTTGTAGTTGCAATAAAATACGGGCATATAGGTTACGTTTACCCTCGACAGGAAACACACGAAAAAGAATTCTTGCTGGCTCTAAATGAAAAAATACAACAATATTCCCAATCAATATTCACTACGACACGTAAAAATGTCATTTTTTCATATTTATTTCTTTAACATTTCATTAAAAGCGTTAAAAAATTTGTTAATTTGATCACATTTGAAAATCTGTAGAAAAATTTTAAAAATTCATAATTTCTTCACGCTTGAAATTGTGGAAGGTAATTTGTTACACTTATTTTCTTCACGCTTCTTCTCACATGAAAAAATTGGTGTTACAATTTGACTTTCACAATCCCTTTGTATTACTCCGTATATCATTTCCAGGGGAGGCCCGGAGGTAGGGGCAAACCCGACCTCCGGCCAGGGCACATGTTTGAAGGGCCACAAAATTGTTAAAATTATCTATATATTGTATATGTATAAGTATAATGTGTTATATAAGTATATATATGTAAAGTCCCTAGCTTGATGGTTTAACCCAAAGTGTAAAATACAACAAGTCTTTTAAGCACTAGATTGGACTAGTATTACTTGAATATAAATGCAAGTATATAAACAAAGTAATACACGACTTAAAGTAAAGGTGGAACACAATGTAATTTTTCAAGTGTATTTTATTTATGATGTTAAATAAAATACAAGGTTGTGCGGAATCAAGATAATACAAATATGTAAGTATCCTAACAACCTATGAATTACAAATGATCTATATTTGCCAAATAAACTCTTTGGATCGAGATACTTAAAGTTGTGAAGTATCCCTGTTACGATCGAGAGTATTTAGACAAATCCACCTTAATTGCTAAAAGTAATTTTAACAAGGAAATGACTTTGTATTTATAGGCAAACAAATTCACCAGTAAATTTGTGCCATACAAATATGGTTGCATGCATTTAATGAACCGACAAGGTCATTAAATGCATTGGTTAAAGTACAAGGATAAAGTCACATCAATATGACTTTATTCTTTTAACCAACCACCTTTACACACGTAAGTACTTTAGTAAAGAACAAGTGGAATGTTCTTTGTAAAGTGTGTAAAGGCAAAAAGTCAATTCCTCGTAATCAGTGTTCAGACTTGTAAGGTCTAGAACACTGACAAACCTCCAGTCGTAGATCTGGTAAGACTTCCAGTGGACTCCGCCATTTGTCAGTCTTCTTTATTCTAACTTCAGTCTTTGACTTCAGTGAGAATGTCTTCAGTAGAATAGATCTAGACTGGGGTGAAGTCCAGTGAGCTAATCTGGAGGATTCCATATTTTCCTATACAAGTATTTTGCTTACTGGTCTTCCATTATTTCTGGACAAATCTTCAGTGTCGCTCCAGTATTCAAGTCTGGAGTAGGTCCAGTAAATATTATTTCTGGACAAGTCTTCAGAGACTTTCCAGTCTTCAAGTCTGGAGCGAGTCCAGTAAATCTGGACCTAACAAATTCCCCTATTTGTTCAGAAATAATGCAAGGTTTTTCAAGCTTCTATCTATACAACTTTGTATGCTTGAAAAACACTTGTTTTGACTTAGTCTAAAAAAATTTAAGTTACTGGAGAACACTTTATAGATCATCAGTGTTTCAGTTTCATCTTTTAATTCTTACTTAGACTAAATCTGATCACTTACTTGTGAATCAAAATATGTAACTATATTTACAGCCATCAACAGAAAATAAGTTACAATTTTGGGAAATAAATACAAGTACAAGTAAAATGATACAAGAGTCAGGCCCTTCTCTTCGACGTCTGTCCTGGAGCATCTTCAGAAGCCTTTCTCTTTGGAGATGGAGAGGATGGTACAGACTCTGGTGGTTTCATGCCTATTGCAACTTCCATCTGTTGCTTTCTCTTCCATACCTTCTCAATCCTCTTCAAAAATGCTTTAACATCAGTAGAAAAATCAGTCTTCCCCCTGAACGTTAAGGCTATCTCCTTCAGTTCAGTCCATCCAAAAGCTTGGACTGAAGCACTCTTCCTTTCATCAGTAAAGTTACCCTCCCTGGTCAACTTTACTTCAAACCTGCTCATGCCTTCATGATTTTCAGCTAATTTAATTTCTGCACCTATGATCCTTCTGGCATCAGCCCCGAATTTCAACATATCTTCATACTTGGCTTTTTGCTTTGCCATCTGGATCATGTATTCAGTTTCCCTGGATACCTTCTGCTGTTCGATGACAGACTGGAGTTCTTCACGATTGATTCTTTGTGAAGTATCCAAGGGAATGAAGGTGCTCAGATCAGCATCTCTGATTTCTTTGATCTGTTTGGCAGTGAGTTTGGGTAAGCCTTTTATCTTCTTTCTGTACTCTATCTCCAGAGCACCAACATTCTTTCTGATCTTTTTCTGGAGACCAGTTCCTCCGTCCTTTGTCTGATCAGTTCAACTACACTGACACCATAAGTTACAGCATCATACGTTTGTTCTTCTTCAGAGTACCTGGAGCGAATGTATACGTCATCCAATGCATCCAGACATTGATGAACTCTGGGATCTTCCTTCATTCTTTTATAAACATCAATATGTATGCCCAACCTACCAGCATTGTAACAATCAAGAGTCCCCATGTTTGCCATCTCCCTTTTGTGGGCCAGCAGTTCATCCTTTTGATTTTTCTTAAAAATTTCTATCATAATGCATTCCTGCTCCAGTCTCTTTGAGGTGTCTTCATCAGTAGTTGGTAATTCTGATGATCTCCCAGCAGTTTCACTTTCTTCTCCAGATACCATATGTTCCTTTCCTTTTACTGACTTTAAAGTGGATGTGATATCTGGGAATGCTTCAAACTGGGGCTCACTGGCATTGGTACCAGTAGCCTCTTCAACCTGCACAATGGCTTCAGTGCCAAGTGCTTTCTGCGCTTCTTGTGCACTGGCATCAGTACCAGTCACTTCTTCTTGTTGCACAATGGGTTCAGTGCCAAAGGCCTTTTCAATAGCACTAACAACCACTTCTTTCTTTTTCTTTACCAATCCTTCTGGAACAGACTCAGTGGCAACAGACTTTTCACCAACCTGCACTTCAGACTTTTCCCCCTTGGAATGTCCACCAGTTTGAGACTTGTGGGCACTCCATAACTGCTCAAGCATGTATCTGTCTGTAGCACCAAATGTTCTTCCTGCCACTGGAGTTGTGATATTCACAGTCTTCCTTAGCTCAGTCACTTCCTTCTTAATGATTTGAATTTCTGAAGACAAGTGCTTTGGCATTTCATTTTCAATCATCTTTACCACCTGTGGCAACAACCCATCTTGAATGGTTCTAAGAACAGACCCAGAAATTTCTTCAGTAATTTCTTTTAACATGCCATGTCTGAACTTCTTAGCACACTCATCACTGATGGTGCTAACAACAGAGTTCTGATCAAGTGTTGGCCTACTTTCCAAATTACTAACCCTGGTAATCAACTTCTGAACCTCATCTGTCAGACCTGCCAGTGGTTGAACAAGTTCAGCTTTCACTGCAGTCTGAACAGAATTCACCAATTTTGCCTCTAATCCCTGGACTGCCACTTTGATATTTTCAGAATTTTTATTTGTGGCCAGAACCAGTTCATTCAGTTTCTCAAACACCAGCTTCTCATTCCCAGCAAAAATATTCATTTCAGATGCAAGATTGTTTGATAATAAAGACTTAAAATCA
>CM067168.1:85835769-85958309 GCA_034093135.1 Erigeron breviscapus
AAGAATACTCTGATCGCTTCAAGTCTAGCCACTGGAGCAAATGATTCATCAAAATCAACATCTGACTGGCAGTAGCCTTGTGCTACCAGTCTGGCCTTGTTTCGGATTACGTGGCCATCTTCATCTACCTTGATCCTGAAGACCCATCTTGTTCCAATTGGTTCTTTCTTACCAACTTGGAAAGGAACCAGGTACCAAACCTTGTTCCTTTTAAACTGGTGAAGCTCTTCTTGCATAGCAGTCACCCAGCTTGGATCTTCCATAGCTTCGTCAATCTTCTTTGGTTCATTCAGTGATAAGAAACTGACATATAAGCTTTGATCACTGGAGGCTCTTCTGGTCTGAATTCCACGACTGGAGTCACCTATGATCTGATCGATAGGATGAGCTTTTGTCCATCTGGAGTACTGACCAGGATTGTTACTGACAACAATATCAGTGCAAGAATTCAGTTGAGTCTCCTTTGGAGTTGTTACAGGAGGAGGATCTTCCCAGACTACTTCAGCATCTTCATCTGATTCATTTAAATCACGATTTGCATCATGAAATTCTTCATTTGAAGGCATTTCTTGAAGTACTGGTTCAGTTTGGAATTCTTCATATGAAGACATTTCTGGTATATTCTCAACTGACACTGATACTGGGGGAGTAGTACGAACATCTGATCCAATATTAATTTCAGAGAGTAGTTTGAAAATAATAGAAGGATAGAATGGAGTACCACTGGAGCGTTTCTTCTTCTGAACAGGTTCCAGATCAGGATGACTGGAAACTGTGTCTTCTGAATCTTTATTGTAGTTGATAGGATCAGATTCACAGAAGACAATTGGAGTTACTGGGAGAGTACCAAGGATTGGTTGTTTATTGATTGTAGCATTTGATTAATCAAATGTGACATGAATTGACTCATGGACCTTCTCCAGTCTCTTGTTGTAGACACTGAAGGCCTTGCGAATGGTTGAATAGCCCAAGAAATATCCTTCATCAGCTTTGGCATCGAATTTTCCTAACTGACTAGAGTCGTTCAGGATGTAAACTGGACATCCAAAAACGTGAAAATAACCAATATTTGGTTTTCTATTTCTTAAGACTTCGTAGGCTGTCTTTTTGTGTCGCTTCACATACACTGACCGGTTCTGGGTGTGGCAAGCAGTAGCAATTGCTTCAGCCCAGAAACTGGTAGACAGACCAGATTCAGCAAGCATACTCCTGGCAGCTTCTATCAGCGTTTGATTTTTCCTTTCCACCACTCCATTCTGTTCTGGAGAGCGGGCTGATGAGAAATTCTGGGAGATGCTAGTGTCAGTACAGAATGACTTCAGAGTTGCATTCTGTAATTCTGTTCCATTGTCACTTCTTAACTGACACACCTTTCGACTGTACATGAGCTCAATTTGCTTGATAAGACTGATGATTTCAGCAGCAGCTTCACTCTTAGACCTGAGAAAGATCACCCAACAATATCTGGAGAATTCATCTACGATCACCAGGGTGTATCTTTTACCAGCACGAGTCTGAACATTCACTGGACCAAAGAGGTCCATATGAAGCATATGAAGAGATTCAGATATGCTGAAATTCTGTCTGGTCTTGAAACTGGTACGTTTCTGCTTTCCCATCTCACATCCTGGACATGGCCTTTCCTTTTTGAAGGAAACTGAAGGTATCCCATCTGCAAGTTGTTTTCTAGACAACTTATTAATATTTTTGAAATTTAAATGGGATAACCTTTTATGCCATAACCAGTTTGTGTCTTCATCAGCTTGAGTATAGAAACACTGCTCTGAAGGAGAGCTTTCCATATCCATCACGTACACATTCCTTTTCTGGGAGCAATCAACACTACCTTCCAGTCCTTGTTGAATACGATACCCTGAGCAATATTGAATAGAACTTGATAGCCATCATCACACAGTTGATTTACACTGATCAGGTTATATTTCAAACCATTTACAAATGCAACACGTCTGAACTTGACTTGTCCATTGTTCAGAACACCGTATCCCTCAGTTTTTCCACTACCATCATTTCCAAAAGTAATGGAGGGTCCGTCCGAAATTATGAACTCCTCCAGCAGGGTCTTACAGCCGGTCATCGTCCTGCCAGCTGCACTGTCAAGATACCAGATATATTTTTTTCGATCGCCCTGCACATCCACCAGATATTATCAGTTAGATTTGGGAACCCATCGACTGATGGGTTCACTGGACCTTCCCTTATAGGTCCCTGGGCAATCTGGTTTAGTTCACTTTCTTCAACAGTGGTCTTAGTTAAAAAGACCACTGGGTTGATAGTTTTGAAACCTTTTTCTTTTTCTCAACTGGAGAAATAAATTTATCTTTCTTTGCAAAAGGTTTGGTATTTTGTCTAGGGCCAGATGAAGTACCCTCAATAAAGTTTAATCTTGCATTAAAACTTTGAAATTGATGAGTCAGTAATTGAATCTGGCTCTCTAACCTTGACAAAACATTTTCATCAGATGATACCTGAGCCTTTCTAGTTCTAGGCTTAGGTAGGGGATTGGTCTGAGGCAAAGGTTTCTTCAGATTGACCTTTTGAATTGGAGCAGTCATCTGGAATGCTCCAGTCTTAACCTCTGGGGATTGAACTAGGAAAATATTGGCCTTGGGAGTTACAGGCTCATCATAAACAGTGGTGGGCCTGAACCCCTCCGGTAGTCAATCAATTACTTGTATTAATGATGCAACATGAGTATTTTCATCTAAATATGCACGTTTTTGTGTGGGAAATTGATTTACTCCAGCATCATATGGCTTTCTGGTTTCAAGCCATGATTTAATCACCAGTTTTTCTTTCTCTAAAATGACTTCAAGATCTTGTTTTTCTTGAATCAATTGTTCAGTTACCAGAACCTTGGCTTGAAATGCCAGTTCAATGTCTTGAAGTTCTTTTAATTTTGATTTTAAAACAGTTATTTCAGAAAAATCTGTTTCTAGACCATTTACACAGTCAGATCTAACAGTTTCAACAAAGATTAAATCAGCATTAAGAGCTTCAGCTATGTCCAGTTTTAATTCTTGGTCAGTTTCAGAATCATAATCACTAACCTTCTTGATAACAATGTCCACCCATCGTCCAGATGTGACATCTTCTTTCACCAGGTGCTCTTCGTCTGCCAGAGCCATGTAACAGCAATCTCTTTCTTCTTCTTCATCAGCAGATGAATCATCAAAAGGAACCCATTTCTCTTCAGTTGTTGCGATCATGCACTTATTATTATTTTCCATTTGTTGTGCCATGAGAGCAATCTGAGCCTTAAGCTTTTTATATTTCAGTTTATAGCTATCATCAGGCTTTTTATTTGAATTAAATGGACCAGGCTGGGATACAAACTGACTGGACCTGCAATCTTTCATGAAATGACCCTTTTTGCCACACTTAAAGCATGTCAAATTGGTCTTATCAGTTGAAGAACTGAATGCAAATTGTCCAGATGGCCTATTTGCTCTTGCTTTGAAACGGTTAAACGTTTTAGCAATCATAGCAACCAGGTCATCATCTTCAGCTTCATCACAGTCTGGTGAGATTTGACTGGCTTCTCCAGAATCCATGAGTTCAGACACCATCTTCTTCATAGAAAATACATTCTCAGAAGATATCAGTGTTGTACCTTGTGGTTCAGTATGACTAACCACAATAGGACTACTGGAGGCATGGTTAATAAGCATCTTGTTCTGCCACAACTCTCTGAGCTTGATTTTCTTCAGTGTACCTGAAAGCTCCATATAAAGTAGAAAGAGTGTGTGTGTGCAGAGTTTTACCTTGTCGTAAGACCAGGATCATGTGAGACCATTTGGTGGGTAAAATATCACAAAATTTCTCCAGAAGTATATCCTTGTCCTTCTCAACCCCGAGACCTCTCAACTGGTTTATGATACTCATAAATCTGGTGTAAGTACCAGTGAGAGACTCATTAGGCTGAGAAAAAGACTCATACCTCTTATTTAAGGAGACTTTTCTGGTGACAATGGTGTCATCTCCTCCTTCAAACTGGTTCATTAGTTCATCCCACATGGTTTTAGCACTGGGAAAAAGAACTAATGTAGGAATTAGGGTTTCAGGAACAGCCCCGAGGATCATGTTTTTGAGAAGGGTATCTAGATTTACCAATCTCCTCTCCTCTTCAGACAATGTTCCTCCCTCTTTTCCCTGCCCCTTCTAGATCCAGTAGGATCAAGAAGAGCATTGAGAGGTGATGTGGGGACATAAGGTCCTTCATTTAAAATTTTCATCATATTTCTCTCAATACCAGTGATATGTAATATCATCTTAGCCTTCCACGTACCAAATTCATCGCTATTCCCACTGAATTTAGGAACAGGATTATTTGAGTAGTGCACATGCACATGTGGAGAAGCAGGAGTAGGAGGAGGAGGTGGTGGATTAGTGTTATTGACAATAGGTGGGTCAGTATTTTGATCATTAACATTAACATTAGGATCGGGACCAAAATTAAAAATTCCTTGTGTATTTTCTGGGGTGGCCATCAAAGAAGCATATCTAGGCAATGTTTAGCCTTCTGCTCTGATACCAAATGTAAAGTCCCAAACTCGATGGTTAACCCAGAAGTGTAAAATACAACAAGTCTAATAAGCACTAGAATGGACTAGTATTACTTGAATATAAATGCAAGAATATAAACAAAGTAATACAAGACTAAAAGCAATAAATTAAAGGTGGAACACAATGTAATTTTTCAAGTGTATTTTATTTATGATGTTAAATAAAATACAAGGTTGTGCGGAATCAAGATAATACAAGTATGTAAGTATCCTAACAACCTATGAATTACAAATGATCTATATTTGCCAAATAAACTCTTTGGATCGAGATACTTAAAGTTGTGAAGTATCCCTGTTTAAGATCGAGAGTATTTAGACAAATTCACCTTTAATGCTAAAAGTAATTTTCTCAAAGAAATGACTTTGTATTTATAGGCAAACAATTTCACCAGTGAAATTGTGTCGTACAAATATGGTTGCATGCATTTAATGAACGGACAAGATCATTAAATGCATTGGTTAAGGTACAAGTATAAAGTCACATCAATATGACTTTATTCTTTTAACCAACCACCTTTACACACGTAGGTACTTTAGTAAAGAACAAGTGGAATGTTCTTTGGAAAGTGTGTAAAGGCAAAAGTCAATTCCTCGATATCAGTGTTCAGACTTGTAAGGTCTAGAACACTGACAATCCTCCAGTCGTAGATCTAGTAAGACTTCCAGTGGACTCCGCCATTTGTCAGTCTTCTTTATTCTGACTTCAGTCTTTGACTTCAGTGAGAACGTCTTCAGTAGAATAGATCTGGACTGGGGTGAAGTCCAGTAAGCTAATCTGGAGAATACTCCAGATTTCCTATACAAGTATTTTGCTCACTGGTCTTCCATTATTTCTGAACAAATCTTCAGAGGGACTCCAGATTCCAAGTCTGGAGTAGGTCCAGTAGTTATCATTTCTAGACAGATCTTCAGTAAGGCTCCAGTAGTCGAGTCTGGAGCGAGTCAGTAAATCTGGACCTAACAAAACCTTAGACATAGACATTAAGTGAATGTAGAAGATTATTAAAATCTTAGACATAGACATTAAGTGAATGTAGAAGATTATTAAAATCTTAGACATAGACATATGTAAATGTAGAAGGTTATGTGAAACCTTAGACATAGACATTAAGTGAATGTAGAAGATTCTTAAAATCTTAGACATAGACATAATGTGAATGTAGAAGGTTAAATAAATCCTTAGATATAGACTTAATGAATGTGAAAGGTTAGTTAAAATCCTTAGACATAGACATTAAGTGAATGTAGAAGATTATTAAAATCTTAGACATAGACATTAAGTGAATGTAGAAGATTATTAAAATCTTAGACATAGACATAATGTGAATGTAGAAGATTAAATAAATCCTTAGACATAGAAATGTCATGTTTGAATGTGAAAGGCTACATAGTTAATATTTTATGCCTTAGACATAGATATATTGTTTGAATATGAAAGGTCTTTGCTACCTTAGATATAGAAACATATATGAATGTGAAAGGTTTAAGCATTGATTATTTAGATCATATAGTTATGAAAACATGTCATAAAATTGAGGAGGAGTACCTAGTCAATTGTGTTTTCATAAGAATATGAAGTATTTAATCAATATTTTTTTTATCATAGTTATGTATCCCAGTCATAGATTGAGGGGGAGACATAAGAATGATGTTTGTTATAATGATTAGTCATCGTTATACTTCCTAGTCATAAAATTGAGGGGGAGGTATAAGAATGAAGAATCAAATTTATAACTGGTTAGAAATATGGATTGTTGCAAGTGGTACAGATTCGGGAAAGCTAAATTCGATAAAAGTTTTGGAAAGATTGATCGTTGAAAAGTTAAAGAATTTTGTGTAAGTTTATTAACTTTTCAGGTTAAGACGAAGATCGAGGAAAAGATGAAAATTTGATGCTTACAGGTTTGATCTTTTAAATTTTCATATTTCCAGGAAGTTCGTGGTAATCGTTGATCAATTATTCAGAAACTTTGACGAAATTTTAATTTTAAAGTGTGCAGGAGGTAATTACGACCTCGTAATTGCAAGAAGCAGAATACGACCTCGTAATTGGTCTAATTGAGCTTTAGGCAAATACGACCTCGTAATTGGGCCGGGTTGACCCAGATCCATTCGGGTCAAGTGGGTATATAAACCCATTTTAGCCAAACACGACCTCACATCTTATTTTATCAAAATTGAGCTTTACGACCCCGAAAATACTACTTTGCTACCCCGATTTTGATTTGATAGATACAATTAGATCGAGAGTTTTTTATTGATATTTTTGTGTTCATCTCGAAATTCTGAATCTAGGTATACTATCTAATCATAATATAGTTATCCATGCAACAAGAAAATCAAGAAAAAGGGTTTCGAAATTTTCGAATTGGGTTTCCATATTTTCTTCGATTTTGATGTTTTCTGGGTAAAAATACGGGTTGGGGTATCTTTATCGTTTGAATACGAGTATAAAGAAACAATTTTTACCAGTTTTGGTTGGGTAAATCGCGATATCGCGTTGGGGAAGACGAACAGTGCGACGGACTTGCATTTGGGGTTTTGCTAGCCCATATTTGCGACCTCGTAAATGTCAATTTATTTTGACCGGTTTGACTTTCGAAATACGATGCCGATTTATGACCTGGACTAATACGCGGCCAAATTGGAAAATACGACTTCGTATTTTAGAGTTTGGTTGACCGTATTTTGACCTCGAAATACGACCTCGTGTTTTTTATTTAACAGATTTTCAAAAGTTTATGTTTATAAAGATTTGAAAATGAGTTAATGATGCTTAACTAAATTACAGAGATAATTTATGTTATGTTGTAAATTACAGGGATAATTTATGCCTTTGACTAAATTACCGGGATAATTTTAGTTGTGTATGACTGCATATGAATTTTGATGTCATATTTAGGTAATTAATTATTTGTTATTGATTACAGAAATAGCAATAAATTTCATAGCAGGTCATAATTATGTGATGAACTTCGATGATAATCAGGAAGGAACAACTTATTATCATGAGATATTTGCCTTTTTCCGAAGATCAAGGATTCATCATGTTCTTACACATTCTCCAGTCATATATTTAGATTATCTCAGAGATTTCTGGAATAATGCTGATTGTGTGAAGGCAGGAGATGTGTATATCTTTCATACCATAGTTGCTGGGCAGCAGATACAGTTCACAGCTGCTGACCTCGTTAACATTCTTAATCTGGGCACAGTTGAACAAGAAGGTGGTGCTACAGGTCTCACCAAGTTCAGACATGAAGTCATTCAAGGTGCTTTTAGAAGAATGGGGTTTGCTGCAGATATGTCAAGTAAAACTCTGTTCAAGAAGGGTTTTTATGGCAGGTGGAGGTATTTTGCGCATGTGTTGCTGGTTAGTTTAAGCAACAAGAAGTCTGGTTATGATACATTGAACCAGGAAGCCCAAGCACAGATGGTGGGCTTGGTATTTAACAAGCCATACAGTTTCTCTAAATTCTTCTTCAATGAGATGAAGAAACAGATCACAACCACAGGAAAGAGGAGGTTTTTGATGTATCCTCGGTTCGTGATGATGATAATCAATGCTCGACTTCCAAATCTACCTGCTGTAGGAGAAGTGAAGCAAGTGAGCTCGATCATCCGACGTGGTTATGATGAGTTTGTGTCTCGATACCATAATGATCCAAATGCACAAGATGTTGCATTGTTCGGTGCCATCATCAATGCCAACTACATAGCACCTACTGATGGGGTCATATCAGCTTATGAAGGGCCTCAGCAGAGGGTGGTGAAGCTGCTGAGAATGTTGAGCAGTTACATGACGTAGTGGTTCAGGAAGATGCACCAGAAGAGCCTGAAGTTGTTGTACAGGTTGCAGATGATGTGATAAACCAACCTGGAGCCAATCCTGAGATTGTAGATGATTTATTGGAAGAGATGGCTGATCCAGATGGTGATATTGCTCAAGTGCAAAGGTACAATGCCAATGTTGATGACCTAGTAGATGCGGACCTTGACCGGGACATAGATGATTATGTAGCTGAAGCTGCAGTTGGTTCTGAAGCAGCTAGAGCTAGTGGGTCTGGTACTGAAGAAGCTAGTGGGTCAGGAGCGGGTCAGGCTAGTGGATCTGGTGTAAATGCTGAAGGTAGAGGAAAGGCTGTTGCTGATACTCAAACAGACAGAGAGCCTTCTATCCATTCTAATGATGATTCTAGCAGTAATGGTGATGAAGATCCTTATAGATCTCATGCATTCATCAGAGTTGGATCTAAGATGGTTCCTAAACCTACTGAGACAGAAGAAGGAGAGAAATGGATGAAGATTGGGTGCCAGAGCAGCCTATGCCAAAGAGAACTAGACTTGTCAGGAAACAAGAGACTTCTGATGCTGCTGGTGGTTCACAAAGTGTGCCAGTTGTTACTGTTCTTGAGACTACACAGCCACAACCACAGCAACAAACAAGTGAAGAAACTAATCTTGGTGATCTGCAGAGATAGATGAATGAGATGAGAGGTTTGATCACTCGTTTAGCTGGTGATTTTAAGGTTGTTAGTGACAAGAATAAGTTTTTAGAAGACAAGTTGGGCAAGGCCGAGGTGGTAGTGTCCAGTATGTATAAGAAGTATTTGGCTCTAGATGAGAAGGTTATCAGGATGGAAGATGCATTGAAGAAGGGAGTCAAGATCTCTGAAGAAAAACTGCATGAGCTCATCGATAACTATCTCAAGGTTAGAGCTGAGAGAGATAGCTTAGGTTGCAGAGGTGATGAGTTGGCTAAAGCTGGGCATGATGATGATCAGAATGAAGATCCAGATGCTGCTAGAGCTACTCAAGAGCTAGGAGGGAGTTCTGTGTTCAGAACAGAGACTCAAGGAGAGTCTAGCCAGGCTGGTGTCGCTGGCAAGGCTACCTCAGAAGCTCCACAGACTCAAGAACTGGTTGTCACAGAGTTGAAGATGGTAGTTGAGTCTGATGCACCTCAAACCGAACCCCTTACAGAAGATGTTGTCGTTGATCGATTAAACAAGGGTAAGGAATTGGTAGGGCAATCTGATGTTATTACTCTTGAAACTGATAATGCTAGTGCTCAGGATAGTGACAAGACCGACTCTACCAATAATACTTCTACCGAGTCAGATTTGCATCCAATTATTGTGCATAGACCGGAGAAGAGGTTGGGATATGATCCACAAGCTCATATGAGAGCTAGAGCAGAGATTGTGGATTATTATTATGATCCAGGATCTTTGAGGGATCAAGAGAAATAACGGTTAGGGTTAACTCATACTCCTTCAGAGTCAGAGTCAGATTCTGATTTCGAGACTGAGACTGAGACTGAGACTGAGAAGGAGCAGAGCAAGAGCAAGAAGAAAAAGCAGAGGAAGTAGATTGATGACAAAGACAAGACAAAGACATAGGTATGTTAACGTCTAGAAGCTATTGCCAAGGGGGAGTCTGTAAGTGCACATCTATGTCAATAGCAGTCTAGATTGTTTGGACTTATATTGTTATATGTCTTTGTAATTTGATTGTCATTAATGAACTTAGTATTATGCATAGAATACTAGATTAAGTTTAAGTATTGAATGTGTAATAAATCTGCTAAGTGTGAAATGCGACCTCGCATTTCACATAGGTAATATGACCCCGTATTTGCAGGGTCAAATACGAGGCCAATCACAGAATGCGACCTCGCATTAGTGACGGGCTGGGCTGGGTTTGCGAGGCCGACTCGCTGAAGCCCATGTCGGGTGTTACCTATATAAACCGAACCTTAACAGAGATTATGGTTGAACATTTGTCGAAATATCAAGCATTCTTGTGCAGGTTAAGTCGTCAAAGGTTGTTCCGCTAGCCCGAAGAATATCTGCGAGGGAGCAGGTGATCAAGGGCTTTTTGTTGATCACCAAGTTATTATGAGGGATTCCGCACCTCAATATAACTGGATCAAGCTATTGACGATCCGTACCAGGGGACTTTCAGGCTGAGGATACAAACGTAGACTCTCAGAAATGATGAGTCTAACATATCTACAAAGTAGAACATGAGAAATCAGTAAAGCAATCCACCAACATATGCTGGAGAAGTGATCAAAACCTAACCCATTTTCCCACCTTTGAAATCAAACAACTTTAGATGTATCCTGATACATACTCTAGCTTTTTAAGCGACTGGGGGGGGGGGGGGGGGGGGGGGGGGGGGGGGGGGGGGGGGGGGGGGGGGGGGGGGGGGGGGGGGGGGGGGGGGGGGGGGGGGCGACTCCAAAGTTATTCCCCCCTGTGAGACGACTGCATCGATTTCAGTTTGTGCTTTCTTCATTTTGTCAGGATGCTGCATTATGGTGTCTCATCAGACATTAACTTTGGCCACAAACATATCTCTAGATATTAAGACGGTATATATTTAAATCAACTCAAACATACTTAATTTCTGCATTATATAAAAAACTCAACCCATATAAATCTGCATGTGTGATGATATTTCATACTTGAGCCAGAAGGAAGACCGCCCAAGTAAGAACCGCAGCTGTTGTTTCATGCCCGGCAATAAGCATAGTCATTAGGTCATCTCTTAGCTGTTTTACGAAATTGTAAAAAAAACATAATTTAAATAAACAATACTACAATAAGTTTGCATTTATAATTTAGAAATTCAAAAAATGTGGAACATGGTTGAACTTACTTGACGGTCATCAACATCAACTCCCCTCATGTTAACTAAGAAACGCAGCAGACTTGCATCCTGGAATAACGTATAACCATAACGTAGCAAATTAAATAATTATAAAGCATCATCAGGTATATTACACACCTTGATATTTGCGTAGTCCCTTTCTTGCAATTTCTCGACATCCGTTTCCTACCAATAACATTTTCAATTTTAGTAACAATCCAGTATAGAGCAGGTGCTTATCTCTTGTGTATTCCTTTGATTCTGTTGAAGCAAAATGACTACTTACAAATGAAACCTTACCTTCAATTGAAAGCTTTCCTCCCTTCTACCTTTGTCTTTGAGCATCTAGTAATAATACAAAACAAAACTGAGTCAAAATTCAGCAACTAAAAATCAAAACAAATAAAAACACAAAACATAATTCAACTTAACTATAAATCAACTTATGTTTGATATAGAGAAAGTACTTACCATGATGACGTTCTCCTATTCTCTTCTTGCTTTGGAAGTACTTACCACTTTTATGGGATTCAGAGCTACAAACACACAAAAATATAAGATTATATATAACTTAAAAGAAAACTGGAATTTAGATAGTAGATGATAAAAGAGAAATTACATGATTAAAGGTAACATAAAAACAAATTCCATTCAATTGAACCCTTTTTTAAGGTGATTATAGTCTTCAATTAAACCCTTCATAAGGATATAAACGAAAATGCTGGATAATAAAAAGAAAATTACCGAACTGAATGCAATAGTGCAGAGACAAACTTTGATTTCTCATTTTGACACGAAACCACTTGGAATGGAAAATAGACTCATTGAACCCTAATTCTCACCATGTTTGTCTCTACACTATTGATGACCTCCATCAAAAACTCTTTTAGTTATCAACTCATTAAACCAACACTTCATCACCATATACCAAGTCTATCTTCTTATTAACCTGCATATATAATTTCAAAATAATCAAAAACTCGAATTATGATTTATAGAACAGAACATATTACTAACTCAATATGCAAGCACACCTTTAATTAGACTTTTACTAACCTTTTGATATGTGAACCTGCACCCTTTTCTTCCTTGCTATTTGATTTGACCAAAACCCCAAGAACTCCACTGATTGTGGTTCGTTACTTTACGTAAACACCTTTCCCCCTTCATTCATGGCCCTGGTAGCTTGTGCAGCAACAACAGGTATGATTTCCCCATAAACATATATGTAAACCAATGTGTTTTGTCAAAAAAAGATGTTAGGACCAGTTTCGGTGAAACTGGCCAGTCTCCAGTTGCACCTGGAGACCAAGAAGATTTGTCCAGAAATATATTGAAGTCCAGTTGCATCGTACAGTTAACGCAACTGAAGACTTCCTCCAGTTGAGAACTGACCAGTTGAAGAATCATTCAAGTTGAAGTCGAAGACAACAAGTGGAAGATAGAGAATGACAATGGCAGCGAAGCCCAGTTGACATTCTAGTCAGTTACAAACTGGAGACCATCAGTGGAAAGCTCTTACAAAGCTTTACACTGATTACGAGGAATTGACTTTTATGCTTTATGTTCTATTACCCGGATAATAAGATTTATCTTATTATTTAAGTACAAAAAGGTACATAAAGCTGGTTGCGTAAAGTTGCTTTATACTGCAACTTTACACAGCATTTTAAGGAATTAAATGTTATTCCTTAAATGTTCTCAACCATATTTGTACGGCCAAAGTTAACATCCCAATGTTAACTTTTCCTATAAATACAAGTCATTGCACAACAAGAATAACACTTCGAAAAGTCACACACTTTGCATACCTGCAATATTCTTGGTGAACTTGTGCAATATTCTCTCAATCGTAAAAAGGAACATTTCACAACTTTAAGTGTTTCGATTGTTTAGATAAATTCCAAGTGTAGATCAATTGTAGTTCATAGGTTGTTAGGATATTTACATACTTGTATTATCTTGGTTCCGCAACAACCTTGTAATTTATTTAAAGTTAATAAATAAATTACACTTGAAAATTACATATTGTCTCACCAATTTACTTTACAAGTATTTTATATTATTGCATTGTTCTTTACTTATTGTCACTTAAATAAGTAATCTATCTAGAACTTGGTATATACTCTCTGTAACTGGTTGTCTCCAGTTCAGCGCTTATATTGCAAAGTAACTCCACCATCGACATAGAGGTGTCTTCAGGTAGTACCATCTATTGAGTTGGAACTTACAAGTGGTATCAGAGCAGAAGGCTAATAAACTTGCCTAGATCTGCTTAGATGACTACTACTGAAGGTGGAGATGGTTCTGGTTCTGGTGAAAACCCTTTGAATACTAATACACCACCTCTTCAAAATGTTAATACTAACCCCCCTCCTCCTACTGCCCCTAACCATGTTCATGTACATTATTCTAACACTCCTGTTCCAAAATTTGATGGAAATAGTGAGACCTTCGGTACATGGAAGGCCAGAATGCTTTTGCATTTTGGTGGGATAGAGAGGTATATGTTGAAAATCCTTAAGGATGGACCATATATACCCATGTCTCTTGGGGTAAGTCCTCTTCTAGATCCAACTGGAAGAAGAGGTTCAAGAGAAAAACTCGAAGACCACTGGTCTGATAAGGATCGTAGACTTGTAGATCTGGACACCAGACTCAAGAACATGATCCTTGAAGCTGTCCCTGAAGATCTAATTCCAACACTTGTGTTGTTCCCCAGTGCCAAGTAAATGTGGGATGAATTAGTTATTCAGTTTGAAGGAGGTGATGACACCATTGTCACCAGAAAAGTTGCCTTGAACAAGAAGTATGAATCTTTTTTTGCTCTGCCCAATGAAAGTCTAACTGGTACATACACCAGATTTTCTAGCCTCATTAATCAGCTGAGAGGCTTGGGTGTAGAGAAGGATAAGGATATTCTTCTTGAGAAGTTTTGTGATATTCTTCCTTCCAAATGGGAAAATATGGTTCTTGTCTTAAGACAAGGTAAAACCCTGCACAACCATACTCTTGCATCGCTCTATGGAGCCTTCAGATTCACTAAAGACAATAATGCTGCAAGACTGGTGGCTGAGCAGGATGCCATGAACCATGCCCAGAGTCCCAAGGTTGCTTGTGTAACTGAGCGACCTTGTACTGCTTTAATGTCTGCAGAGACTGTCCAGGCACACTCAATGAAGAAGAGGAAAGGGACATGTGTTTCATGGCCTTGGAAGATCAATAGCAGCATGTGGCAAAAGAATATGTCATCACTGGAAGATGGGTGGACATCATTTTGAAAAAGGTATGTGATTATGACAATCAGGTGGATCCAGAACTGAAACTGGACCTTGCTGAATCATTAAGTGGTGATTTGGCTTTTGTGGAAACTGTTAGAGCAGATAGTGAAAGATATCTGGACACTATCTTAATTGAACTAAACAATGTTAAGCCACAACTTAATGATTTACAAACTGTCCAGTTGGCTCTCAAGGAGTCAGTTTTAAAAATTGAGGCTTTGGAATTTGATAATCAAAAATTAATTTCTGATCTTGAAAAAGAAAAGGATCAGTGCTTAATGGCACAAACTGAGGGAAAATGGGAGTACTCTGATGACTCATCAGCTGATGAAGAAGAGGAAAGGGACATGTGTTTCATGGCCTTGGAAGATCAATAGCAGCATGTGGCAAAAGAATATGTCATCACTGGAAGATGGGTGGACATCATTTTGAAAAAGGTATGTGATTATGACAATCAGGTGGATCCAGAACTGAAACTGGACCTTGCTGAATCATTAAGTGGTGATTTGGCTTTTGTGGAAACTGTTAGAGCAGATAGTGAAAGATATCTGGACACTATCTTAATTGAACTAAACAATGTTAAGCCACAACTTAATGATTTACAAACTGTCCAGTTGGCTCTCAAGGAGTCAGTTTTAAAAATTGAGGCTTTGGAATTTGATAATCAAAAATTAATTTCTGATCTTGAAAAAGAAAAGGATCAGTGCTTAATGGCACAAACTGAGGGAAAATGGGAGTACTCTGATGACTCATCAGCTGATGAAGAAGAGGAAAGGGACATGTGTTTCATGGCCTTGGAAGATCAATAGCAGCATGTGGCAAAAGAATATGTCATCACTGGAAGATGGGTGGACATCATTTTGAAAAAGGTATGTGATTATGACAATCAGGTGGATCCAGAACTGAAACTGGACCTTGCTGAATCATTAAGTGGTGATTTGGCTTTTGTGGAAACTGTTAGAGCAGATAGTGAAAGATATCTGGACACTATCTTAATTGAACTAAACAATGTTAAGCCACAACTTAATGATTTACAAACTGTCCAGTTGGCTCTCAAGGAGTCAGTTTTAAAAATTGAGGCTTTGGAATTTGATAATCAAAAATTAATTTCTGATCTTGAAAAAGAACAAATGATTATCAAGTCATGGGTAAAAGCATCTGGAAAGAACTATGATGCATTTTCTAGAACAATTGATGCCCAGAAAAACGCATGGAAATCTGGAGATCTGGAAATGGCAGCTCTCATACCAGATCTTCATGCATTGCCTCCAGCTCTCAGGGTTGAAACTCCTTATGATCAACCTGAAGCTGTTGAAACTGAACCCATTGAGACCACCCCCACTGAGGTTAAACCTGGAGCCAAACAGGCTAGTGCTCTAGTTAAAAAGGCCACTGGTAACAAGCCTTTACCTCAGAAGTCTAAGGAGCCCAAGACCCAAAAGACTAAAACTCCAGCTGAACCAAGGTCCAAGGTTCAGCAGCCTGATGAAAACAATATTTTGTTTAAACTGGAAAGTCAACTCCAACTTTTGTCTCGACAGGTTCAGAGTTGTACTGCCCGGATTAAAAATCTGGAAGGAGGTTCATCACCTCCAGTTGTAAAACAAAATATTAAACCCCCTTCAAAACCAAAACAAAAGAATGTTCCATCTGGAACTAAATCTGATACGAAAAAGGGGAGCAGGTATCAAATACCAATCGTTTTTACTCCTGCACCTGGATCTGGTGAAAAAGATCCAGATGTAGTCTTCAGTTTACCACCACAACAATCTACTGTGACTTCTGTAGAGAAGTCCAGTGAACCCATCAAGAAAAGATGGGTTTACAAAAATAACTGATGATTTTTGTGGGTGTGCAGGGCGATCGAAAGAAGAATATCTGGTATCTGGACAGCGCTGCTGGCCGGACTATGACCGGATGTAAGCCCCTGCTTGAAGAGTTCACTGTCCAAGATGGACCGGCAGTGACGTTTGGTAATGATCAAAGTGGAAAGACTGAAGGATATGGTGTGCTCAATAACGGACAGGTCGAATTCAAGAGAGTTTCATTTGTGAATGGTTTGAAATACAACCTGATCAGTGTCAGCCAACTTTGTGATGATGGCTACTGAGTTTTGTTCGATATTGCTCAAGGCACCATATTTAACAAGGATTGGAAAGTGGTGATGGTTGCACCAAGAAAAGGAAATGTGTACATCATGGATATGGAACCAGCTCCAAAAGAGTAGTGCTTCTATACCAAGGCTGATGAGGACACCAACTGGCTGTGGCATAAAAGATTATCCCATCTTAATTTCAAAAATATTAACAAGTTGTCTCGCAAACAACTGGATGATGGGATACCTCAGATTTCTTTTAATAAAGAAAAGCCATGTCCAGGGTGTGAGATGGGCAAGCAGAAAAGGGCCAGTTTCAAGACAAGGCAAAATTTTAGCATCACTGAACCTCTTCACATGCTTCATATGGACCTTTTTGGTCCAGTGAATGTTCAAACTAGAGCTGGGAAGAAATACACTCTAGTTGTGGTCGATGAATTCACCAGATACTGTTGGGTGGTATTCCTTAGATCCAAAAGTGATGCACCTGCTAAAATCATCTCTCTCATCAAAAGAATTGAACTCAAGTATACTCGAAAAGTCTGTCAGTTGCGAAGTGATAATGGTACTGAATTTCAAAATAAGGTACTTGAAACATTTTGCAATGACACTGGCATCTCTCAAAACTTCTCATCAGCACACTCTCCAGAGCAGAATGGAGTTGTGGAAAGAAAGAATCGCACACTGATAGAAGCAGCCAGAAGTATGCTATCTGAATCAGGTCTTCCCACCATTTTCTGGGCTGAAGCAGTTGCAACTGCTTGTCACACCCAAAACTGGTCAGTCTACATCAAGAGACATAAGAAGACCGCCTATGAAGTACTCAGGAATCATAAACCAAATATTGGATATTTTCATGTATTTGGTTGTCCAGTTTATATTTTAAACGATTCCAGTCAGCTTGGAAAGTTTGATGCAAAGGCTGATGAAGGGGTATTTTTAGGTTATTCAGATATTCAAAAGGCCTTTAGAGTTTATAATTATAGACTCCAAAAGGTTCATGAGACAATTCATGTCACATTCGACGAATCAACTGAAGCAATCAACAAGAGACCAAGCCTTGATATTACTCCAGTCGTTCCAATAAATTTTGGCGAAACTGACCAAGTTCATCAGTCAGTTATTTCACCAAAAGATGTTTCCAGTTACAACAAATTGGAACCAGTTAAGAAGAAGAGCACCACCAGTGACACTTCATTCTATCCCTCCATCAATTTTAATTTACCACAGGAATTGGTGATTGGATCTGATATACGTGCCACTCCAATATCAGCACCAGTTCAAACTCCAACTTCTCCAGTTCTTCAAGAAATGCCTTTTAATGAAGAATTTCATGATGCAAATCGTGACCTCATTGACTCTGATGAGGACGTAGAAGTAGTTTGGACAGATCCAACTCCAGAAGCTGCTGCAACTGAAGAAGATCGCCAGGTGACTTGCACTGATATTGTTTTACACCAGCCTAGTTAATACACTAGATGGACTCGAGCACATCCAATTGAACAGATTGTGGGAGATCCAAATAGTGGGGTTCAGACTAGAAGAGCCACCAGTGAACAATGCTTAAACGTCACCTTCTTATCACTAATTGAACTGAAGAAGATTGACGAGGCTATGGTAGACCCAAGCTGGGTGGAAGCTATGCAAGAAGAGCTCGTCCAGTTTGAAAGGAATAATGTGTGGGAGCTTGTTCCTTGTCCACCAGGGTTAAAGAAAGAACCCATTGGTACAAGATAGGTCTACCGAAACAAGATGGATGAAGATGGCCATGTTGTAAGAAACAAGGCCAGATTAGTTGCCCAGGGTTATTGTCAAGCAGAAGGCATTGACTTTGATGAAACTTTTGCTCCAGTTGCAAGACTTGAAGCCATCAGAATATTATTGGCTTATGCAGCCCATCTGCAGTTTAAAGTCTTCCAGATGGATGTCAAAAGTGCGTTCCTTAATGGAACATTGGAAGAAGTTGTGTATGTTAAGCAGACTCTAGGCTTCATCAATGAGAAGCATCCTCACTGGGTCTATAGACTGAACAAAGCTTTGTATGGTCTTAGACAAGCCCCAAGAGCCTGGTATGATACTTTAACTAAACATCTTCTTAAAAATGCCTTTCAAAGAGGTGCAATAGATAATACCTTATTTATCTTGAAAGAAAAAGGTAATATCTTATTGGTACAAATTTATGTTGATGACATTATATTTGGTTCAACTGATGATGCAATGTGTAAAAAGTTTTCTAAAATCATGTCATCTGAGTATGAAATGAGTTTAATGGGTGAATTAACATTTTTCTTAGGTCTTCAGATTAAGCAAACTGAAAATGGAATTTTCATAAACCAAGGAAAATATGTCAGAGATTTGTTAAGAAAATACAAATATGATTCAATCCCATCGAAAAACACACCTATTGCAGCACCATTAAATTTGGACTCTGACCCAACTGGCAAACCAGTGAACATCACTGAATATCGTGGAATGGTTGGTTCACTGATGTATTTAACTGCTAGTCGACCAGATATAATGTTCGCAACATGTCTATGTGCCAGGTTTCTGGCTAACCCAAAAGAATCACATTTGTACGCTGTTAAGCGTATCTTTAGATACCTGAAAGGGTGTCCTAATCTTGGTCTTTGGTATCCCAAAAGCTCAGGGTTAGATCTAATGGGTTATTCAGATTCAGATCATGCAGGTTGTAAGATAGATAGAAAATCAACAACTGGTGGTTGTCATTTCCTTGGAGGAAAACTGGTAAGTTGGACCAGTAAGAAGCAGACGTCAGTCTCTATGTCCACTGCTGAGGCAGAGTACATTTCTGCGGCCAGTTGCTGTGCCCAGATTCTCTGGATCAAGAACCAGTTACTAGATTATGGTCAAAAGTATACAAGGACCCCAATCTTTTGTGACAACACCAGTGCAATTGCTATATCTCACAACCCAGTGATGCACTCCAAAACAAAGCATATTGACATCAGGTATCATTTTATTCGTGATCATGTTATGAAAGGAGACATTGAAATTCATTTCATCCCCACTGACAAACAGCTCACTGATGTTTTTACAAAACCTCTTGATGAGAAAACCTTTAAACATCTCATCAGCGAACTGGGAATGTTAAATCCTTAAAACTGGAGATTTTTGTTATGAACGCGTCAGTGACACTGATAAAGTTCTCCAGTTGAGGAGGTCCATATAACCTTTGCTCGCCAGGCTATCGAACGCCTTTGTGATACTATCCTGGCACTAATCGATTTCTGGATCATCATTTTAGGGGGAAAGACTCAAAATAATTTTCTGACTAAAATTCGTTTTGTTTGAAAATGGCAACTGGAGAACTCTCCAGTTGGAAACTGGCGCTGGACTAATCCTCCAATGACCAGGTTCAGTCTTGTCTTAATTTTTCATAACGTTAGAAAATACTTGGTCAATATCTGAGACACGTGATGGTACTCGAGTGTTTTAACCCACTTGATATCGTCATCTGACGTGTTAATAGACATTTTGGTAAATAACAACTGTTTTTATTGGGAAAATGAAAATTAGTGGGCGCGTGGGTAAGTTAAGCCGTCGTAGCATTTAATGCTGACACAATGAATTATGTTTTTGATTCAAAATTCAAACTTATTTTGTAAAAATATCTACAAAATTGATTTTGTTAAATAAAATATAATTTTTGGTATTTCATTGGGATTTTGAATTCCTTATAAATACCCTTATTTACTCCGATCACATTTACTTCCCTTTACATTCTTTTCATTTACTTCCCAATCATCTAAAATTGCTTCTTTTCTCTCTCTGCTTCATAAATCAAGAACCCTAATTCCAAAATTTCAATTTCATTTTCCAATGGCACCTAAATCATCCCGTTCAAGAGATGTAAATCTCTTATCTGTCCCATATGCTCCTCCACCAGATGTCAAACAGGCATCTGGTGCTCCTGGTAATACTTCGCTCATCAAATTAAATCCGAATAATCCGATGGAGAGTTTACAAGGAACCCAAGGGTCCAATACCCTTATTGGGAGAATCCAAAGATTTTTGAAGGATTCTCCAATTGGACCCTCATTCTCCTTAAACCCACGCAAGATGTTTCACGACTACTTGTGTGAGTTTTGGTACACTGCTTCTCTTTCTTCCGATTGTTCTTCCCTCACTTTCACATTAAAAGGTGGAACAGTCCAGTGTACCCTATCAGCAGATGTATTGAGGGATGCTTTACACCTCAACTACTGGAGACAAGGAGAGTCTCCTGTTGTCATCTCCCCAAACATTATATTTCGCCAGGTCCTCCTTGATATGGGACACAAGGAGTGCCTCGAAAAAGGGGTTTTGAAAACTAAAGGTGCGATGACCATGAAGGGCCTTACACCTTCATGGAGGTACTTTTTCATCCACCTTGTGGAAAGTATGGGTGGGAGTTCTGGTGGACTTGACCAGATTAACTCCGCACAGGCAGAGATGGCATACTGCTTGTGGAATGGATTGAGAGTGGATTTTGCTGATATCCTTTACAGAAGCCTGGTTCAAAAACTGAAGGGCACCAGGGGACTATGTATCCCCTTCTCCAGGTTTCTCTCTCTTTGTTTTCTACAAATTCTGGGCAGTGAAGCTTATTTAAGCACAGATTCACTTTACACTGTCCCAGATTTGTTGAGGATTCTTGACTCTCTAGTATCTGAAGCTGGAGAGGTCGAGATTCCAGATAGAATGTGGCTGGCATTCGCAAAACCGATGCACCAGTCCAAGGTGAGTCGGAAAGACAACTGGGCGGGCCTCAAAACAATGAGGGACCCACCAGTTCGTCTGCTGGAATTGTGACCATTGCCGAGCCCGGGCAACAGTCTAACCCCTCCAGCTCCAGCGTGTCTGTCCCCACAACCATTTACCCTGGAGACCTCCCAACAGGTCTTTCAGGAGTTCCAAAGGCAACAAGAACACGTCGCATTAGGACCTTGTCAGCACTTGCCACTGACAGTAGAAACCTGACCAGCCCTCCAGTTTCCTCCCAACAGGAACCTGGAGAAAGTCAAACAGGACAACCGCAAGCAGCCACCCTCACAATTTCTGTAGGAGAGGGTGGTGAAGATGAAACTGGGCTACCCCAACCCAGATTAGAGTATGAGTCAGCAAAAAGTGTCCACGGCCTTTCTGACACTTCTATTGCACGAACTGACGAAGTCTCTGGCCAGTCACTACTGGAGACTGAGGTTCCCAACTCTTCGGCCGATGATGTTATGGTTGTGGATAGAGCAACTATAACTGAGGCAACCCCAGTGACCTCTATCCCTGGTGAAGATACCTCAGTATCTGATCCTCCAACAGATGCAACCTTCCAGGAAACTGGAGAAGGTCATCTGGAGACTGACCCATCTGGTCAGCCCTCAGTTACATTCATGGATCTGACATGAATGTTAATGACGAGGAAATACTTATTGAGTCTTCGGATTCAGAAGGTACTGCTTCAGACTTGGAGATTTTTGAGTCTTCTGTACAAGATCAAAACCCTTCATCTTCAAGTCTCTGTACAAGATCAAAACCCTTCATCTCAAGTCTCGCTTCCAGATACTTCAATTTCAGTTTTACCATCCCTAATAAATGAGCCTACTGAAATACCATTCCCCACATATAACTATATGTCTGGAAACAGACGTATGGCACCATCACCATCTGGGCAGTTCTCACTCCTTTGAGAAATGCCACCCCCACCGCCGCCGTTGTTCACACCTGAGCATTCTCAGCATGAACAACACATTGTTACTTCAGTCCCTTCTTCTTCCACCACTCCAATTATTACTTCTTCAACTGCTGCGATGTCAACTGGGGAGGCTTCTCTCAATTTGCCTCCTCCAGTTGCTCCAGTGGAAACTGCTGCAGGTCCAGTGACACCTTCCCCTCCGTCACTGGACAGTCAAGTTGTGTCTGTTCAAGCCGATATCCAAAACCTTCTTACCAGGGTGGAGGATATTCAAAAGACACTTGACAAAAACACTAAGTCTTTCTCCAGATACCACAAGGACCATCTGACAAATATTAAAGTGGTTGATCTGGGGATTAACAAGTTCTCATCAAATGAAGACTTGGTGTTAAAGAAGCTCAATGAGCTGGTCGGAGGCTGCAACAATCTGACAACTTCTCTAAAGGAAGCCTTCGACCTCACTCAGTCCAATGTCACAACCTCAATCTCAAATCTGCTGGGTAACACTGTTAGAAGATCAGAAATTGATTTAAAGGAGATTGAAAAACAGGTGAAAGAGTTAGTTGAAAAGCCTGGGTTGAATGTGACTGAGCTTGGGCAGCAGTTAATGGTTTCAGATGGTCAGAGGATCGATGATACGCTGGGTGCAAGGGAAACACAATTGATAGAAAAGGTGATGTCTGAGATCACCAAGTTGGCCACTCCTCAGGTTGATCTGGCCCCACTCACTAATGAGATCAACCAGTTGAGAGGCAGCATTGATAATTTGAGCACCCAGGTATCTAATCATACTCAGTCTATTGAAAATCTGACAACTGAAGTGAATAATTTGAAACAAAAGGATGAAGAAGTTAAGGAAAAGGTGGTTTCGGTCTTAGTGAAGATTCTAAAATCTTGGAAGAACTGAAAACTGGTCAGCAACAAGTCACTGCAAATGTTCTGACCCAGTCAAAGGAGACCAACCATCTATGGAGGTCTTTCAGAATGATGTGTGGAATTTTCAAAGAGTGCAAGAACTTACAAACATGGCAGCCTCTTGACCGGTTGCCATCTCACCCCTCTGAATGGGAAGCTATAAGGGCAGGTCTAGATGCTGCCAAGGGGGAAAGAAGTGCAGTCCTTGCACCAGTTGCACCTGAAAGAACTCCAACTGAAAGTCAATCTGGTGGTAATGTGATTGTGGCTACCAGTACTGAAACTGGTGAGCAAAGGTTAGAGAATGTGGATGTGATGGATAGGGGGAATGTTGATAAAGGTAAAGGTTTAGCATCTGATGTAGCCCAGCCGGCCACTGATGTACCAATGTTGGAAACTGGCAATGCTGATGTACTTACTCCAGTTTCTGAAAGTGATAGCAAGCGTCTGGCAGGGCTTTGTGATCAAATTAAAGAAAGAAAGAAAATGAAATAAGCCAACCAAGCTGAAGCCAGACAACATCTGGCCAAGATTAAATTGCTTGATATTAGTGATGCTCACTTGTTAGGAATCACTAAGGATGAGTATGCTAGAATAAAAGATGATGCCAGGATAGTGGGTATGTTAAAACAAATGCTTGACATTGAACTGGACAGGCACTATCCTGATGATGAAGCTGAGTATGATGCCAGAAACTTAAATATATCAGTGGAGAAGGCAAAGGAAAACAGGGCCAGTGGGATTCAGAAAAGAATCGAAAATGTTAGAAAGGTTGTGAAAAGGGTTTTGAATCCACCAAGAAGGATCCCTCAACCAAGAAAACCACTGCATAGAGATGCTGACCTTAGAACTTTTGTTGAACCAACTGGCGATGTATCAAATGATGACATCAAGAATGCTGTGCTGGCTGCTGGAGCTGGGAGTATTAAAATATCAAATGAATCTGAAGCAAGAGAATACTACTCCCAGATCATGGCAACCAGAAGACACAAGTGGGGCAATCAATGGTGTGTTTGTTACAATTAAGCCAGGCACCAAGTACTTTCATGTTGAAGTCAGTTATGCCAGAGGGCCACTGGTTAAACTGACAATCCTGGTGCAATGCAATATGGGTTCTCAGAATGGGTTGAAATGGTGAACTTTTTGGAGGCTAAGGCACAAAAGAATAGGTTTGAGAAAGCTTGGGTTAACTTCTTGAAGGGCAAGATTCAACACAAAGAAAATCTGGAGCTTAAGTTGAATATTGATCCTGAAGACTCTCAGCCTATCTCTTCAGTGTCAAAGAGAAGGAGAACTGGCGAAGGGCCATCTGATTAAGTTCTCTCTTCAGTTTATCTGCTTGTAATTTTGTTTACATTCTATAACTTATGTATATTTCATTTCTTTGTATAAATGAAGTTACCAGTTTGTAACCACAAGATAGATAATAGATTAGATCTAACAAACTTAAAAGAAAAACCCAAGGCATTTATTGATCTATAAAAATGCCTTGGAAAACTTAGATAGATTTAATCGAACAAGTCTCTCCAGTTCACACTTGTACAGATACAAGAACTGAAAAAGACTTGGCAATATTTCAGGACAAATAAGGGGAATTTGTTAGGACCAGTTTCGGTGAAACTGGGCAGTCTCCAGTTGCACCTGGAGACCAAGAAGATTTGTCCAGAAATATATTGAAGTCCAGTTGCATCGTACAGTTAACGCAACTGAAGACTTCCTCCAGTTGAGAACTGACCAGTTGAAGAATCATTCTAGTTGAAGTCGAAGACAACAAGTGGAAGATAGAGAATGACAATGGCAGCGAAGCCCAGTTGACATTCTAGTCAGTTACAAACTGGAGACCATCAGTGGAAAGCTCTTACAAAGCTTTACACTGATTACGAGGAATTGACTTTTATGCTTTATGTGCTATTACCCAGATAATAAGATTTATCTTATTATTTAAGTACAAAAAGGTACATAAAGCTGGTTGGGTAAAGTTGCTTTATACTGCAACTTTACACAGCATTTTAAGGAATTAAATGTTATTCCTTAAATGTTCTCAACCATATTTGTACGGACAAAGTTAACATCCCAATGTTAACTTTGCCTATAAATACAAGTCATTGCACAACAAGAATAACACTTCGAAAAGTCACACACTTTGCATACCTGCAATATTCTTGGTGAACTTGTGCAATATTCTCTCAATTGTAAAAAGGAACATTTCACAACTTTAAGTGTTTCGATTGTTTAGAGAAATTCCAAGTGTAGATCAATTGTAGTTCATAGGTTGTTAGGATATTTACATACTTGTATTATCTTGGTTCCGCAACAACCTTGTAATTTATTTAAAGTTAATAAATAAATTACACTTGAAAATTACATATTGTCTCACCAATTTACTTTACAAGTATTTTATATTATTGCATTGTTCTTTACTTATTGTCACTTAAATAAGTAATCTATCTAGAACTTGGTATATACTCTCTGTAACTGGTTGTCTCCAGTTCAGCGCTTATATTGCAAAGTAACTCCACCATCGACATAGAGGTGTCTTCAGGTAGTACCATCTATTGAGTTGGGACTTACAAAAGATCTTTACAAGATTATGTTACTATGCAAGAAAGAAAGGAGTATTTGCCTACTACAAAGTTTAGTCAACAAGCATGTGAAAATGTTTTTTCTTCAGCAGCCTAAAATGAATTTTTCCACCAAAATGAAACATGCATGTGGTAAATGTAGGCTATGTGTATTCAGATTATAGTTTGTCAACTTTCTACAGTAAAGTTGGTCATGAATTTATATATAAAAGGTGCATGTACGTAAGAGTATGTAGCAATCAATTTTTAGAAGAAAACAAAGCTTATCAACTTTCATATTTGTAATACTACTTCTTTTGTAGTGATATAGATTTTTATATCCAAAGTTTGCAAGTTTTTAGTCTCCAAGTTTTAATCCAAATTTTATTCAACACATATTGTCATTATTTCCAACATAAATTGGTATCAGAGCTTGTTCAATCTATATTGGGTTAAACGAGTTACAATATTTTTTAACAATCATGGCAAGACAAGGATTTGATCTTAGTCATGTTGTTGTCCCAATTTTCGATGGTGAAAACTACGATTATTGGTGTGTCAAAATGGAGACATTATTTCAATCTCTAGATGTGTTAGATGATGTCCATAACACATTTGAAGAGCCATCTTTCAACTGAAAAACAAACGGTTGAACAAATGGCAGAATTAAAAAAGAAAAGAAGCAGAAATGCAGCTGTCTTAAGCATGATTCAGCGGGGAGTCATACCATCAATTTTTCCAAAGATCATGCGGATCAAGAATGCTAAAGAAGCTTGGGAAATTCTCAAACAAGAATTCCAAGGCAATGTAAAAGTGAGAGCTATCAAATTGCAGTCTCTCAGACGGGATTACGAGAATATGAAGATGAAAGAAAATGAGTCACTTAATGACTATTCGTCTAGATTAACCGATTTGGTTAATCAGATGAAAAGTTATGGTGATGAAATTGAAGACCAAAGAATTGTCGAGAAAATTCTCATTACCATTCCAGAAAAATTTGATCCAATTATAGCAGTCATTGAAAACACCAAAGATCTCAAAACTTTGGGTATTCAAGAACTGTTAAGTTCGTTGAAGTCTTACGAGCAACGCATGACACGTCACACAGGCAGGGCGATTGAAAGTGCATTTCAGTCCAGCTTGCAAAGTGATAAAAAGCCACCACAAAGTTACGAAAGAGGGAGTTCATCCCGTGGTGGAAGAGGAGGCGGAAATTTTAGAGGTCGAGGACGTGGCCAAAGCTATGGAGCTTCAAGACCTCGATTCAACTTTGAAAGAAAGTCACCCGCAGAAGCAAATTCTTACAGGTGTTCGATTTGCAAGAAAGATAATCATGAAGAAAAAGATTGTTGGAACAAAGGAAAGTTTCAATGTTCTTATTGTAATTGATTTGGACACCTTGAAAAAATTTGTCAACAAAAGAACCAACAACAACAACAAGCCAACTACTCCGAAGAAAAGCAAGAAGATGGAAATGTCTTTTTTTGTCACTCAGCCACCGTCAACAAAAATGACATTTGGTTTCTTGACAGCGGTTGTAGTAATCATATGACCGGTGATGAAAGTATTTTGGTCAATATTGATACTACAATAAAGTCTCATGTGAAAATGGGAAATGGAGCAGTGGTGCAAGTGAAAGGCAAAGGCAAGATCCCGGTGGAAACAAAAAAAGGTATCAAATACATTAATGATGTTTTGCAAGTTCCTGATCTTGACCAAAATTTGCTTAGCGTTGGACAACTTGTAGAGCATGGATACTCTGTTATTTTTGAAGGAAAAGGTTGCAATATTTATGACAAAGGCAAGAACAAAAATTTAATGCAAAAGATAACAATGGGAAAGAACAGAAGTTTTCCCATCACACTCAAATATGGGAAGCACATTGCTTTGAAAGCAACAGTTGCAGATGAGTCTTTGTTATGGCATAGGAGACTTGGACATCTGAATTTTCAGAGTCTAAATTTACTTCACCAGAAAAATATGGTTGGAGGTTTGCCACAAATTCAAGAAGTTGAAGGAGTTTGTGAAGGGTGTGCACTCGGAAAGCATCATCGGAAACCATTTCCGGAAGGAGTTGCTTTAAGAGCCAAAGGAATTCTCGAGCTAGTACACACCGATCTTTGTGGTCCAATGAGCAATCCTTCTCATGGTAATAATATCTATTTCATTCTATTTATTGATGATTTTAGTAGAATGACATGGGTTTATTTCATGAAAGAAAAATCACAAGTTTTTGGAATTTTTAAAAAGTTTAAAAGTTTTGTTGAAAAACAAACTGGTCGTTTTATCAAAGTGTTAAGAAGTGACCAAGGCAAAGAATATAATTCAAAAGAGTTTGATAAGTTTTGTGAAGATGAAGGCATGGAAAGACAGGTTACCACAAGATATACACCTCAACAAAATGGTGTAGTCGAAAGAAAAAATCAAACCGTGGTAGAGATGGCGAAATCAATGTTGCATGAAAAAGGTTTACCAAAAAGTTTTTGGCAAAAGCAATTTACACGGTAGTTTACTTGTTAAACAGAAGTCCCACAAAAGCTCTAAATGACAAGACTCCACTTGAAGCGTGGAATGGAAGAAAACCCTCGGTAAGGCATCTTAAAATTTTTGGTTGTGTTTGTTATTCTCAAATACCAAAACAAAAGAGACACAAGTTAGATGAAACAAGTGAAACATGTATTTTTGTGGGCTATAGTAGCAAATCAAAAGCTTATAGATTGTATAGCCTAGATAAGAAAAATGTCATTATAAGTAGAGATGTAGTTTTTGATGAAAATTCTTCCAGGAATTGGGATGAAGAAAAGAAAGAGGGAACAAGTGTTTCTATGAAAAATATGCAGGATGAAGCTGTTTCAGAATCTGAAGAAGATCATCAAGCAAATTATGAAATACCAAATGAACCATCCCCGAGTTCACCTCTATCAACACCAACAAACCAAAGTTCTCAAGCATCCTCACCATCTTCAAGTCCACCACCAAAATTCCGTGGGCTAACAGATTTATATGACAACACACAAAAGATTATTTGTAATTTTTGTCAGGTGGAACCAGAAAGTTTTGAAGAAGCTATTCAAAATGAATCATGGAGGAATGCAATGGAGGAAGAAATTAGAGTCATTGAAAAGAACAAGACATGGGAGCTCGCAGACAAACCGATAGACAAAGATGTTATTGGTGTCAAATGGATCTACAAGGTCAAATTCAATGCAGACGGTACGGTGCAAAGAAACAAGGCAAGACTAGTCGCAAAAGGCTACTCACAACAGCCTGGAGTTGACTATGACGAAACCTTTGCTCCAGTTGCTCGAATGGATACAATCCGAGCAGTCATTGCATTAGCAGCTCAGAAAGGTTGGTCTTTATACCAACTTGATGTCAAATCGGCATTTTTGAATGGAGAACTCAAAGAAGAAGTTTATGTGCATCAACCTCAAGGATTCGAGGTTAAAGGAAAAGAAGAAAAAGTTTACAAGCTGAAGAAAGCTCTTTACGGGCTTAAACAAGCACCGCGAGCATGGTATAGCCAAATTGATGGTTATTTCAAAGAAAAAGGTTTTAATCAAAGCAAGAGTGAGCCAACCTTGTATGTCATGAATCATGGTAAAAACGATATTCTTATTGTGGCACTCTATGTCGATGATCTTGTGTTCACAGGAAACAATGCAAAAATGATAGAAGATTTCAAGAATGAAATGATGAAGAAATACGAGATGAGTGATTTAGGCCTTCTAAATCATTTTCTTGGAATGGAAATCTACCAAGATGACAGCGGAGTTTTTATGTGCCAAGAAAAATATGCCGAGAAGATTTTAAAAATTTTTGACATGTCAGAATGCAAACCGAAGGACACTCCTTTGGTTGTGAACGAAAAGCTCAGGAAAGAAGACGGTTCAAATAAAGTGGACGCCACACTTTATCGAAGCTTGGTCGGGAAATTGTTGTACCTCACAGCAACGAGACCTGACATCATGTTTGCTGCAAGTTTACTATCAAGGTTTATGCACAATCCAAGTCATATTCACATGGGAGTCGGTAAAAGAATTTTAAGATATTTGCAAGGAACAAAAGATTTTGGAATCAAGTACGAGAAAAACAAAGTTTCAAATTTACATGGTTTTTGTGATAGTGATTGGGGTGGATGTACAGATGACATGAAAAGTACATCCGGATATATTTTCTCACTTGGTTCAGGTGTATTCAGCTGGTGTTCAAAGAAGCAACAAACAGTTGCACAATCATCCGCAGAGGCAGAGTACGTAGCAGCAGCTCTAGCCACATCACAAGCAATTTGGACAAGAAGAATTTTTGAAGATATTGGTGAAAAACAAATTGAGCCAACAACAATTTTTTGTGACAGCATGTCAGCAATAGCAATTGCAAAGAATCCAGTACATCACAGTCGCACAAAGCATATTGCTTTGAAACATCATTTTATCAGAGAAGCAATTGAAGACGGCGAAGTGAATCTCAAATTTTGTGGAACACATGAGCAGTTAGCAAACATTTTTACAAAAGCACTTCCACGAGAAAAATTTCAGGAGCTCAGAAAACAATTGGGAGTTCAACCAAAACACATTACGGGGAGAATGTAAACTAATGTGTTTTGTCAAACAAAGATATTTACAAGATTTTGCTACTGTTCAAGAAAGAAAGGAGTATTTGCCTACTACAAAGTTTAGTCAACAAGCATGTGAAAAATGTTTTTTCTTCAGCAGCCTAAAATGAATTTTTCCACCAAAATGAAACATGCATGTGGTAAATGTAGGCTATGTGTATTCAGATTATAGTTTGTCAACTTTCTACAGTAAAGTTGGTCATGAATTTATATATAAAAGGTGCATGTACGTGGGAGTATGTAGCAATCAATTTTTAGAAGAAAACAAAGTTTCAAATTTACATGGTTTTTGTGATAGTGATTGGGGTGGATGTAAAGATGACATGAAAAGTACATCCGGATATATTTTCTCACTTGGTTCAGGTGTATTCAGCTGGTGTTCAAAGAAGCAACAAACAGTTGCACAATCATCCGCAGAGGCAGAGTACGTAGCAGCAGCTCTAGCCACATCACAAGCAATTTGGACAAGAAGAATTTTTGAAGATATTGGTGAAAAACAAATTGAGCCAACAACAATTTTTTGTGACAGCATGTCAGCAATAGCAATTGCAAAGAATCCAGTACATCACAGTCGCACAAAGCATATTGCTTTGAAACATCATTTTATCAGAGAAGCAATTGAAGACGGCGAAGTGAATCTCAAATTTTGTGGAACACATGAGCAGTTAGCAAACATTTTTACAAAAGCACTTCCACGAGAAAAATTTCAGGAGCTCAGAAAACAATTGGGAGTTCAACCAAAACACATTACGGGGAGAATGTAAACCAATGTGTTTTGTCAAACAAAGATCTTTACAAGATTATGTTACTATACAAGAAAGAAAGGAGTATTTGCCTACTACAAAGTTTAGTCAACAAGCATGTGAAAAATGTTTTTTCTTCAGCAGCCTAAAATGAATTTTTCCACCAAAATGAAACATGCATGTGGTAAATGTAGGCTATGTGTATTCAGATTATAGTTTGTCAACTTTCTACAGTAAAGTTGGTCATGAATTTATATATAAAAGGTGCATGTACGTGGGAGTATGTAGCAATCAATTTTTAGAAGAAAACAAAGCTTATCAACTTTCATATTATTAATATATACAATGGATCCCTAGCACTTAGCAATTTTTTTTTTCCTTCCACCGACTTAAACCAAGGCATCAATGACCCATTCCCCTTTCCTTCCCAATCTTTTCTCTCTTTTCTGCTCTTCACATCATATCATCTTCTCAATCTTCTTTTCATCTACTTCGTGTTGTACAAGCTTTTTAATTGTTGCTTTATTTCAAAGCCCTAACTTTTATGGGGACGAACATAACTAATTAAATGGTATTCTTTTGGGGGGGTTTAGCAAGGAACAGGGCCGCCTGATAGCAACCACTTGACGTTCGTGAATCTATTTATGCAGTTGTTGAGGTATTATCAATTTGCAAATTTATTTTTCATTTATTTGAATGCTAATATGGCTTTTATATGCAACAAACTGAACCTAATAAGAAGTAAGGTCAACCTCTTAGCCTTTTGCTTACCTGTAACTCCTATGCCAAAAATTGAGGTGATTTTATCGTGTCAGGAAAAAGGATGTTAAACACTACATGATTTGAGTTTTCTATTACTAATCAGTAGTTTCTATCTGGGCTATATAAATCACCTTAGAACTACGATTGCTCAATGATAATATACAGTTAAAGTTGAGGTTTGGGTTCCCACTGTTATGGCTAAATTGTTAGTTATATTTGTTTGTTTGTAGTAATCCTCAGAAGACTCCAACTCCTAAATAATGTTTTTTTGATCAAAATGCTCTATCGATTAATTTATTGCGATTTATCGATGTCTATATCAATTTGTGTGCAACTACTTATGTTTGGCTAATTTGGGATTTTGAGATATGTACGTGTTAAAGTGATGTTTTAACATAATCCTTTTTGGGTATGTCCATACTACTATAATTCTTACAAAATGATGTTCTTTGTAAGCTCTAAATACTATCATCAAACACATACACAAAGCTTTTTTTATGTTGGTTTTCGGTGCAACAAATACACAAACCCTTTCGGCCATTTGTAAAGCTTAGCATATCGTTACCAAGTTGTATTCATGAAGTAGAAGTAGCTGCTAAAAAGTTTTTACTTATTTATTTGCAGTTCAAATTTATGAGCCGTAATATACCCCATGTCCTAAGGTGAATTTAAAGGGAATTTGTTTACTTATTTATTTGTAGGTCAAATTTTGCAAAAATAACATAGGTTTAAACATGCTCTTAGTCACACTTTTGGAATGACGTTTGTTCTTAGGGAATAGTATGCTTCATGAAAAGAGTAATGCAAAAAAATTGTGCCCATATAGAGTTTTGGCCCTATTTAGACAGGAAGTTGGATCCCTTTGAAGCTACGCTTATACTTTTTGCATACTTTCTCTGTATTTGTAATTGAGTACCTACGTGAGATAAAAATGTTCGGGATGGATGTTACTAGGATTGGAAAATGGATTGTTTAGCTTTGTGGAATCTTTTTTTAAATTACACCTAAATGATGTCTAAATGTATATAGGAGTTGCGTATATAAGAATCAGTAAGTAACTTAGCATGCCTGCTCCTGGTGCCAACTTTAGTTAAGATATGACCTACATGAACAATTTGGGATACTAAGATGCGTAATAGCTTAACGATGCTTCTTGTGCAGATCCTAAGTTTTAGAAGAGTCAGACAGCCGAGTTTATAACACCTTAACTATATATAGCACTTGATTGGAATGAAGTTTTCCACAAAGTATCAACATAATTTAATACTTAGAAGTGGGGAGGAGTACGTACAAGAAATGTGGGAAGATGGGTGATTGGGTGGTGTAACTAATCAAAGCACGACTTCAGCGTAAAACGAGTGAATGCTCAAGTAGCTAAATCATTTCCAGTACAGGTTAGATTGGCCTCACATATTTTTGCATTTGACTTATTTTTTGAATTCAAAACAATTGTATGAGAGTACTTATCCAGAATTTTTTTTACTCACTCTTAGAATGCATCGATGATTTAGTCATTAACAACGCTTATGCTTTGGATTGTTTGACTATTAGTCCTAACAGTTTCTACAATAATGAAGCTTTGTTGCACTTTTATATGTAGTTTGCAGATAGTCTTCTATATAGCCATATAATTCACACTCATTATTTTCAGCTTATATTTTAACTGTCTCTCAGGGCGTGAAACCATAGGAATATAAAGCTACTATGTATTTCAGCTATATGCCTATATGATAGTTTGCAATAGAGGTGTAAAAGGATTAAATATTGCTCGTAGTGTGCTTGACTGCTTCATGCAAAAGAACAACTGTTATCATCGTGTATAAACTATCATTTCTTCTTATGTATATTATAACTATCATTAACACAAGATATAATTTGGTATTTGAGAACTAAGTCATATGTGTTCATACTTTTTTAGCATGTCAACGTCCGCAACGAAGCGCGGGTATATCATCTAGTTTGTAATACTACTTCTTTTGTAGTGATATAGATTTTTATATCCAAAGTTTGCAAGTTTTTAGTCTCCAAGTTTTAATCCAAATTTTATTCAACACATATTGTCATTATTTCCAACAATATATCATGTCTAAAACCTGCAAAAGAAAGAAAGGTATGAACATATATTAACCAAATTAAACCAGATACTCATTAAACCAATCTTTTTCCATTCAAATCAAAACCCTAACAATAAATATTGCAACAAACCAATGACATGTTTCAATGAAGATACATATATACATAGAAAATATATAATAACTTCAAACAACACACTACCGGAATAGATTCAGAGCCCACCGCCGGCGACAACTCCGGCTATCCAGAATCGGAAATGTTAAAGATGAAGATAACATTGAAAGATCATTTATATCTTTGTTAACCGTATTCAAATCAATTAACCACACAAAATTTTATAAACCAACAAAAAAAAATCTTTGTTTTCTTTCTTTACCAGGACAAGATCGAAGATGAGAATGAGAAAACTATATAGATTTGAAATGTGTGTTATTATTTTTAGAGAAAAGATTTGATAGTAGAAAAGTGAAATACAAAATCTGACACCTACCTTTTATTTTAGTCTTTCTCTCTCTATTCTCCCTCCACTCTATTTCTTTTCATTTTCAAATATCAAATGACCCGTCTATTTTTTACATATACACCCCACTCATATACATATACTTACACACATTAAAACACCTCAAAAAACACACGAAAATCATCAGCATGTATGTCATACTTCCAATGTGGCACACCTTATAGCTTGACAACACAACATTATGACATAACTTTCTTACCCTCTTTTAGTATGTAAAGAGGGATACATCTGAAGAGATTATAGGAAAACGATAAAAGAATTACAAAAGACAACTATAGAATAAATACTAGAGGTGGCAATTTTGACCTAATTGATAAATGATTCGGCTTGAGATATGCTCTATTATATAAAAGGTCAAATAGATAAAACTAAATTAACCAGATATCAACAAGGGTCAAACCCATCAAAGTCACCCAAAGTTTAATCTTTTGAACAAACCTGAAGTGTATTTAGAATGCGAAAAACCCCCAATATACAAACTTCTACAATTATAGTATTTAGAGGACTTTTATATCAAACGTAATATATCAATGATGTATACATTTCGAAAGAGAACAAATTGTTACAGTCCCACGTGGCAACATTCCCGATATATTTCGGGTTGAGATCCCCTCAAGTTAGAAGTAACTTGAGGGGTAAAGTTGGATGATCTAGACCATTGATTTAAAATCAATGGTCAAGATTTAAAAATGATAATTTAATCTTGACCGTTGATTTTAATCCAATGGTCATTAATCTTCTAATTTTACCCCTCAAGTTACTTCTAACTTGAGGGAATCCCCACCCATATATTTCAGCTAGTACTACATACGTAACCCTTCTCATCTGAAGTTCCCATTACAAAACTTGCTTGACCCCGCCACCTCAACTATTAATATAATATGTTTCCATAAGTGACTAATGTTTATCAGTAAGCCTGATGTTATAAAGTACCATGATGTTGTCGTCCAGAGACCGACGTTAAATCTGTCTAGGATAAACTGCCAAAACTCGTCACAATGTGGTCTTTTATAAACTGCACCAACAAACAAAGTAACCGGTTGAGCAACATAAATTACATAGACGTGGCCACAAAGGTAGGCTGGGTAATATTTCAAACCAGCTGGGCTGGGTTGACTTCACGAAATTGTCCGTCTACAGTAAATATGTGTTAATCATAATTGCATTTTCTTTATTAAATTAATCTATGTCCTCGTATAAGTTGGTTTGAAAGTTGTACACTTGTAGGAAATAAATATAAACTTGGAGCGACTTTCAATCTGTTTGTCTGGTTTTCTTTTACTAGGTATATATTATGTGGCTCATTTAACCCAATTGAGATAAAAGCACAATCCAAATCAACCTCAGTCATCAGTAAGCGGGTTAAACTTGTCCCCTCTATAAAATAAATTATGTTCAAATAATCACCCCTATAAACAAATCCATACCTGCTCTCGGGCCTTGTATTGTGGCTGCCCTATATCCTTCATGTGGAGCTGTTACATCGACAAGCAACCTAGACACATCAATAATAAGAAGTTTCTTTCTGTAGCGAGGACCGACTACTTGATCGGATCTACCGACGACCTTTAGGTAAAGTTTCCACGACTCATTGTTATATGTAATCGGTTGTTGGCCAAATGGGTTTTGCTCTATGAACTTTTGGACACTATCAGATGTTGCCAACCTATCAAATTAATTACGAAGGTCGCCATCGGGTCTTGTGATGGCATATCAAGAGTAAGACAATCAAATCATGTAATCAAAACTACAAGCTATATTACAAAGAAATTTCGAATAACAACAAATACCATGTATCATTACATTCAACAATCATCACATCGATGTGTTTTAATAGTTCACCAAGTCCATGGTGGATACCATATCCCATTGACAAAAGATTAGACAATAGGCAGTACACACTAGATAAATTAACTTACAAAATCAACAAGATAGAAAAGAGATAGTAAGTTATCATTCACACTTAATTGATGTGCTTTACTCATTAGTTGGTTTTCCTCCATTAGTATCATCATTGAGCCAATGGCGAAGCTTGAAAATTTTCAGTAGGGGGTCGGGATCTAAAATTTTTTTTCCCTAACGCAAAATGGGGGGTCGAAAACTAGTATATCGAAATTTTTCTACACGAAAACAATATACCCCCTACATCGCAAAAAAAATTTCGGGGGGTCGGGCGCCCCCTCCCGCCCCTTACTAGCTACGCCCTTGCATTGAGCCCTTATTAGGGAGCAAATAAGAAACGTTTTATTAAAGTATGTGAGTTGGAGGTGAACAATAAGGCTGGCATATACAAATTATTCAGAAAGGGTTACGGATACACCACACATCTGTTTTGAACATTTGACAACTAATGCGACCCACCAAAATTTCCACCTCAAACTAATCAGAAAGCAGCAGTATAAGTGGGAACAGAAGTTTGCTTCCAGTATGCACACAATAGACAATACCAGGGGGGGAAAATACTAGAGCTGCTTGTTAGCTAATTAGAGAAATTATTTGAGAGGATCTTCATCCCACTTTTTGGTGATTAATCGACATAATCTTTAATGAGTCACCAAGTCAAACAAGCAGTTAATCATAGATGTCACATCACAAAACAGATGGTTCTATTGAGAATTGTAAAGTTAGTTATGGGCAAAATACAATTTAATTAAAAGAAAATAACTAAACAAAATCCGGAAAACAAAGAAATACATGTTGAAACCAGTTTAAGTTGCATATCCGTTCTATCGATCCCTTGTTTTTGGTACACATTACACAATTGACCCTTATACTCATTTTGCTGCCCTACCAGCTGCAAAAAAATATGAAACTATTGACCCAAAGAATATTACAATGAAAACATATCCACACTAAGAAAACACCATTAGTCACAATTATAACAAATTTAATCCATCTTCCTCCAAATCAAACAACTACTACCTTTCCTCAAAAACGAGACCCGCATACCCAAGAAACAACCACCACTATTCACTAAAGTCGCACGTCAATCAATAAGATCCCATTGGCGGCATCCCAAATGGTGGCATTGGTGGCATCCCCATTCCGCCCATGGGTGGTGGTGGACCATATCCTCCACCCATTTGGCTGCCACCCATACCCGGTGGAGCAGGTAGTGCAAGAGGGAGTAGCTGAGCATACATATTCTGCGAATTACGAAAGGCAAGAACATCAATAACCTTGATTATCTTTCAAATTACAAGCAAAATCAATAGATCAACAAGAGAAGTAGAATGAAAGGAGTAAAAACCTGCTGTTTAACAATGTCCTGCTCCTCGTTCTCCTTTGCCTTGCTTTCCTTAATTGATTCTATCTTGTCCTTGATAAGTTCATCAACCTTACCAGTATATTCACGGATAAACTGCCATAGAACAAATAGATATTAGCAAGGTAAGTTAATATGCCAAGTGCAGGAGAGAAGGAAAACGACAAAACAAGCAATGTTGTAGACGGTTCACCTGAAGCAGATATGGGAAGGCAAAATCAATCATATTGTTCAACCATGCTAGCTCAAGAGCAACATCTGGACGAATCAGATCGTAACAAACAAACAAACATGAAGCAAAGCATTCCTTCTTTCCCTGCAAAAGCAATTGATTAAATTATTAAGTGGCGAACTCTTTAAACTTGAAAACTCCAACAGAAGGATTTAATATTTTATTAAACCTGCTCAATGAAATAAACAAGCAACTCTTCAGCAAGTTCACGATCCCCAGATTGTGAGGCAGTCTCCATTGCATCTTTGTAAACCTTGTCTTTCTTTGACAGAGCAATAGACTGTTTCCATCTACCGGCCTTCTTATAGATATATGCAGCTACACGTCTCATCTCAAGAAGTTCGTGTTTCTCAATCTGCCAGAAGATACAAAGCGTATATAAAACTTGCACACCAGAAGAGCTACAACGTGGTACAATGAAAGAAATCTAACTGAACCCACCTTCTGTGCAAGCCCAATCTGGTCAAAGTTATCATGCAAATCAATAGATTCACGTAATCTATCATAATCTTCCTCCTCAACATATATTTCATTCAGTGCCTCATTCACAGCAGATACATTATTACTCTGAACTGCAACCATGTATGGTTTCACAAGAGGAAGTTGACCCGCCTGTAACTCTTAAAGTCAGAATAGAAAACAAAAAAACCCTCAGATTTGCATGGATGAACTGGTTGGGTAAGATACAAACCTTACGCATGATGTCCACAACACGTGTGTGGTCAACACGTAGTGCAAGGACATTGAGAACATCATTGATAAGGTCGGGGTGTTCTTCTAAATAGAAGTGAACCGCCTTGTAACAGAGTTCGACATTTGCCACTTTAACTGCAATATCCTTAAATTGCATATGATCCCAAGCTTCCGGAGAATGATTCATGACAGTGCTGGCCGCGTTGTCAAACTCGTCATATTGAATATATAAATAGGTAAGTTCCTTCCAGTGTTGTTGCTCATCACAAGCACGAATTAATTTTGGAATGTTAAGACGTGTTGAAAAGAGTTTTATATGCTCCATCAACTTCTCATGACGATATCTAGCATAGAGAACACCCAACTCGGTGAAGATCCCCATATGAGCCCGTTCCAACCCTAAACCACTCTCCATTAGAGATATCAACTCATTGAAACATCCTCTGTTTTGGTAGTATTCACTGACCTCTTCCAGATCATCCACCTACATAGTTTCAGAGAAAGAAAGAAAAAAAGCGTTGAAATACTACTTGAAAAGAAAATGATCGCCAGCATATATGAAAGAGTCCCATGTAATAACTTCTAAATATAAAGTACAAAACATTCGAAACATAACTTGCAGTAGAGACCGCAATTTCAGCCCATTGCCCCATTTACTTAGGTCAATTCGGGTTTAATTTTTGTCTCTAATGGATAAGTAAAATATAAGAAAAACATTGGCTAAACATGAACCCAGTCAAAAGTAGCCCATAATAGTTTTTATGCATAAAACCTCAATAAAAAACTAGATTATTGGTGCAATGATATAGTTACTGCAATCATACTTGACACATTAAAAAAAAACAATTGTGTCAACCTGGCACGACTCGTGTACTAAAAAAGTACTTGTTTTCAGCCGATATCAGACCCACCCATTTATCCCCTCCACTTGCAGCCGTCTGAACCACGGTAGAAATAAAGACACTAATTAATATGAAATATCCTCTAGATATTAATAAGATAAAAGGTGTCACCTGGACTATAATATTGAGCCCACATATCTGAGCCAAACGGAACTCCTCGGCATCAACACAAGCAAAGCAAACTTCTTTCCACGTCTTGGCGCTGTTTGCTTTACGAGCTGCATCCACAGCACCTTGAAACTGTTGGAGCCTCACAAGTGTAACAGCCAGCTTAGCCCAGTTGGATATGAAAGCATATATGATCTTGGCAGCTTCATACAAGGCTTCATCAAACAAACGATCACCAACATTATGAAGATTAGCAACATTTGGCATGAGGATAAATTCCTCGATGTCGCTTAATCTATCAATCTTTGCATATGCATAAATGAGCTCGCTATCCACCTTTGGCTCTTTGGTCTTGTCTCTCACCATCAGAAGATACTTCACCAGATCATGGTAACATTCTGTGTCCTCAGCAGCACGAATAACATCCAAGAAATGAGTAGCATCATCAGCACGAATGAATGATTCTATAGCATCACTCACTAGTCCTTCTCTGAGTTGAGCTTTAGCCACCTGACTCCAGACAGCATCTTCTTCAACACGGTATGCAAATTCAACAGCACGTGGAATGCTTTGGATATTATCCAGCAAAACATCGACTCCTTGAACATTTAAGTTAAACTTTTTAAATATTGCAAACGCCTCTTCATATAGCTGTGCTTCTACAGCCACCTCACCAACAGCAGGTCCATCAAAATTGTCTAGCCTATTGATGTAATCCATAACTCGTGATGGGTCTGCCTTAATGGCTGTCAAGATAAGCAAGTTTTGAAGATTGAAATTGCCACTGAAAGCAGAATTTTGGAGGACAATTTTCTCAAGGAGCTCAATTAGTTCATGAGGAAGATCGGCAGTCATGAAAGCTTTAACAGCAGCAGAAACCTGCTCGGGGCTCTTGCTCTCAGGCAAAGCAGTAGAAACAACTTGATCAATGAGCTGCCTTCGATATTCATTCTCCGGGTTAAGAGCCTTCTCCCAAAGATCACCATCCTCCCCTCCACAACATACCTGTTACAGAAGAGTATAAACTATTAGGTGGCACTATCAATTTTATATGTATAACTGTTAATCAAATATCTAAAATGTCACACTTGAGGACCAATACTATAATTATAATTATAACTAATAATATAAAGCTATGTTTATTAACAGGAAAAAAATATCATATATATATATATAATCTTATATATAATTTTGCCAAATACCAATCCTGTATTTGTAATTAAGGTAATAAGCAATAATTTACTGTGACAAGTCTAATTACCTTGCTTGCAACTTGAACAGAGAATTTTTGTTTGTTACATTGATAAGTTCATCATCACATTGCCCTCTGCGGTACGCAACGACAGCAAGTGTGGGATCACGCTTCTCACAGTATTTCCCCACAACACGTGAATCATAATATGGGTTGGTGGTAAGGAAGTGCTCTGGGTTGTTGTTGCTATCTATGATAATCTTACCCAAAGCATTATGGACATGGACATCTTGGCTTCCTTCACTCACAAGATGCTCCAAAAACTGAGTTAGTAATCGAAGACGATTCCTGTAAAGAACAAAGTAAATAATATAAGGATGCAAACTAACATAACAAACGTAAAGCACAACAGCGTGAAAGATAACCAACCTCTTTTCACACTCATCAACAAGAGGCTCAACTGGAAGCAGAGAGCGAACTGATAGGATCAAACCTTTAATGAAATCTTCAGGGCATTCATCATCAAGAAGCTGTCCAACAACTTGTGGAGCATTTCCAGGGTTAACCTGCACAGATACCACATTAGCCCTCGGATACACCAGCCTTTAGAAACTTAACTTGAACTATAAACGAAATCTTTGAAAAAACCATACCTTTTGAACATAACCTTCAATATACCGAAGCATGTTGTTGGTATAGAGGTAGTGAGTGAGATCAGGAACAAAGCCAAAACGGTCACACACATTGATTAATGGCCTTGCATCAGGAAGCTTGGCTTCCATTAAGAAGTTCTTGGCCTTTTCAGCATCATAGAAATTTGATTCCCTTGTTACACGTTCAACCTCCTTAATTTGTCCAGTCTTTGCGGCTGCCTCAATGTACTTAAAGTGTATATCAGGATCCTCACTGTGAAGATGAGCGTTAGTCTATGCAAGTAAATGGAAACAAAAAATATATCAAAAAAATTATAAGTAGCATAATAATATACGCTGAAACATCTGGTAGATTACCTGGAACTCAAATACGACCCCAAAAAGAAGTAAAGGCCTTCATATGATTTAAATTGCTCAAAAAGTTTAATACATGCTTCAACACCTAGCTGCTCACAGTATTCCTTAGCAACCTACAATCCACACAATTGCACCGGTCATTGCACAATACTCCTCATGTTTGACTTTGAACTTAAAATAAGAACCACCCATATAATAAAAAGAGTCATTGTTACCTGAACAATTATCTGAAGGTTTCCTCTCAAATTGACCAGCAGAAGATCCTTCATGCACTCGAGTGCCCATTCCTTAGATAGAGTTCCAAAAAACTCTACAAGAGACTGAAAAAAGGAATCCAGTTGGGTACTGTTCTTGTTAAAAACCACATAGTAGACAAGTTGAGAGACAAACCTGTGGCTCTATTGCATGAGTGTTCACAATCACACGTTTGATATCTGGCAATTCACTGTAATGCTGCAAAATGAAGCAGTGTGTCAATCAAGCAGATGATACAGCTTCCGAGAAAAGACATTTTTATGGACATTAGCCAACCTGAAGGGCTCGGACATAAAGTCCTGCTTTCTCACAAAGTTGAGCAATCCTAGGCCGATCATAATGGCTGAACATACCATTAGCTAATATCGCATCAGCAACGTTAGGGAATGTTACAAGGTTGATTTCAAGGACCTGTGTGTAATAATAAACTTGTTAGGCTACATCTATCCTAGATGGGTATATAGTAGTTCTTTACCATCAAATGAATGTAACCTTCGTTTGGAGGTGAGCATGTTCCGGCAAATTAGGCTTCAATACATCCAAAAGAAAAGCTGTTGCCTCCCGTATCAAGTTCCTCTGAAGATATGAAAGGCATGCATTTTAAATTGATATAAAAAGAAAGTTATTTCTATTAATTATAGGAAAATGTGCAAGATAAAACGTTATTAACATAGCAAACAGACCTGAAGGAAAAGATCTGTGATGGTGTTGTAATCAACAGGACAACCTCCTTCCATTTGCGACATCATCAAAGCAAAGTTAACAGCTCCCTGCAAAAAGCAACAGTGTTACCAATCCTACTTCCAAGAAGTTTAAATATGGAATCCCAAACTAAAGAAACAGTTTTCTTGAGAAAATTAATGCCTGGTTAAGAAGATGAATCCAAGGATTAACATACACATCTCCATTAGCAGCTACATTATTCACAAATCTACTAACATTAATATAGAATGATATAGAATACCTGTGGGTCCGTTCGAAGGATTGTTTGCAGAAGGAACAAATAATCAGGTGAATACCCAACCTGCGCCAATTCAGGAAAAACTTGATGCAAAATATGAAGAATATCGAAACTCTATTTACACAGAAAGCATATTATCTATAGTAGCGTACAAAGTAAAGCAAGAGGAGAAGTGCTTACCTGCTTGGAGTAAATTAATATTTTGTCAAACTCCCTTCTCTCAGCAAAAGCTGCTACAACTTTTGGGGTTGCTCTCGCTTTGATGTAAATTTTCAATGCAAGATCATTGTCCACCGTCTACAATTGAAGGAAAAGAAATGGTAAAACAAGGACAATTTGCTGATGCAAGTAAACCCAAAACCTTTTAACTTTTTGAACTTGATACCTTCACAAGGTCTCCAAGTTCCTCGCTACATTCCAGCTTGTCTTCAGCTAACCAATTCTCTAAAAGATTCTTTTTGTTTTGATTAACAACTAAGCGAGATAATTCCAAGGATTCAAACGCATTTAGTTTTCCTTTTGTCAGAAGGGTCCCAAAGTACTGCAGTAATGGCGGTGTTTGTCCAGCTTGCACAGGTACACTCTTCAATAAAATGCATACATGTTAAACAAAGTAATACAGAGAGAAGTTCTAATAAATTATCACAATAGGAGATGTAGATACCTGAAACTTTGCAACTGTATCTGGTGTACGAAGAATACCCTGAGGAGATTCTGCAGCAAGCTCGGCAGCTTCTTTGTACTTGGTTTGGGCAAATAATTCTTGGAAACGCTGAACAACCTGAGATACAAATATGTGAATTAGTCAATAACTTTACATGACAATGCCTGTATAAAACCTATATGCATTCATTTGCAATATTGAAAAAGTTAGGTAGTTTTTCGCCAGTATACATCATCGTATTAACATGGGGGTAGATTTATAAAATTATTCATCACATATTAAACCAAGAAACTCATCCCATGAGATTCAGAATCCATTAAGCATTTTGACACGCAGCACATGCAAATTTGACTCAACTCTGGATAGGCTATACGTAACCATTTACAACCTGCTATGGAATGAATATTGAATAGTCCATTTCTTGAAATTACATTAGTAATCTGTAACGTTGAACATGTAAATGGATGAGGTTTTCCCTGTTCGGATTACCCCAGGAATGCGAGCCTTTTTAACACAGATGTACGCGAGAAGGCGGGATAACTCTAAGGCTCTTATGAACATATTATAGCTGTAATTATCATGCCAGAACTTCTACGGTTGTTTTCTTTCAATGATTGTAACTTTAAATATTAAGAGCATATTAACTTCTACTTCTTGTGTTGTACATAAAAATCAGATTTTATTTCTATATTCACTTATGATTCTGGAATACAAGAGTAAAACAGGACTAATCATAGCAGAAGACATGTATAAAAATTCCATTCACTCGACTTTGGAAGCTCATTACTATATTCAAACAGACTAAGCAAGTTTACCAAATTCTCTGCACCAGGTAGATTTCCTCGTTTGGCAAGATTGACAGCAAGCTCCAAGTTGTTCAACTGCAAGCGCGTCAAATTTATAAGCCAAAAGCTAAATTTGCATGTCAATTATTGATGGAAGAGCTTGGAAACTTACCTGTCCACTAACAAATGGCACGATTGTTGATTCATTAACAGTGGCAAGTAGCACCTGTCCACGTCTATTAACTGCATAGAAGCCCCCTACTGACGAGGCTTCAGATGTCAGGAAAATTGGATCTGGGCTAATTCTGTTTCTATATACTGCAGTAGCGGTTTCAAGATCATATACAAAAAGAAGCCCAAGCTTGGTGATGACATAAATTAAACCATACTTGTGGGATATCTGCAAATTCAAAAACAGATATGTTTAATCACATTGCACTTGCACCCCACTCTCTCAAAAATAACAAAAACAAAAAGTACCTGCATGGCAACAGGAAAATCATCTGCAAAGTCGGGAGGGAAAAATAGATCTGCTTGTTTCTTGGTAAACGAGGGCTTCCCTGCACATCCAATCGCAATTGAAAAGGGAAATTATTAGATGAGAACTGTATCTACATAAGAGGACCATCAACGGGAAGACACCACAGTTTTCAGGACTAAAAAAAGACTGAAATCTAACAAGTCAAACAAAAAGCAACTGTTATAGATGAGAACTGTATCTACATAAGAGGACCATCAACGGGAAGACACCACAGTTTTCAGGACTAAAAAAAGACAGAAATCTAACAAGTCAAACAAAAAGCAACTGTTATGAATGAAAGACGTGTAGAGGATAGAACCTGGCTGGGCGCCAAGCTCAATGACATGCAACTTTGATGTAACCTGTCCAGCATTAGAACTTTTTGTTGCAAAAGAAATAAGAATGGAAGGATTCTCATTGCCTGGAACCTGGAGACATAATAAAAAATGATCAATATCAATGCCACTGACTTATATATGGTTTCCAAGTATTTTAGATATAACAGCAAAAATCATACTTTCAAGGAAGCAAATGATGCTGCGTGAGCTTCAAGTGCTTGACTTCGCTGCTGATCAACAGAATACAGCTGCATATTTCCTTTGACTAGCTGGGGTCTCTGTAAAATTAAAGGCATAGGGATGTTATGACAGCTAGAAAGTCAAATACCAATCTACTGCACATCATGCTTGATAATGCATCAACATATAAATGTTGAGATTTACAGTTACCGAAGATGAAAAATCATGATACTGGAAATATCCCTAAGTTACTGAACCAGGTGACAAGTTTATTGACCTATCCAGAAGTCTACTGAATACCTATAAATCATATATGGATCTCCTGCCTCAAGAACATCTCCATAAAAAGAGTAATTGAACAAAGAACATTTATTAGACAAACCTATAGTAGCATAAAAGGGGTACGTGATGATGACACCAAGAACCAATACACAGTTCTTATTTAACGTGAAAAGTGAACAAGCCCGCAGCATCATGCCTACATATAGGTAGTATCCAATGAAAGCAAGCTAAAACAAACAAGGATATAAATCTAAGTCATATTTACCCTTCATTTTTCTTAACTATGAAAGCTTGGGCAGTCACATATACATTTACGTGCAGTCAAAGAAACTATATTATACTCTCATCTGGCCTATATGCAATTAAACGACATCAAGAAATGTTGATGCACAGCATTTTATGATCATCAACGGTAAAAATCACTTTGAACATCAAAACCCAAAATAAGCATAGCAACCTATAATCATGAAGAATCCTAAATTATATATGTGCAATTGTGCACACATTACTAAAAGAAAAAGATCTTCTAAAGCTGTACATCGGTCATACCTGGTCTATACACTGATTTAGAAGAGATACAGAGTAGAACAGAACGTGCAATCCAAAAAAAAACACAAAAGATGGAGGTTTCCCTCGAGTCAAACATAAGTGGACATCGTATCTACTTGCAACCTTTAAAGATACATGTTCCACTAAAAAAACACTAATAAGAATAGGAAATAACGTTTAAAGAAAAAAAAGGTTCACAATATGATTGAATATGACTCTGAGTATAGCAACAAACCTCAGGTGAGCCAGGGGCAATTCCAATCAACACCAACCATTTCTCAGATGGATCACACTTGTAGTTAATAATCTGATTGTTTGATAAATTGGCTGTCCTATCAAACATCTTCACAGGTTCAGAATCACCTGCGCACAAAAAACAGATTTACGAAATTGCAATATCCGGTACCTATAACTTACATACAAAACGAAAGTAACGAGTCATATTACTTAAGGAAAACAAAGGCAGTGTACCTTCAATTGACCAATGATATACTGAGGTCTGGGTTACCATTCCCAACATTTTAGGCGTAATCCACTTCCAAAACACAACCTGGAGATACAATTGCAATAAAATCACATAAATGTCAACTTTAGCAATAAACGGTAGATCAGTTACAAATCACTAAATGATATTTTAAATAAACTTATCACCTGCTCAGGCATCTGATGAGACTTCATTTTCGCTTTCATCTCGATGTTAAATATTTGTAGGTGATCTTGAGTTGTCCCGGGAAGTTGAGCTTAAAAAGAAAACACAGTGTTGATTAGCTATATACCTAACACTTACTTCACTGTTCTCTAAGAAACTTATAAAAAGTTGCATCTTTATTGGTACATTATGCTATGAGAGAATCAATAAGTATCTATTACATTTCAAAGTTTTAAAAAACTGATCAAAAACGGTTCTTATGTTTTCGGTTTGGCAGAGCATAAGCCTATTACAGAGATCAAAGAGGCTAGATCTAAATTGATCAATTCATTTATCAAAGAGCAAGCCCGTTCCACTAGAGAAATAACATCACGAAACAGTTCATAGTCTCATAGATTCATAAATTAACAAAAGAGAACAAAAGTATACCTTTTAAAGCCAAAATCTTGGAAATCGGATTCATAAGAGCAGAGTCGGCCGTAATTGGCCTCCTCAACGGCTGCATTGGCATGTTCATATCGATAATCACCACACTATTCTGCGGCGAAGTTTCACGAACGCATATAAACTTATCCGACTCCATCGTTACATTAGTGAACGTAATAAACTGTGGATTGATCCCTATACTCGATAACTGCCACAATAAAAAAATCAACATATTCAAAAAAAAATCAAACAAATAATTCTCTGCATCACTAGATCACTACTAGCTACAATTCAATTCATTTCATTCTACAGATCTATATACACAAAGTATATATATCTACTATATATCTACAATTCTAACAAATCTAATCGATATAACACTCGAATAAGCTCGAAAAGACGAAAACCGATTAAGCTAATTCAATTCACTATCTAGAAGTGCAAACTACAGCAGGAATGGTGCTCAATTATACATACAGAGCTAGGTTTTGAAGTATAAGAGTGTAAATCTACAAATCTATATATACTCTATGTAGATATATATGTATGTATATGTATAGATATAGATATAGAGAGAGAAAAATACCGTGAGAGCTTCTTTCATAGTAATCGGAGCGTTAGCAGCCGCCATGGAGATGGCGAGAGAGATCAAAACGACGACGGATCAGATGCGGTTGTTGTGATCTGTATCAATAATAATAATAATAATAATAATAATAATTAGGGATTTGATCTCTAGGGAGTGAGAGATCTAGAGAGAGAGTATGTATATAAATATTTTGATTTTGATTGATAGTGGAAATTGGTGAGAAGGCAAATTAGAGTGATTTGGTTGTTACAGAAAGAAAAACACAGGGACAGTGTGTGTGTGTGTGAAGATGCCTTCTTCGATTGAGAAATGGGAAGTATTTCGGTTTTTTCTACCACTACTTGGTACTATAAACTTCTAAAAGTTCAATTGTTTTTTATTTATTTATTATTTCATTTATTCATTTATTTTTTTTCTTTACATGTGTAAGTATGAAACTAATAAAAAAAACCTTGTGTTGATTTACATTTACAAAAACTGCACAAAACTTTTTATTATTGGCTAGTCAAGTTACGAGGAAAGGATGTATATCTAATTTTTAGGTAAAATAAAACAAGTATTAAAGTAAAATAAATAAAACAATATGTTTCTCTTCACTGAAAATCATCGTGCATTATTAAAATCATTGTGCATCAATTGCTTCGTGAATCTTCGTGCATCAATTTAACCATGATCTAAGGGTCAAGATCTTGTTCTATTTGTTTTACTTTAATATTTGTTTTACAATAACCAACCCCTATATATCTATACTTCTATATCTATACTACTATATAAAGCAAACTACCCCCTCCTTTTTAAGTAATTAAGACTTTAGAATGACCATATTACCTCTCTTCTTAATTCAACAATTTAAACATTTTCACCTATATACCTATAATACCCTTAATGAAATAACTTATAACATAGACCCTCCAACCCTTATATAACCATATTAACCCCTCTTACATCAATTAATTTACATCCACTACCATGCCACCGCCGCACATCGCCGCCACCACTGCGGCCGCCGTATCGCGCGGGCATCTGTCTAGTTTTAGTCGATGTGTACAGTCTAACTTAGATATATTTATTATTTTTATTAACCATTAACTTAATCACCTTCAAGATGTTTAATTAAGAAGGTATGAACATGATAAATTTTGTAAAGACATGTGACTAACAAGTGAAATTGGTAGTAGTTCATGTGAAAAAGATTTACACATAAATAAGCAATCGGTTTAAGAGTATTGGATGAAATCATCGTGGGTCATATTTGGATGGTGTCTTATATATCTACTCATCTAGGAATTCCAAAATAAGTTATGCATTATATAAAGTGGAGAAGATGAATGGCTTATGAAACAGGTTAAAAGCGGGTTTAGGTCGAATTGACTTGTAGACATATTATTGATCATTTCATTTCTTTCAAGAGTTCCACTTACATATAACCTATTCAACTTTAGTTATTTTAATACAACATAATATTCATATTTGGATTAAACAAAATTATGATTTATCGATCATAAATATAACGCATATATAATATAGCTTTAAAATGTAAAAAATAAATTAAATTATAAGCGAAACCTTATTCTAAATGTATAAGATGTTACTCAAATGTATATGTTAGAAAAATTAACTAAAAATGAAGAACGTGAAAATCGCTCTAGTAAATATGGTGTTTTAGTACCCCATTTTGCCGAGATTCAAAATTCAAGTTACGATTTCGTTATATGAAAGATACATGAATAAAGTATTAGCTTTGAGCTTCTAATGCAAATAATAGTTACAATGAGGAGTTAAACTGAACTATTGTGTTTATTATTTATTGTTTAACTACAATATGGTGATTAACACCCCATGAAAAAGACGTGTGGTGAAATAAAAAAATAGTTGGGTGGTGCGATCTGCTTACTCACTTGATCCGTATATCATTTATTGACCATGTTTTCCGTGGTGTTTTCTATTTAGCCGCCTAGTTAAGCCTTGGCTCGTAATAGTACAAAAAGAGGTGTATGTTAGAATTTCTAAATGAGTTTCTGTATGCTAGCAAGTTACCCACGTAATGCAATGCGGAAATGATTTACGAAGACAATCGTGGCGACTAGTAGTGGTGGTGGTGTCAGGTGGTGGTGAAGGCAGCAACGAGATATGTATATGATTTGTGGTTTAGAAATAAGGGTTTGTTTATTAAAAATGTATTGTAAGTATTTAGGAGATGAATGATAGATTGTGTATAGTAGAGGGACATTTTAGATATTTTCAAAATTTGAATACTTAAGGAGGGCAAAATACTTTATAAAGAAGTATAGATCAACTGACACCGTCACTATATAACTATGGACTCACTGATCAAGGGTTCAAGTTACATGTTTAAATATTGTCAAAGGCAAATGCAGAAACTATATTTTGTGATCGATATGTGAGAATGGTGAGTCATTGAACATGAGTTTTATCCCGTGTGCGCTCTGAGTATCAATACGATATATGAGACCAGAAGGTTCTCATCCATTACCTTTTTCTTTTTAAGATATGGAAATGAAAATAAGTATTTTAAATCCAATGATAATTATAATTTTAACTTTTTGAGGTTGGAATATGTTTAAATGAATGATTTTGATTTTCTTTTTTCAGAATTTAAAGTTGTTAGCTAAACAATCTAAATGCTAATCAAACTCATTCTATTATTTCCTTACCCATTAAGATTTGAGAAACAAAGTAAAAAATAAATTTTACCAATTAATATATTGTCTTTTTAAGGCGTACGAAAGTTAACCTTACCATTTTATTCTTGATACAATCTTTTCTTTTATATAAATAAAACAAAATTGCTTCTAGAAGTTTTTTCTGATGTGATATGTCAATACTTTTTCATAGGCTATCTTTTAAAAATATATGATCATAATATATAAATTTTTTCAAAAACTATTTTTCATATTACTTTTGTAACCTTAAAAAAAAAATTTATTAATGTTGGAAATGATCGAATGTATCCTAGCTATTTATTATTTAATTCGATATCTACCATTGATTTACGGTAGTTATTTTTTACTTCTTCATCATCCTAACGGGTTTATATACTAATCTTCATCTTTACAAGTATGTTATTATCGCCATATCAAAATTATAATGTATGGACAACAAATTACATACATATATATATACATAGTTTTTGGTTTTAAAATTTTAATTAAGCGGTTCGGGTTGAACCCGAGTTAATTAGCTAGTGTCATTATATAATATATCTTAAGATTTTGTGCTTTGTTTCTTCAAGTGGACACTTAAGTTGATTATCCAAAAGTTTAGGCCCGGTTCGTTAAATAATAACTCGAGTCGAGTTCAAATAACTTTCCAAAAATGCGGTCGAGATCGAGCTCGGCTAATTACTCCCGTTTATGTTATGTTTAGCTTTACACTTAGCTATATTTCAAAACTGAAAAATTACATGAGTGGTCTAATTTTGAAGTGTATTTTAGAATATGAAACCTACAAAATTATTGTCACATTTGGTCAAACATTTCTTACTACATACCTTGATTAGTAAAAAATACAAATAACCAATAAATTCAAGACGTGTAGCACGGTAACATATATATATATAAATAAATAATTACTTTCATATTGTTGATGGGTATTTAATTGTGGTACCGGGACTAGGGTTCCCTTCATTAACCTTAATAATTACTTTTATATTTGGTTAAACATACCTTACAAATTACGAGTATATCTTTGTTCTTATTAAATTGTTGGCACTGGAAGTATATGTGTTGTATGGCTAATCAAATTGCTACTCTGGTGTATAATGTAATTGGAATGCATCTCGAATAGGGAGTGATATATCTACATCACTTATTAACCATCTACAACAATTGTATATTTTACAGCACAGTATACAATTGTACAATGCATGTATTGTTGTGAATGACTAAAAATAGTTGTGGATATATCACTTCCCATCTCGAATTAGTAAAGTGATTTAGGCCCACCTAACAACTTTCAATTACGGAAACCGGATCTTTCCCAGGACTCAAGGAACAAGCATTGCCACCTAGGGGTGTTGAAAATAACCAAACCCAAAAAACCCGACCCAACCCGAATGGGTTTGGGTGAAACGGGTTGGGTTGTTTGGTTTGTGGGTCGTCATTTGGGTTAACCCGAATAACCCAAAGCTTATTCGGTTTGGGTTGCGGATGAAAATTTTATAATTTGGGTCAACCCGAATAACCCAATTAAGATGCGTTTATATATGTATACACTAATATAACACATTTAAAGTATATATTATTTGAATATCAAAATTTTTATTTATAAACAAAATTAGAAACGTACAAAGTTAAATAATAATGGATGTTTAAAAATACACTAATAAAATATGATAAAAATATGAATATAAGAAGAGTTATATTGTCAAAATTTGTTTATTTAATATCGGTAGTTTTTATATTTTTATATAGTTTGTAATTTATTTGTTTTGTTTATGACTTTTATTATAATAATACAATCATCTTTTCATGCAAGAATTCAAAAAACGCATAATCAACACTTTTGGATATAAAGAACTTATATATAAGTATCACTATTATTCAAGTTTTTGAAATTGAAATTATATTGTTGTAATGTTGCGTAACTAATGCACGTAAATTCAATCACATTTTATTTGGTTACCCAAAACCCGATCCAAAAAACCCGAACCCGAACAACCCAAACCCGAATAACCCAAATCTTATTTGGTTTGGGTTACGGGTTAATTTATAATTCTTCAAAACCCGAATAACCCAAACCAAATAACCCGAAACCCAATTAACCCGACCCATCAACACCCCTATTAGTATGATATAGGATCAGACCACACATCGATGTGGGTTTTCTACAAGGCCATTTAACCAGTCTTTATGTAGTTCTCACTTTTAAGTTTTGCCATGGATTTTTTATTACAAGTTTCACAACCTTAGTTTAATCTATTTTCTTTCAAATAAAGGAGTAAAATAATATTATAATAAAAGAATAGTGTTATATTTCAACTTTGAGCTATCTATGAAGTTATTTTCAATTTTGAGCCAATTAAAGTGGTGACTCTATGAGTCAACAAACTTTTGAGCCAATAATAACACCGCCACTGTCGCCGCCATCCCTATCCCAATCGCCATCACCACCACCGTCGTCGCCGCCATACTACCGTATCGTGCGGACACATGTCTAGTAAATCTATAATACATATTAACATTTACTAGTAGTTTTACGAGTTGGTGTTTTCTATAAGGCTAAAGCTGATTTGCGGATGCAAGTATGCAATTAGTCTGACCAAACTACTATAGCTGCAAAGAGTTACATCAGCTAACTAATATTATAATTCACTAATAACAACCATCACTACAATAAATCTAATTGTAGTATTAATTTGTCATTTTGTTTCATGAGGTAATTAAAATTTGAACCACATAACTCTGTTCAATATGTTGACAAAGATCAAATACTAAAACGTTTTTCTACAAGTTTTTTTTTTCTTTCTTTCTTTCTTTTGTGTCTTTCCACTTTTATTCATGTTACACCACCTCCAAAATGTTTTTCTCTTATTTTTTTTTTTTTTTTTTTTTTTTTTTTTTTTTTTTTTTTTTTTTTTTTTTTTTTTTTTTTTTTTTTTTTTTTTTTTTTTTTTTTTTTTTTTTTTTTTTTTTTTTTTTTTTTTTTTTTTTTTTTTTTTTTTTTTTTTTTTTTTTTTTTTTTTTTTTTTTTTTTTTTTTTTTTTTTTTTTTTTTTTTTTTTTTTTTTTTTTTTTTTTTTTTTTTTTTTTTTTTTTTTTTTTTTTTTTTTTTTTTTTTTTTTTTTTTTTTTTTTTTTTTTTTTTTTTTTTTTTTTTTTTTTTTTTTTTTTTTTTTTTTTTTTTTTTTTTTTTTTTTTTTTTTTTTTTTTTTTTTTTTTTTTTTTTTTTTTTTTTTTTTTTTTTTTTTTTTTTTTTTTTTTTTTTTTTTTTTTTTTTTTTTTTTTTTTTTTTTTTTTTTTTTTTTTTTTTTTTTTTTTTTTTTTTTTTTTTTTTTTTTTTTTTTTTTTTTTTTTTTTTTTTTTTTTTTTTTTTTTTTTTTTTTTTTTTTTTTTTTTTTTTTTTTTTTTTTTTTTTTTTTTTTTTTTTTTTTTTTTTTTTTTTTTTTTTTTTTTTTTTTTTTTTTTTTTTTTTTTTTTTTTTTTTTTTTTTTTTTTTTTTTTTTTTTTTTTTTTTTTTTTTTTTTTTTTTTTTTTTTTTTTTTTTTTTTTTTTTTTTTTTTTTTTTTTTTTTTTTTTTTTTTTTTTTTTTTTTTTTTTTTTTTTTTTTTTTTTTTTTTTTTTTTTTTTTTTTTTTTTTTTTTTTTTTTTTTTTTTTTTTTTTTTTTTTTTTTTTTTTTTTTTTTTTTTTTTTTTTTTTTTTTTTTTTTTTTTTTTTTTTTTTTTTTTTTTTTTTTTTTTTTTTTTTTTTTTTTTTTTTTTTTTTTTTTTTTTTTTTTTTTTTTTTTTTTTTTTTTTTTTTTTTTTTTTTTTTTTTTTTTTTTTTTTTTTTTTTTTTTTTTTTTTTTTTTTTTTTTTTTTTTTTTTTTTTTTTTTTTTTTTTTTTTTTTTTTTTTTTTTTTTTTTTTTTTTTTTTTTTTTTTTTTTTTTTTTTTTTTTTTTTTTTTTTTTTTTTTTTTTTTTTTTTTTTTTTTTTTTTTTTTTTTTTTTTTTTTTTTTTTTTTTTTTTTTTTTTTTTTTTTTTTTTTTTTTTTTTTTTTTTTTTTTTTTTTTTTTTTTTTTTTTTTTTTTTTTTTTTTTTTTTTTTTTTTTTTTTTTTTTTTTTTTTTTTTTTTTTTTTTTTTTTTTTTTTTTTTTTTTTTTTTTTTTTTTTTTTTTTTTTTTTTTTTTTTTTTTTTTTTTTTTTTTTTTTTTTTTTTTTTTTTTTTTTTTTTTTTTTTTTTTTTTTTTTTTTTTTTTTTTTTTTTTTTTTTTTTTTTTTTTTTTTTTTTTTTTTTTTTTTTTTTTTTTTTTTTTTTTTTTTTTTTTTTTTTTTTTTTTTTTTTTTTTTTTTTTTTTTTTTTTTTTTTTTTTTTTTTTTTTTTTTTTTTTTTTTTTTTTTTTTTTTTTTTTTTTTTTTTTTTTTTTTTATTATAGGTTGTTATAACATAGAAACAGTTTCACTATACAAATACATCATTGCAACATCGAGAAAAATCTTGTGAGATAAGATAAGATCATGTTATAAGAAAATCCTTAGTATGTAAATAAATCTGGAAACATAAAGCTAATACATATTATTAGGCATTTGGTTGTTAAAAGAATTTGACTCAAATATATACAAACTAACTGTAATTTATCTATACCAAAATCAATGTAGATGTACAAATATTTCTTTGCACCAAGTATTCACTATCTTTTCTGAAGTGATGTAACTATTGCTAAAAAAGATACATATAACTACTATGAATTGTTTTAATCGAAAATGTAATTATATAGGTATGTGCTATGTAGTTCAAGTGTCAACATATTGTAGTAGGTTCACCAAGACAGGGTATGATTACTTTGAATGATGTAGCTAATACAATACTAATTAATACGGAGTAGTTGATAGATAGATTTTGAAGCAACCAAATCCACCTAGTCAGCCCATTAAGGAACTAATATATTTAGCCAACTTTCCAACTTTAAGATGTATATTTGATGGTAACAGGCTATAGAGATAGAGATTGAGTTTAAACAAGAATAAGGAAAATTAAAAGAAAAAACCAATCATAAGAAATATGTCAGATAAGTCCAAATTTGTTATATCTCTATTGTAGGTTTATAAATGAATTTAACTCATTAGTGAGCAATATTCATACTTGTCAACAACTTTTAGTCATACACAACAAACGTATATATTTTACTGCACATTATACAACAATATAAAACATGTAATGTTGTGTATGGCAAAAGTGTGTTGTGAGAATAGCACTTCCCATTCTAAAAACGTTCATATAAAAAGAAGAGTAGGTCCGCTAACATATCGGTTCAAATAAAAAAAAGGTGCATTGGCCGGCAAGACGGCCAAGAGAGGGAAATTGTTATGAAGTGTTTAAATAATTCAAGACGATGATACTCATAGTTATTTCATAATAATATTAACTTACTTTATAACGAATATATGTAGAAATACATATAAGATTATGAAAAAAGTCACACAAAATTGCACATAGTTTTGATTAAATAAAAATATATATATCTAGGATACTCGTTCAAAGTAAAACAAAAACAAAATGCATTTTAGTTATGAAGTACAAGTAAAATTAGTGGAGGATTGTTTTGTAGGACCACTTATTACTTTTCTTTCTACGGATGCTACAAAGTATAAACATCATCATGAACAAAGACCACAAAAGCTCTTTACATGGACAACCAAAAAATAAGAAGAAAAATGTAAATATGATTCATTCTTACAGGACTTTCATTTTCATGGTGTTCATCCACCAAATGTATGTGTTAAAGACCAAAAAGTCAACGTTTTTCCAATGTTGACCATGCCCATTAATTGATTCAGGCATGATAATTCTATCTAATATGCTGTGCATTTCTGGGTCATCAGAATTTGATTCTACTATAAATGGAGCCCAATAAAACTCAACTGTGGCATTATAATCCTGCAAAAATAGGAAGTACATTCCTTACATGATTAATATTAACCTTTATTTATAACGAATATATGTAGAAATACATATAAGATTATGAAAAAAGTCACACAAAATTGCACATAGTTTTGATTAAATAAAAATATATATATCTAGGATACTCGTTCAAAGTAAAACAAAAACAAAATGCATTTTAGTTATGAAGTACAAGTAAAATTAGTGGAGGATTGTTTTGTAGGACCACTTATTACTTTTCTTTCTACGGATGCTACAAAGTATAAACATCATCATGAACAAAGACCACAAAAGCTCTTTACATGTAAAAGCTTATTCTTTATGGTGTCTAGATCATTTCTAATTTTCTATTCCTGTTTTATTTTGGGTAATTAATTGACTGGAATTTTTGCTAATTCAAATAATTTGAAACAGATGTTTAACTCAAGTGTACATAGTCTAACCTTAATATTCTCGTCAAACATTTTCTCTAACTATCCCAATGTTTCTCAATGCGGTTATGCGAGGAGCTCAAAATACCTTACCACTGGGCAACCTTTTGTATCTACGTTGCCGTAAACAATTACATACATAGAGAAATAATAGTAATCCTATCCAATGTATAGACACATTTTTTTTCCATTTCTTGTGAACGTTTATAGACAAATCCCTCAGCCTAGAGCTTTTAACGCCAAGTGACTGAGACAACATACCACTTGTCACTTTCCACATAAAGTCTTCAAAACTTATACAGTACTTAAACTTTTCCATATAACTCTAGCAAATTACAAGATACCTAAAACGAATATTCGTCCAAAGAACAAAATATCATTTGTATTTGTATATATATAGTTTTAGCCCGGCAATTAGTTTTTCAATTTTTAATAATTCATGCCTTACAAGAAAAATAAACAGAGAAATTATATGCATGTTACGAGGAATCTATAGTGAATCTCAAGAAAGTTGACCCGTAAATTAAGCTGGAATAAAGAGAAAAAAAATGTAAAAAGTACCTCGAGTCTGAAAATGGAAAGAGACCCGGTTTTGGTCAAGCTTTTTCTTCCTGATGTAACAGCAGATTGAACCAGACACACCATTGATTCCCATTGATTTCTATTTAATGAATCTCCAACAAACATTAGCCTTTTGTTCTTTAGTTTCTCCACCAGCAATTTTGCGCTAAACCTTCATCAATAATATAAGAATCAAAATGAACCCATGAACTATATTTCAACCCATAACTGAATTTTGTCGTAATTAGCAATTTGAAAAGAAAACAACATTTGGAAAAAAAAAGATAAGAAAAAAGGTCTTTAGCATGCGCCTATCATGTCATACTTTTCTATAAGATGGGTAATAAGTGTAATAACCAATAAATTTCCTAAATGTAATAACCAATAAGTTAATTAAAATTACTATATTGTATTAATCTAAAAAAAGCTTGTATTCCATTTCATTTGACTCTCTATAACTGGCTATAAATGTCGCATTCGTGACACAATATGTTACCTGTTATATTAAAAAGGAAATAAAAGTTTGTTATGTCATGTAACAAACAACTCACTTCGTTACATTCTAGATGCAACAAGCATTTTAAGGGTGTTTTCAAAAATCCTTTTTCTATCTATACAAATACAAATAATCACTTTTTTTTTTTTTTGCCAACTGCTTAACGCAATAATTAAATAATCTCTTCTAAACGCAAACACCTCTTTAGAATTTAAAACAAAATAACTTATAAAACTTACTTTGGTAAATTACAATCTTTAGGTTGCCACCTCCACTTTTGATACATAGAATCTTGTCTACCATTTTTCATACAAGTAACTTGTTGTGTCAAAAACTCACACTCATCTTCTTTGTATAAAGGGTGTGTTAACTCATCTAAAACCCAACTCCCATCAAAAACATCACAGCTTTCTGGTGGCAATTCAATATCTTCAAAGGTATCTCCATCATTAATAATACTTGGAAAGATTTTTTGAGAAAATGGGAATTGTGTCAAGTCATTATAAAAAATGATTCCAATGACAAAAACAGTAAAAACAACTATGGAAGTAGTGAAATGATGGGTATTTTTTCTGTGAATCATTTTGTGAGGAATTTGAAGATGTTGAGAGGAATAGAAAAGAAGAGAGATACATATACATTTATGGGTGAAGTATAGGAAAGAATATTGGTGAAGTGGGGACTGTCTTTTCAAAGTATATTTGGTGGATGAAGTGTGGTTTTCTTGTTTTGATTTTGCTTAGGATAATAAAGAAGAAGTTAACTGTTCTAACAACAACTTTTGTTTAGTCTATTTCTAGTTTTGGAGAAAGCAAAGAGTGAGGAGAAAGGTTTGTAGAGAGGTGGGTGGGTATAGTAGGTGTCTTCATCTCTTTCAATGGAAAATCGGTTCAATTCTATGTATATTTTAAGTAATATAAAAAAGTTAATTTGTTCAATTAATTTACATCACAAAGTTTCTAGTCTATATATTATTAAACTCTTCCCATCGACAAAAATAAAAAATGATACGACGGATTTAACATATACCTGCCTCGCCTCCAAGAGTCCAAGGAGAATGTGCAGGCGATATTGCAAAAACAAAAATGCTATAATATGATAGACATATTATTATTATTATTATTATTATATTTTTTATTTTTTTATAAACAATATTCATTATTATTATTATTATTATTATTATTATTATGATTATTATTATATTATTATTAGATTGTATTATTATTATTATATTATTATTATATTATTATTATTATTATTATAATTATTATTATATTATTATTATTATTATTATATTATTATTATTATTATTATTATTTATTATTGTTACATATTATATATTATTATATTATTATTATTATTATTATTATATTATATTATTATATTATTATTATTTATTATTATTATTATTAATATATTAATATTATTATTAATTATTATTATATTATTATTATTATTATTATAAGTATTATTATTATTATTATTATTATTATAACTTATTAATATCATTCGAAACAAACTATTCTTCTTCTTTATTATATTATTATTATTATTATTATTATTATTATATTATTATTATTATATTATTATTATTATTATTATTATATTATTATTATTATTATATTATTATTAATTATTATTTTATATTATTATTATATTATTATTATTATTATTATTTATTATTATTTATTATTATTATTATATTGATATTTTATATTATTATTATTATTATTATTATATTATTATTATTATTATTATTATTATTATTATTATTATTATTATATCTATTATTATTATTTTTCTATTTATTATTCTATTATATTATTATTTATTATTATTATTATTATATTATTATATTATTATTATTATTATTTTTTAAAATTCGTTTGGTGCCCAATTGGTAAGGTCTTTGACCTTGAGAGGATCCACCTGGGTTCAAGTCTCACTTCCCACATGTGTTGGGGTGGATTAATATGAGTTTTTTGAGAGTCCTGGTTTCCAGGCATAGGTGTAATTTAGAGTAGAAGTAGGATAGAATGACGTTCATTTTTATTTTTATTTTATTTTTTAAAATTACCGTTTTGGTCCAAAAAAGTTGCTCCGTCAACGCTTTTGGTCCAATTTCCAAACGAACGTTTATTTCCCCATCACGCTCAGGTCACGTGATGGGTACTTATGTAATTTGGCACCTTCCGTTGCCTTTTTACCAAAAAAAAACAAATATTTTTGAAAAAAATACCTTAACTTCTCACATCCTCTGTTATCCTCTCTCTCTATATATAGTATTTCTCTCTCTCTAATACATCTTCTTCATCTTCCAGTAAAATGCCAATTTTTTCATGTGGTGAGGTTGCTATGATTTGCACATCTTGGACTCCGCGAAACCCAGGAAGAAGGTTCTATAGTTGCCCTAAAAGAGGATCTCGTTGCACAAGGTTTATTGGATGGTATGATCCAGTTATGTGTGAACGATGGACATTATTCCTGGTCTTCTAAGGTCTAAAAACGCACCGGAGGTTGAAATTATTATGAAGAATAAACAAATAAAGAAACTAAAGTTGTATCTATTGGCTTGTGTTATTGTTATTTTTTTTGTTAATTATGAAGTAATATAGTTAGGGTTTCAATGTGGCAGTGTATTTGATGATGTAATTGGGGGCTTTTCTGAGAAATTGTTGTAATTTGGTTAGGGTTTCATTATGAAGTAATATAGTTAGTGTTTGATTGTGTTATTGTTATTTATCAATGAAATTGTGTAAAAGTCTTATGAAATTGAAAAGTTGGTAATTTTGACTAAATTTGTTTCACATATTCTTGACTTTATGTGGCAGATTACATTGTTTCAAATGCCCAAAGTATAAGCATAATACATTTGTTTAGAAACATAAGCATAAGCAGAACAACTAAAGTAAAAAAGCATCAGAAGCATGAGAATAAATGTGGTTCATAACCTACACAGTCAAATTCCACATACATTAAAAGCATTGTTTCAAAGTACACAAACATAAAAGCATTGTACCAACATACATAAAGCTAAACATAGTTTCAAAAGCATTGGACAGAAAATAGAAACATAAACATTGTCTTCAAGTAGCAGTCTTCTGGGCCACAGTCTTCTTGGACACATTCTTGTTGGTCTTCTTTCCTGTTGGTATCCCTCCTGGAAATTTTTGTGCTTGTATGGCTTGCCTTGTAAGCTTGTTTGGTGATTGAGGTAACCTCCTTTCTTGTTGGCTTGATGTCTGACCCTTACTTGGTGCTTGAGGCTGACTTGATGCTTGAGGCTGACTGGATGGTGCTTTTTGAGCTGCTGATTGACTTTGGGACTGACTTGGTTGTGTTCTTTGAGTGGGTGGTGCAGTTTGGGACTGACTTGGTTGTGTTCTTTGAGTGGGTGGTGCAGTTTGGGACTGACTTGGTTGTGTTCTTTGAGTTGGTGGTGCAGTTTGGGACTGACTTGGTTGTGTTCTTTGACTTGGTGCATTTTGGGACTGACTTGGTTGTGCATTTTGAGACTGGGATCCCCCTTGACCTTTACAACTCCTAGAGTTATGCCCTAGATTACCACAAAGCCCACAAGTTAGTATCTTCAGTTTCTACATCATCACCAGACTCCTCATCACTTGTAAATTCATCATTATCTATCACACCTATGTTATCATCCACCTCAGCATTCTCATTAGGTACTTGTTGTGCAACAGGAGTATTACAACCCATATACTCAACATGAGGATCGATATTCATATGATAATGCCTCATGTCAACCTCAACTTCTTCAATTTCATTCTCGTCATCAACTATGTAATCACTATCCTCACTATCATCATCATCATCAGTACCCTCACTATCATCATCATCACTACCCTCACAGTCATCATCACCATCAACCTCAAAAGCAACACCTTTACCCTTATCAACTGGTTGTGGACTCTTAGCATTCTCATTACCCTCAACAACTCTCATAAGCATTATCATTACCCTCATCAACTGCCTCATTTGTAACAATGTGCACACCATCAAATGTAATATCATTAAAATCCACAGTTTCATATGCCTCATTACCCTGCCCATTATCTTGTTTTTCAGTATTACCCTCTTCATCTTTATTATCACTTTCTTGCCAATCTATCATTAACCTAGATGAACTGCCCTTCCTAGACTTATCCTTAACAACCATATGCTCTGCTTGATCTATAATAACTTTGCCCCTTTTAGGTGACAGATATTCGGTGCTAAGATTGGTGAACCCATGTTCTATGTAAAAATCAACCACATATGGTGTATGTAAAGCAACAAACTTGCGCATAGCATGAATATCAGAATCTGAGCTTAAACGATTTAGACCAGTATCTAGATTACCATTTAGGGTTAAAAATGATAATACATTATTTGCCCACCCTTATAACCTAACCCCAACATCATTTCATCCAACTCCAATACTGAAAATAGATCTATATCGACATAATCTAAATAACAAACCTTCCCATTAACATACCTCCTATCAGGCCACTCATTGAAAGCACCACCATGGTGTACCTTGATAGTGAACATACCCGGGCTATCCCCTATTTTATAGAAATTAAAAAATATATATTTTAGTAAATAGAAGCAATACATGCATCAAAAAATATGAACTTTATACGAAAATATTTTTGAAAAAATTATTAAAAAAAACTTACCACATACTTTAGCATAATCGGCATCTGTGATGTCCTCGCCGTCTTCTTCACAAATATGCCACTCGTTCAACACCATTTTTTCAACCTTTAACCATTAGATTCAAAGATCTGACCTTTATTTGGGAATTGTACCTATTTTATGGAGGGAAATAGAGAACTAGAGAGAGTGCGATTGAAAATATGGGGATGAAAAGTGAAGTGGTTGGGGTTTTTAATAGGGTAAAAAGGCGGTGGAAGGAGCCAAGTTACATAAGTACCCATCACGTGATGAGGAAATAAACGTCCGTTTGGGAATTGGACCAAAAGCGTTGACGGACCAAAACGGTAATTTATGAAAGGTAAGGACGAAAACGATAATTTTTGACCCACGACAAGGCCCAAAATTGTAATTTACTCTATTATTAATTAGAAGTCTATTTTTAAGATTTGTATTTGTTATAAGCTATGTATGTAAGACAGAATTTAAAGGGCCAATTTTGTGATTTTGCTGACCTTCAAGCGATTTGCCTGCCTTGTGAAGTCGACATGGACACATTTTTTTAATTGTGTAATACTTATTTTTTTAAGGGTAATGATATATATGCCTAAAATATAGGCCTAAAAATATGCATAAAACATTCAATAGATGGCACATGGATGTCACTCATTCACTTTCTTAATCTCCACCTTTAATCATGCCATGTGTCATCATTAGATTTTTAGACACATCTTTAGGCCTATTATTTAGACATATCAATCATTTTTTTTATTTTTTTTATATAAAAACTTTATAAGCTGAACTTAACACATTAGATTTTTTTACATCAACACCATAAGCCCATAACATCCATTTAACAAGATTAAAATGGACTACAAGCCCAAGCCAGCTAACTTGAAAACTTTCCAATCATCCCAATACATTGCAATTAGTCCACTCCTATTTTTAACCCATTACAAAGCTTAGAACTTTTATACTCGTACTTTTTATAATTTTTTTAACAACCAAATCTTTTACTTCTAAAACCACCTAATGATATTAACTCCAATGTCGAGGAGACTTGAACCCACTTCCTTTAAGTTGATGGATCACCCCAATGCCGTTAGGCTAAATGCCCTTTTCTTTATACTCGTACTATCATAGCCTTCCATAACACCCAAGCTGCCAAGCAAACAACTACATGAACTAACCTTTTCCAGTTTTTTGACTCTCAAAGAAATACATCGGTTTTGAACAGATTTTAACACAACAAGAATGGGCCCCCGGTGGTTTGCACCAGCCCACAACTAGGCTCCATAGCAAAAACATCGTGATTATATTTTGTAAAAAGCAATATGTCCCTCAAGAGTACACATTTGACAAAACCTTTTACTGGAAACCTATCAATCAAGAAGGTGATCTATACACCATCATTTTTAGCCGTATAATATCTAACATGTTTTATGTTTTATGTTTATTGGACCACATATCAGCCTAAAACATATTTAGTGATGTATAGCTAAAGGTCTTTGATGTATGAATCATCATCCAATAATAATCCTAAGAACTACAATATGAGAGGAAATGCCAATTTATAAAATTTGTTATGACATATATAACATTGTACATCTTAAGAAAGGAAATAAAAATTAAAGTTTATAACTTCAGCCCAATGTGACTCATTTGGCCCATAAATAAAACAAAATTATCATGATCTGTACGGCTGTACCTGAACTATTTTGCCATTTCCTACAAATGCTAACAAATTACAAATACTATATAGCTAGTAATAAACTTACTAGAATCATTATAGTGATGGATGGATTGATAAACTTACTAACAAAACAGTTTTAAACTTAACAAATGATAGATTTGCAGATACAGAAGTTAGATCTCTTTTCCTTTTTGGCTTGAGATGATTGGTGGACTTATATTTTGAGAGAAGTAAAGATAAAGGCAGGCTTATACTAGAATTATTATAGTGATGGATGTATGTGTATTTTGGAAGCTAAGGCAACTAAATACCAATATCACTCAACTACTATTATGCCTTACCTTTTTTCAGATTCCCTAAAGTTGCCTAACATGAGGCAACTCTTGGCCCTTGGATTAAAATCAAAGGTTGAGATTCAAAGTTCATATTTGAATCTTGACCTTTGATTCTCATCCAAAGGCCAAGATGTTTCCAACTTGATCTATTAAGTTGAAAACAACTTTAGGGAATCCCTGCCCCCTTTTTTCTTGCGATCGCTTAATTGCTTCAATACTTCTACTTCAATACAAAAATAAAAAAATTTACTGCTTTAAGTATAACAAATTGACTATTTGCCTTCTAAGCATTTGCATATCTTTTAGGTGACTTTCGGATATTGTATTTATACATTGAAAACTTGTATTTTAGCAAAACATACAAGTTTTTTTCTTAAATTGGGGATATTTGCAATTCTCCGTAAATGAAATAATCTTATCCTAATAGATAGAAAATCACATATTCACATGTAAAAATGAAACTACAAATAATAAATTAACTCATTTAATAAACTATCGTTTCATGATGTGGACTGTGGGGAGAATTAGATAAAAATTCCTGAAGAATTGCTTCTGTCACATTAACGTTCTTCATGATAAGTTTTTTTTCCTGGGGCCCAAAACCCATGGAAGACAGGGCAATTCTTTTTCCTTTTTTTTTACACTCACTGCAGAACCGTAGCAATATTTGAAGACGTACAACTGTCAAAAAAGTTTCCTATCAAATAATCTTTATGGGAAATCTAGTTCAAGAAACTCAACTTTCTTGTTTAATACAAACTGAAACCATTTATAAATAACTCCCTTATGACGACTATTCAAACAGAAAGCAATGCAGAAGTCCTTAACTGTTCGGTGGTTGTAGCTTTGGATGATAATGTTCACCCATTTTATGTATAGTACTTAGATTGCTCTGAGATCATCAGCTAATCATCCTTGGCTATCTTATATAACGTTTCACTACTGTCGAGTTTCAGCTGGATTAAATGACCACTCGATCATCTCCAAAAATGTTATATATTGGAAACTTTATGGGGGCGTTTAGTTAAAGACTTACAAGGGAACACTATAACATGATGGAGCGGGGTTTTTGGTATCCCTTCCTTTCCTCCTACTCATTACCAGCAGAATCCAAAATGGCTGCAGAAGCACCAATGCATAAATTTGCTAAAATTTCTTATGACAGATTGTCAGCAACTAAACTAATTATTTGATTACCTGCATATTGCGTCATACGTAACTTAAATGTAAAAGTGCCCAGATTTGGAAATGCATTCAATATGGACGCGAATATTACATACAAGACAGTTCTTATAACTGTAGCATTCGAGTGCACTCCTGAAAAGGTTAGTTTCAAATATTCTTGAAGGAAAGTATACCTTTCAGCATATTCAACAAGAAAATGATAATTATCCCTCAAATCCAGTTGAAGAATTCAAGGTTTCTCAATCACTGCAAACTGAAGCCATTCATCAATCACTTCCTTATAAGTTATAATGACTATTCAAGCAGAAATTATGAAATCGATCCATAACTCTTGAAGCGGTTGTAAATTGGAATCTTTAGTCTTCACAATTCAAAATGGTAAAACTCTATAACTAATTCCCTATTCCGTATTATTATTATTAGATAGACTGAAACTACCAAATATACTTACAATGGCGAGTCTCTTACATTAAACAATTAACCTGTATGTACCTTGTTCTAAGCAGTCGGAGCCTTTGTTCCTCATAACCTTTTAGGTGCTTAACTAAACGGTTTTAGATAAAATGATTATATCTTACACTTGCTAATCTAGCAAACAACACAAAACACAGAGGATTGTCGAAATCCGAAGAATTTGATTAATTGCAACTTATATTGACTCAATTAAATGTGTCACTGAGTCAATTGCAAACAATTAGGGGGGAGGGAGTCATATATCCCCATCTCCCCATTTCCCTCAAATTACCCAATCAAATTACTCCACCCCATTTCAACCCTCCAACCTTTTTTCCAACCTTTTTTAGTGGCAACCATCACTTCAACCTTTTCTTCAAATTTTCATAATTTATCCTTAACATTATAAACTTTGCATAATTAACCTTTTTTTTAATTTATATGTTTTATTAATAACAAAACACATTACGTAATATTAAAAAACACATTACATAATAAAAATAAAAACATTACATAATTAAAAAAAGAAGTTTACACTATGCCAAAAAAAAAGGTTGGAAAAAAAAACAAACAAAAAAAAACTTACAGCGAGCTAATCAAAAAAACATAAGCAATTTCATTTTGCTAAAAAAAAAGCAGCTAAAATTTCATTTTGCTAAAAAAAAGCAGCTAAAAGGTTGGAGGAAAAAAGAACGTTTGGCTCAGTTTACACTTTTTGTCCCTGGCGTCTGCAAACTTACACTGTTGGTCCCTGTAACGGTCAGAAAAGTTTATACCTCCAGTCCTTCTTCCCCCATCTCCCTCCCAACCCTTCACGAGCTCCCGATCTCGCACCTCCAGCCCTCCTCCATCTCGCCGTAGCGGCGGCCGAACCACTCTCAACCCTCTCATCCCCCTCTCAACCTTCTCACACACTCCCTCCACCCTTAGATATCTGTGTCTGTATCTGTAAACCTCGTTTTATCTAAATTTGGAAAACGACAATCCCTAGCCCTTGTTTATAGCAATCTATGCCACCTTGACAATGCCGTACGTACTTGTGGAGACCTTGTCGCCTGAAAACTTAATCAAAACAATGATCTAAACCTTTTGACATCTTCACAAATGAGCATAACCGTGCGACTTAACATAATGCTTCATTTAATGTTCCCATGTTGCATATTTCCCTCAAATTTCATAATATCAGCTGGATAGATTTCATTTAGCAATTCTAGTTCCTTTTTCTGATCAAAATAAAAGCATTCAAACAACAACAATTTCCAAACTGCTCACAGGCTAATTAAAGAAAAATCACCTTCAAACCCTGAGGCTTAACTAATTTAAATAGTGTCTTAGCAGAAGATCCAACAATTTCCTCTGTCTTTGAGTAGTCCTTTAAATGCTTGGTTCCCTTCTGACCCTGGGGACGAGGATCAATCACGATTTTCTTGAGAGCAACAACATTGTCTATGAAGTATGCAACAAGTGATTAAGACTTTATCCATTAAGAGTGGATTTTCAAATTTAACAGTAGATTAATATATTTTTCTATATTTAAGCTCCAAAAGAAAGCAGTTTTTTGTTGTTGTTAATTTATGACTTACAAGGGAACATGGCAACATGATGGCGGTGGAGTTTTGTGCTGGCAGTGACGTTGCTGCTGTTCCTTAATGAACTACTCGATAAAGATATATTTAGTCATAGCTTTAACTTGTTATCTACCATATGCTATATGGTGTTGAGTGTGAATCCACGACAATAACTCCAAGAACGACAACTACAAATTAGTTGTTACAAAAGGGAGTATAACAACAAGAGTTGTTAAAGTTGGTCAATAACGATAAAAGTTAGTAGGTGAATAAAGGAACGGCTATCCTTATTTCACGGGCCGTGTTTTGTGGACATCTCTTTCATCATTCAATCTCTATATAAGAGATATATCTGTATTTGTAATATTAGTACCCAAGCCAGAAATAAATAAACATCTCCTAGTTACCCCGTGTGGACGTAGGTCAGACCCAGACCGAACCACGTTAAATCTCTGTGTTGTTCTTTCGATAGTGTGTGTTTCTGTGATTCCCGTGTTGTTGATCCTAACAACTGGTATCAGAGCCATCGGTTCGGTTGAATCATAGAACAGAAATCGCGATTAGGGTCTCGTTGATCCAGAAATCGCCACAGATCAACCGCTGCCGTTCACCACCGCAGTAGTTTGCACCACTGCCAGTCACCGCCGCTGTTTCTGACCCTTTATTCCGGCCGCCAGTCGCCGCCGCCGCCACTGTTTCCTCTGACCGCTGCTGCACGCCACCTGGTCATCACCGCCGCCGGTGGTGCTGTGGTTGTTGTTGTTTATTTTGGGGGAAGGGGCGGCAGAAACAAGAGGAGGGGAGAAGAAGCAAAGAAGAAGTGAAATAGAAAAAAAGAAAGGGGTTCTATTATTTATTTGGAGAAAGTGGCAGACACGTAGTGGGAGATTTTTTTTTATCTCCATTTTTTTTGAAGTTCCAAACTTTGACAAGAATAACCCCTCAAATCAAATTTTCATCAACTCTCATCCATCGCCGTTAACTTGTGAAACAAATAAACTTTTTTGTTTCAGTTATTACTTCCGCTCGCATAATTACCACTTTGCAGTACAAACCTGTTTGGTTAGTAGTATTTTGGTAATTTTTTTATGGCAGAAGATAGTAAAATCAAGATTGATAAGTTTGATGGAAATGATTATGGGTTTTGGAAAATGCAAATTGAAGATCTGTTGTACCAGAAAAGTTTGCATTTGCCTATATTGGGTGAACAACCAGATGACATGTACGATGATGAATGGAAGCTTTTGGATAGACAAGCTTTGGGTGTGGTTAGGCTTTCTTTGGCAAAGAGTGTTGCATATAACATTGTCAATGAAACAACCACATATGGTGTATTTAAAGCTTTGTCCAACATGTATGAGAAACCATCCGCTTCAAACAAAGTATTCCTCATCCGACAATTGGTTAACACCAAAATGAAGGAAGGCATGTCGGTGACCACTCACATAAACGAGTTCAACTCGATTATCTCTCGTTTAGCCTCCGTTGACATAAAGTTTGATGATGAAATACAAGCTTTACTCCTTTTATCATCTTTGCCCGACAGTTGGTCAGGCACAGTCACAGCCGTCAGTAGTGCATCTGGTACTACTAAGCTAACTTTTGATAGCATTCGTGACTTGATTCTGAATGAAGACATTAGAAGGAGAAGTACTGGAGAATCTTCCAGTTCTAGTTCTCTGCTGAATACAGAAAACAGAGGAAGAAGAAATGATAGAAGACGTAATCGAGGCAGGTCAAAGTCTAGAAGAAGGGGACAGTCAAAGAACATAAAAGATATTGAATGTTGGAAAACTGGCAGACATGTACTCGTGAAGTGGGATCTTTTTTTTTTTTTTTTTTTTTTTTTTTTTTTTTTTTTTTTTTTTTTTTTTTTTTTTTTTTTTTTTTTTTTTTTTTTATTCTTCACGATAATTTTTTTTTTTTTTTTTTTTTTTTTTTTTTTTTTTTTTTTTTTTTTTTTTTTTTTTTTTTTTTTTTTTTTTCCCTTACTAACTAACTTTTTTTTTTTTTTTTTTTTTTTTTTTTTTTTTTTTTTTTTTTTTTTTTTTTTTTTTTTTTTTTTTTTTTTTTTTTTTTTTTTTTTTTTTTTTTTTTTTTTTTTTTTTTTTTTTTTTTTTTTTTTTTTTTTTTTTTTTTTTTTTTTTTTTTTTTTTTTTTTTTTTTTTTTTTTTTTTTTTTTTTTTTTTTTTTTTTTTTTTTTTTTTTTTTTTTTTTTTTTTTTTTTTTTTTTTTTTTTTTTTTTTTTTTTTTTTTTTTTTTTTTTTTTTTTTTTTTTTTTTTTTTTTTTTTTTTTTTTTTTTTTTTTTTTTTTTTTTTTTTTTTTTTTTTTTTTTTTTTTTTTTTTTTTTTTTTTTTTTTTTTTTTTTTTTTTTTTTTTTTTTTTTTTTTTTTTTTTTTTTTTTTTTTTTTTTTTTTTTTTTTTTTTTTTTTTTTTTTTTTTTTTTTTTTTTTTTTTTTTTTTTTTTTTTTTTTTTTTTTTTTTTTTTTTTTTTTTTTTTTTTTTTTTTTTTTTTTTTTTTTTTTTTTTTTTTTTTTTTTTTTTTTTTTTTTTTTTTTTTTTTTTTTTTTTTTTTTTTTTTTTTTTTTTTTTTTTTTTTTTTTTTTTTTTTTTTTTTTTTTTTTTTTTTTTTTTTTTTTTTTTTTTTTTTTTTTTTTTTTTTTTTTTTTTTTTTTTTTTTTTTTTTTTTTTTTTTTTTTTTTTTTTTTTTTTTTTTTTTTTTTTTTTTTTTTTTTTTTTTTTTTTTTTTTTTTTTTTTTTTTTTTTTTTTTTTTTTTTTTTTTTTTTTTTTTTTTTTTTTTTTTTTTTTTTTTTTTTTTTTTTTTTTTTTTTTTTTTTTTTTTTTTTTTTTTTTTTTTTTTTTTTTTTTTTTTTTTTTTTTTTTTTTTTTTTTTTTTTTTTTTTTTTTTTTTTTTTTTTTTTTTTTTTTTTTTTTTTTTTTTTTTTTTTTTTTTTTTTTTTTTTTTTTTTTTTTTTTTTTTTTTTTTTTTTTTTTTTTTTTTTTTTTTTTTTTTTTTTTTTTTTTTTTTTTTTTTTTTTTTTTTTTTTTTTTTTTTTTTTTTTTTTTTTTTTTTTTTTTTTTTTTTTTTTTTTTTTTTTTTTTTTTTTTTTTTTTTTTTTTTTTTTTTTTTTTTTTTTTTTTTTTTTTTTTTTTTTTTTTTTTTTTTTTTTTTTTTTTTTTTTTTTTTTTTTTTTTTTTTTTTTTTTTTTTTTTTTTTTTTTTTTTTTTTTTTTTTTTTTTTTTTTTTTTTTTTTTTTTTTTTTTTTTTTTTTTTTTTTTTTTTTTTTTTTTTTTTTTTTTTTTTTTTTTTTTTTTTTTTTTTTTTTTTTTTTTTTTTTTTTTTTTTTTTTTTTTTTTTTTTTTTTTTTTTTTTTTTTTTTTTTTTTTTTTTTTTTTTTTTTTTTTTTTTTTTTTTTTTTTTTTTTTTTTTTTTTTTTTTTTTTTTTTTTTTTTTTTTTTTTTTTTTTTTTTTTTTTTTTTTTTTTTTTTTTTTTTTTTTTTTTTTTTTTTTTTTTTTTTTTTTTTTTTTTTTTTTTTTTTTTTTTTTTTTTTTTTTTTTTTTTTTTTTTTTTTTTTTTTTTTTTTTTTTTTTTTTTTTTTTTTTTTTTTTTTTTTTTTTTTTTTTTTTTTTTTTTTTTTTTTTTTTTTTTTTTTTTTTTTTTTTTTTTTTTTTTTTTTTTTTTTTTTTTTTTTTTTTTTTTTTTTTTTTTTTTTTTTTTTTTTTTTTTTTTTTTTTTTTTTTTTTTTTTTTTTTTCACTTTAGAAGCCAGTGTACAAAACCACCAGCTGAAAAGAAAGAAGTAAACAGTGTACGCTCTGAAGAATCAGGTGATGCCCTCATCTGTTCTGTTGAAGATACAGCTGAATCCTGGATTATGGATTCCGGTGCTTCTTTCCATGCTATCTCATGCCCAGATATACTCAAGAATTTACGAACAGGTAACCTTGGTAAAGTTCGTTTAGCCGATAATCAAATGCTTGATATTACAGGTAGTATTGGAGATGTAGACTTGAAAACCTCATTAGGAACTATATGGACATTGAAAGATGTCAGGGTTATTCCTAATTTGAGAAGGAAGTTGATTTCAGTTGGGAAGTTAGATGAAGAAGGGCTTGATGTTCGCTTTGGGGGTGGACAATGGAAAGTGATCAAAGGCAATTTGGTGATTGCTAAAGGAAAGAAGAAAGGCACTCTCTACATGGTAGAAGTACCTGCTGAAGGTGTTAATGCTATGACACCTGGTCCAAGTCTATCCAATTTGTGGCACCAACGACTTGGACATATGAGCGATAAGGGATTGAAGATGTTGGCTCAGAAAGGGAAGTTTCCATACTTGAAGAAAGTGGAAACTGAATTTTGTGAATCGTGTGTCCTCGGGAAACAAAAGAGGGTTACTTTTGTGAAGACAGGAAAGACACCAAAAGCTCGAAAGCTGGAGCTTGTTCACTCGGATGTATATGGACCAACAAGTGTTTCATCACTGGGAGGCAAAAACTACTATGTAACTTTCATTGACGATTCAACACGCAAGGTATGGGTCTATTTTATTAAACATAAATCTGATGTATTTCATGTTTTTAAGAAATGGAAATCTGCTGTTGAAAATGATACTGATTTGAAGGTGAAATGCCTGAAGTCGGACAATGGTGGTGAATACATAAGCAAGGAGTTTGTTGACTACTGTGCTAATCAAGGAATAAAGATGATCAAGACTGTTCCAGGAACTCCTCAGCAGAATGGTGTAGCTGAGAGAATGAACAGAACTCTGAATGAAAGGGCTAGGAGCATGAGGTTGAATGCTGGGATGCCCAAGACATTCTGGGCTGAAGCAGTTAACACTGCTGCCTACTTGATCAACCGTTCACCATGTGTTCCCATGGATTTCAAATTGCCAGAAGAAATATGGCAAGGGAAGGAAGTAAGTCTCAAACACCTTAAAGTCTTTGGTTGTAATGCTTATAGTTTGTTAAAAGATGATGACAGGGATAAACTTGATTCAAAGACCAAGAAGTGCACATTCGTTGGTTATGGGTTAGACGAAATGGGTTATAGGCTTTGGGATAAAGAAAGCAGAAAGATAATCCGAAGCAAGAATGTCACTTTTAACGAAGCTGAGTTATACAAAGACAGAAACACTCAAAGTCCAGAAGTTGAGAAGGAGTATGTTGAGTTTGAAGGTGATGAGAAGAATAAAGAAGTTTCAGTTGAAATCCCTGAATCTGGGGATGATTCAACTGATAGTATGAGCTCAGGAGGTAATTCCAGTAATGACTCTGAAGAAGAAGAAACTACTCCTCCAGCTCCAGTATCTCTAGTCACGCCTCAACTAAGAAGATCTTCCAGAATCCCTAAACCAACACAAAAATACTCACCATCAGTCAACTACATTCTTTTGACAGAAAATGGTGAACCCCAGTGTTACTCTGAAGCTATGGGGTTGAAAGATTCATTGCAGTGGGAGCTAGCAATGAAAGATGAAATGAAGTCGCTTGAGAAGAACAAGACCTGGGTTCTAACAAAGCTTCCATCTGGGAAGAAGGCTCTTCACAACAAATGGGTTTTCAGGGTCAAGGATGAACATGATGGTACCAAAAGGTACAAAGCCAGATTAGTAGCCAAGGGGTTTCAACAGAAAGAGGGAATTGATTTCAATGAAATATTCTATCCAGTGGTGAAGATGACTACCATCCGGCTTGTTCTCAGTATTGTAGCAGCAGAGAATTTGCATCTAGAGCAACTAGATGTAAAGACAGCTTTTCTACACGGTGACCTAGATGAAGACATTTACATGACACAGCCAGAGGGTTTTCAGATTAAAGGTAAAGAAAACTTGGTTTGTAAACTGAAGAAGAGTTTGTATGGTCTGAAACAAGCGCCCAGACAATGGTACTTGAAGTTTGATAACTTTATGGGGAGAATTGGTTACAAGAGATGTGATAATGACCATTGTTGTTACATCAAGAAATTCAAGGGTTCTTATATCATTCTACTGCTCTATGTAGATGATATATTGATTGCCGGTTCAGACATGTCAGAGATTAAGAAGCTGAAGAAACAAATGTCTGAAGAGTTCGAAATGAAAGACTTAGGAACTGCAAACCAAATACTCGGGATGAGTATTTTCAGAAACAAAGATGGTTCTTTGACATTATCTCAAGAGAAATACATTGGGAAAGTGTTAGAGAAATTCAGCCTTAAAGATGCCAAGATCAGAAGCACACCTTTGGGAAGTCACTTTAAGCTTTCTAAAGATCAGTCACCCAAATCAGATAAAGACAAGGAAGAAATGGCTAAAGTTCCTTATGCATCTGCAGTTGGTAGCCTCATGTATGCAATGGTATGCACGAGACCAGATATAGCTCATGCTGTGGGGGTAGTTAGTCGTTTTATGTCTAATCCAGGGAGAGAACATTGGGAAGCAGTTAAATGGTTGCTGAGATACTTGAAGGGAACTTCAAAAGTGGCATTACATTTTAAGGGAAAAGATGTCATTCTGAAAGGTTATACAGATGCAGATTTAGGTGGTTGCAAAGAATCTTACAAAAGCACCACAGGGTACGTCTTTACAGTGGGAGGCACTGCTGTGAGTTGGATGTCTAAACTCCAGAAAAGTGTTGCCCTCTCAACCACAGAAGCAGAGTATATGGCAGTTGCTGAAGCAAGCAAAGAGCTTATATGGTTGAAGAATTTTCTCAAAGAACTTGGCAAAGAACAAGATGATTGTGCACTATTCTGTGACAGTCAAAGTGCAATTCATCTTGCAAAGAATCCAGTCTTCCATTCGAAGACAAAGCACATACAGCTGAGATATCACTTCATCAGAGAAAGAATTAATGATGGCACTCTGAAGTTGAATAAGATCAAAGGAACTGAAAATCCAGCTGATATGTTGACTAAGGTTGTCACCTTAGAGAAGTTGAAGCTTTGCATAGCTTCAACTAGCCTTCAGGTTAATTGAAGAGAAGGCAGGGTAACTAGGAAGGAGTCAAGAGCAAAAGTTTTTACAGAAATACAGATGCACAGGTGAAGATGTTCCGTGGCTTCAAGTGGGAGATTGTTGAGTGTGAATCCATGACAATAACTCCAAGAACGACAACTACAAATTAGTTGTTACAAAAGGGAGTATAACAACAAGAGTTGTTAAAGTTGGTCAATAACGATAAAAGTTAGTAGGTGAATAAAGGAACGGCTATCCTTATTTCACGGGCCGTGTTTTGTGGACATCTCTTTCATCATTCAATCTCTATATAAGAGATATATCTGTATTTGTAATATTAGTAACCAAGCCAGAAATAAATAAACATCTCCTAGTTACCCCGTGTGGACGTAGGTCAGACCCAGACCGAACCACGTTAAATCTCTGTGTTGTTCTTTCGATAGTGTGTGTTTCTGTGATTCCCGTGTTGTTGATCCTAACATATGGCAATATAAGAACAATTAAAAACTTTTTTTCTTCCCAAACCGGAAATTAAACTAAAGATAGCATGATGGAATCAAACTAGAGAACAACAAACTTCTTCCCTCTAGGCAAAAGTGTTTTGAGCTATAACATACAGAAGGCCAAGCAGCTTTCAGTTCTTACTGTTCAAGATGGTCTTTTCAGTTGTAATCACAATTTTCTTGGGGCAGCTGCAGTGTGGTGTACATTTTGTAAATACTTAAGTGTCAATTTTGTTAGTTGCCTTTGAAGGGAAAAAAAGATGCATGCAGCTAGTTCCACATCACAATTTTGGCCATAATTATCCAGGATTTCAACAAACTTGATGTCCTACTCATAACCAGCAGAATTTAAGATGGCTGCAAAAAGACCAATGCATGAATTTGCTAAAATTTCTTACGACAGATCGTCTGCAGTTAAACTAAACACTTGATTAACTGCATATTGCGTCGTAAATAACATACATGTAAAAGTGTCCAGATTTGGACATGCATTCAATATGGATGTAAATATTACATACAAAGACAATTCTCATAACAGTAGCAATCTAGTTCTTTCTGATCAAAGCAAAAACATTCAAAAACAACATTTTCCAAACTGCTCACAGGCTAATTAAACAAAAATTAACTCTACACCCTGAGGCTTTATTGATTCAAGTTGTTTCTTGGCAGCATTTTCTGCCTCTATCTTAGAGAAGTCCTTCAAATGCTTGGTTCCCTTCCGACCCTGGGGACGAGGATCAATCATAATTTTCTTGAGACCAGCAGCATTGTCAATGAAGTATGCAACAAATTCAAGGTCAGTGGTTCGACCATAGTACCCCAAAATTTGAAGAATCTTGAGGTTTTCATTTGGCTGACCAGCTACACGCCTCACCTTCCTCCTCCTTTTCATTGGTGAGACCCAAAGTAGCTGCATAAAAAAGAATAATGATACTTACATACTAAATATGCCAAACTTAAATATACAAACCAACTTAACGAAAATAAACTTCTGCTCGTAAATTTAGATACATAACCCTAGTACCTCAACTGTGAAAATCTCCAAAATTGGACAAGCTTTAACCAAGTTAGTGAACTCGAGCAAGCTATCATCTTTCTGAGCTCCAATTGTCAGTCTTAATCTCTTGACATTTGGCAGTTCAGGAATCGTATCAAGCTTCAAACTTTTCTACAAAGAATGAATACAATCACATATATCATACTTTCATGGAAGATTATAAACAATGCATTGTGCATGTTAGATACGAATTATACTACTAACCTTTGGAAGATCAACGTTGAAGGAAAGAACTTGAAGAAACGAAAGACAAGATGAGTTCTGGCTGAGCATATCAATTCCGAACCAAGTAACCCCTCCAATATCTAATTCTTTAAGCTCAGGAAGATCTGCGAGACGTAATGCTATTGGTGGACCCTTGTATTTGAATGATACCAGGTTAAAGTCATATAGATTAATGTATTCAATCATATTGCAGAACGCTATTTCGAAGTGTTTTAAGTTTAGAGCCTGTCCTCCAACATGAATATTTTCAGTAAGGTGACTCGAGTAATGAATAGATAGCGTTTCAAGATTGGGAGAATTAGTAAGAAACTTCCGTAAAATTACTTCACTCACGTTAACCTTCTTCAAGTAAAGTTTCTTTAGATTTAGCATCTCCACAGCCACAATACCGGAACCGTAGTGCTTTATATCTCTATCATATAATCGATATGGGAATTTGTAACCACGGTCAGGATGACAACATTTAGGATCACAATTATAAATAAAATCCAATTCAAAGATCTCAACTTTCTTCTCTACCGCAAACCTGACCCATTCATTAATATCTTCATAGTAACTTATATCCAAATCAAAACGGATTCTTAACTCTTGAACCATTGGCTGGTTGTGACTTCTAACTACACTTTTCACCATGTTGATGTACTTAAACCGCTCTTGATCAACACATAGCTTCCGGTGACAACTCGTAATTTATTAACAACGGGTTAGTCCTAATCTCGATCATTATTATAATTTCGTCTAATTTAGAGATTATGACGTGGAAATTTTTAGTTAATTGAACATTTGATATAGTTCAATTAGACGTGTCCTTATGACGTAGACTATTAGCTATTTAGACGAATGCCGAGTCTAAAAATATCGTTAAATAAAGATTTAAATGTTAAAATTTAACACAGTAAATAGACTGTCTAAACTAAATATTTCTAAAAGTTTAGTTTATTTAATTGTAATTTCTTGTCTTAACTAAAATAAGACGGGGGAAAATACCTTTACCTTATATTTTGACTTTTAGGTCAAACGGTAATTAATCGTAAGCATTTTACCAAATTAAGGGTATTAAAATTTTCTAAAAGAAGCCACATGGGCTTAAATTGGTTTGAAAGGCTGGGAGGGAAACAACAAACCCCCCCATCACCCTTTTCTTAAAACTTCCTGACAAAACACACCCACACACACACAGAACACACACACACAAATATCTTTTATGCTCTGAATCAATTTGCAAGAAGAAATCTTAAGAGAAATTAAAGGGGTTTATCATTTTAGTGGATAATCAAGCTTTAACATCATCATAATCTTCATCATCTTCATCAAATTTCTCAAGAACACCATTTTTGGTAAGTTAACTTTTATTCAATCTTTTGATTTTATTTAAATTCATTAAAGGGGTTTATTTCAGTTATATAATTCGAATTAGATAGCCATGGAAATGAAATGAATTTTGGTTTGGTTAACCTAATTAGGTTTTGACTTAGAATTAGGTTTTGAGGTCTAAATGATTGAAATGGCGAAAGGGTTGGCGAAATGGTATGTTTCCAGGTCTATTGCACTTGTTGAAACTTGTTTTAATGAAAGGAATTTAGTCGAAAAACGATTTGGGCTTTTTCTGCACTTAGAACTGCTGGTGCTGGCTGCAGAACCTGGCCACTGCGGCGCAGTGGTATGGGTTAGCCCCACTGCGGCGCAGTGTCCATAATCTGGTCTGGTCTCGACTTAGGCCACTGCGGCGCAGTGAGCTTGGATATAGCTCACTGCGGCGCAGTGTAAACCCTCGGAAAATATTGTTGTTGGCTGACTGCGGCGCAGTGGGGTGAAACTTTTCCCACTGCGGCGCAGTGTTAGGTTGCTGGAATGTTTGACATTTCTAGTTTTTGGCAACTTGAACGTTGGGACTTGGTGAATATCGGATGGTACTTTAGACTACCTTAAAATGAAAATTTCATTGATTTTGCCAACAAAAAGTTAAATAAAATGAAAGTTTAAATCACACTTGGTAGTGGCATTCTAGAGTCTATAGCTAAGTAGTGGTACGTAGGATACTCGTCGTCAAGGGATTTGATCCTCATTATTGGAAATGATATCATAGGTTTTGGATAACCAGGAGAATTGACTGTGGATCTTCTCGAGCTACATTATACCTTTTAGCATTTAGATCGCTAAGGTGAGTTTATGGCGCCCTTTTCCTTTTACTTTGGGCCTGAAAAAGCATGTACTGTTGTATACACTATTTATTAAATAAATGATTGTTTTTGTGTATGCCATGTGATATGGATGCTTAAATCATTTGACTTAAATTTGCCATGTTGGGCTGTCGAAAATGTGTATACGTGTCATTTATTAAATGTTGAATGAAATGACGTTGAATTGCCGTGTGATGGCTGATTAAATGGTTTCTTGTGTTTGACAAACTAAAATGTTTCCCCTATTGGTTGTATTGTCGGATCTAGATATACTGACAGTCTTGTATAAAAGGTCGGATCTAGATATACTGACAGTCTTGTATAAAAGGTCGGATCCAGATATACCGACTGTTTGTTATAAAAGGTCGGATTAGATATACTGACTGTTATGCTATCAAATCAGATCTAGATATACTGATTGACGTGATATAAGATGAGTTCAGATTTGATATACTGACTATCTTGTTATAAATTGTGATATAAGAGTTGTCAGATCTAGATATACTGACAGTCTTGTATAAAAGGTCGGATCTAGATATACCGACTGTTTTTGAAATAAAAGTATTGTTAGATGTTGTATTCTAACTGCCTGGTCTTTTATAACTATAGGTCATTGTGTTGTATCAATGACGAATAAACATTTGGTCAAACATACTGTAAACTCACCAACTATTTCGATAGTTGATCTTCTCAAATTTCATGCTTTTCAGGGAACCAACAGTAAGTATTTGGAAGCGTATATGGCATTTTGAAGCCATCTTTTGAACATTGGACGTACAATTAGCGTCAGACCTCTGAGGACTATAGCTTTATTTAGTCCTAATTGTACTTAGCAGTCCATATGTTATATTTGTATTTAGTGGGCCCTTTTCCAATTGAGGATAGTTTGTATCCGTGTATTGGGGTCCACTTCCGAACGATTATACTTGTAATAACTTGTATTTGGATTAATGGATGTAATCTCTATTACCTTCTGATTAGTACGCAATTACTTGTTAACCCTGTATTTCCGCTACAACGGGGTGTGACAAAAATTGGTATCAGAGACAAGGTTATAGTGAATACGGAGTTATTCCTCGTGAATAACTCAATCTATAGCCATGGTCGCTTCATATAGGAAATCTAAGTCATTAAGGTTTAGGATACTTATCTCGAGAGTTATACTATTTGTCAATAATTAGACCTAACCCGATCAACTACGTCCCGATTATGTAAAATAGTATAAGGCTCGAAATAAATATCTAAAATTTTGTATATACGTGTTAGTTGAATTATATTCACAGCATGCTGTACATGTGGTGGGAAGGCTGCGGGTGACCCTATACATAAGCATTTAAGGCATGTTAGGAATAGAAACTCGACTCGTATGTGTATGCATAAGGTTTATATACGTGATAGTTTGGATTATATTGACAACATATTTAAATGTGGTGGGAAGGCTGCGGGTGACCCTATATATAAGCATTTTAAATATGTTGGTAATAGAAACCCAAACCGAATGTGTGTAATCTAGACAAAGATTTCTTTAAACCTCAATGTTGCGTACTGTCACATTCAATTGATTCGTGCTGTCTTATCCAGTAGACTTATATGGATTATTTGACTATCTTTTCAGACTAGTCATGTCGGATGGAGTTAGCTCTAATGCTGTTGTACCTTGTACACCTCCAGTTCCTGTCTTGGCAAACTCCATTCCATATGTTCCTGACTCTTATGAAGAGGAACCAATGGAGGAATCGGGCAATGAATCTCGCCCTATCAACCTTGTATCGTCATCCAGTGGATCTGGAAGTGAACATGTATCTATCCATGTTCAATCATCTGTAACACCGGTATCTCCATATCAGAGGAGGACTACCGAGGGAGCTCATATGCTTTATGCTCCTAGAGACCCTTATGCTCCTGGTCCTTCTGCACCAGTTCAGGGCAACAGTGGACCTGGTCTTTCATTCTTTCAGGGAGATCCGTATGCTGCGGGTCCCTCAAGAGTGCCTGTTTACAATCCACATGCCGTTATGCCAGTTGCATCTGCAGCTGATAGGATGGAATATTATCGCCGGCAGCTGTCGAGGATGAACAATTCCCTCATCTGCACCAGAAAGAGTATGGAGAATCAAGCGCAGGAGTTGACTGGAGCTTATCAGCAGGCGGCTGAGGCTATGACTGTGGCTAGGGAAGGGAGAGAAGCTATTGGTAGAATGGTCTGGATACTATCGGTCGTGGTGGTCTTGGTGGTGGCATTGCTTGTTGTAGTTCTTTTCAGGATGTAATCAGTAATAGTTGTAGTAGTAGTAACGTATTGTAAGCCTTAGAACAATTGACAACTCATACATCTGTATTTGAGTTGTAATCTTTTTGGTGGATGTATTTCCCACGTATGTTAGATAGTAATTATTCTGACTGTGTAATGTATCATCGTGGATGTAGTTCCCACATGAATTGTATTGTGGATGTAGTTTTCCCACAAGATTTTGGAAACGTACAAGTCAGATTTTGTAAAAAGTTTTCGGTATAAATGAAATATGATAGTTCTTCGGCTTACCTACTTGTTCAAAACTACGTCACTTGCTCATTTCAATTCTAGAAGTATAGTGTTCTATATTTCTTTTCTTGTTTAGTTCATGAGTTCAAGTAAGTCGATAAATTGTGACTTGTGTTTGGCATCCTCTTATATCTAAAACATCTTGAAAAGCTACACTCTTTGTTGTTCCTACGAGGAAATCTCTAAATGACATTTTTGTTCATGTCTTAGACTTATGGCTCCCAAGAAAAGAGGCAAGGTCCAGAAAAAGGCTGCTCCCAAGAGAGTTACTAGATCAACTCCTCAACCCAATACGACTGAACAGGAAGAACCTGTGAACCAGCAAGAACCAGAAACTGCTACTGCAAATAGGAACACTGGTCTTGGATCTACCCCACGTGCTGACGGGGAAAATAATATGGCAGCGTTTGTGACACAACAACTGTTGGCCGCCATGCCTACTTTAGTTGCTCAGATCACGGCAAGTATGAACGCCAATAATAATCATCACACTGATAATAGTAACAACGTTGAACCTACTGCGGAACGAGTTATTCCTAGAGTTCATCTGCCCGGGACAGACTACAAGACCTTCACATATTGTAAACCAAAAGAATTTAATGGTACCGAGGGCCCGGTAGGTCTAATAAATTGGCTAGAGAGTATAGAGGCGGTGCTTCATATCAGCCGTTGTGCTGAAGAGAACAAAGTGGAGTATGCAGCTTCTCAGTTTCAAAAGCACGCTTTGTCATGGTGGAACGAACAGATTAGGACTCGTGGCCGAGAGCCGGCATATAACATACCTTGGATGAACTTTAAAAGGATGCTAATGGAGAAGTACTGTCCTAGGGAGGAAGTACAGAGGATGGAAAACGAATTTTGGAACCATGCTATGGTTGGATTAGATAACGAGAAATACACTACTCGTTTTCATGAGCTGACAAGGCTAGTTCCTCGTATGGTGGATACGGAGGAGAAGTTAGTGGAAAGGTACTGCTATGGATTGTCACCTGACGTCCGAAGATTGGTGGCCGCTTTTAACCCCATGACTTTACAGGCGGCAGTTAGTGCAACCAATCGGATGGTGATAGACTTGAAAAGAACCACTGGTTCTTCTGTTGGAACTGAAGTGGTCAAGAGAAGGAATGATCAAGCCTCTGGTAGTGGTTTTGGAAATGGTGGGAATGGCAAGAGGTTTAAAGCTGCCAGAAACTTTGCAGTGGTCCCCCAGAATATTAATAGAAACCCGGGCGCAGACGGAAGATGTAACAAGTGTGGCATGCGTCATATAGGAAATTGTCCTACTTGCTACCGTTGTAAAAGAACGGGACATCAGGCAAGGTTCTGTAGGGAAAAGATACCAAATCAGTGCTACGAGTGTGGAAGCGAGAATCATATGCGACCCGCTTGTCCACGACTTAATCAAGCCCCGAACAATAATGCTATAGTTCCAGTAAGGAACAATGTGGGGAACAACCAAGCTAGAAATCAAGGAGGCCGAGGTAGAGGCCGAGTTTTTGCTTTGGATGCTGCTGATGCACGACGTGATCCCAACGTTGTGATAGGTACATTCATACTCAATAATCATTATGTTTTTATATTATTCGACTCCGGTGCTGATAAAAGTTTCATATCCTTAGAATTTAAGTCTCGTTTTGGTATAGTAGCTATCCCCATGAAAGACACTTATGTTGTCGAATATGCAAACGGTCAAAAGTATATTGCTAGAGATCATTTAGTAGATTGCAGTTTGGTATTAGCCGGTAAGACTTTTAAAATTGACCTAATCCCCATAGAACTAAGTAGTTTTGATGTGATTATTGGTATGGACTGGTTGTCAAAGGTTAGAGCTAATATAAGTTGTCATGAGAAAATTGTTAGAATACCTCTACAGAATAACGAAACCCTAGAAGTGCAAGGAGATAAGGCAGGAAAGAAATTGATCTTAGTATCGGCAATAAAAGCTAATAAATATTTACAAAAAGAACATCCTGCTTTCTTAGCATTTGTAGTAGAAAGAAAACCAAAGGGGAAAGAAATGCAAGATATTCCTGTAGTTAGAGATTTTCCGGAGGTGTTTCCTGAAGATTTGACGGGACTTCCACCTCACAGACCAGTAGAGTTTGGAATAGATTTGATTCCTGGAGCTGCACCCGTGGCCAAGGCACCCTATCGTCTTGCGCCATCAGAAATGCAAGAATTGTCCGAACAACTTCAAGAGTTGTTAGCTAAAGGACTGATTCGTCCAAGTTCATCACCTTGGGGAGCTCCAATCCTATTTGTGAAGAAGAAAGACGGCTCTATGCGTATGTGTATTGATTACAGAGAATTGAACAAGTTGACTGTCAAGAACAGGTACCCTTTGCCTCGTATTGACGACTTGTTTGACCAATTGGAAGGTGCATCACACTTTTCCAAGATTGATCTTAGATCTGGGTATCATCAACTCAGAGTCAGAGAGACGGACATTCCTAAAACAGCTTTCAGAACTCGTTATGGGCATTATGAGTTTTTGGTTATGCCATTTGGCTTAACCAATGCACCTGCTGTGTTTATGGACCTAATGAATCGAGTATGTCGACCGTATCTCGACAAGTTTGTCATTGTATTTATTGACGACATACTGATATACTCAAGGAATAAAGACGAACATGAAGGTCATCTGAGAACCATTCTGCAACTGCTCAAGGATCAGAAGTTGTACGCGAAATTCTCAAAATGTGAATTCTGGATTAGGGAAGTGCACTTCTTGGGTCATGTAGTGAACGGGGATGGGATCCACGTAGATCCATCTAAAATTGAAGCAATAAAGAAGTGGGAAGCCCCTAAGACTCCGACAGAAATTCGTCAATTTCTTGGACTGGCTGGCTATTACAGGAGATTTATTGAGAATTTCTCTAAGGTTGCTCAACCTTTGACTCTATTAACTCAAAAGACTAAGGAGTTTATGTGGCAGGATGCCCAGGAAGAAGCATTTCAAACGTTAAAAGACAAGCTCTGTAATGCTCCTATTTTAGCATTACCAAATGGAGTTGAAAATTTCGTGGTATACTGTGACGCATCACATCAAGGCATGGGATGTGTGCTCATGCAGGAAGGTAAGGTCATTGCTTACGCCTCTAGACAGCTCAAGATCCACGAAAAGAACTATACAACCCACGATCTTGAACTCGGAGCGGTTGTTTTGCCTTAAAGATTTGGAGGCACTATTTGTATGGTACAAAGTGTACGGTATTCACAGATCACAAAAGTCTTCAGCATATCTTCGATCAGAAAATGTTGAATATGCGACAAAGACGATGGGTAGAATTACTGAGTGATTACGATTGTGAACTCAAGTATCACCCCGGTAAAGCAAATGTTGTTGCTGACGCGTTAAGTCGAAAAGATAGGATTTCACTATCTGTCATAACAAGAGCAAGTTCTTACCTTGGCTCATCATTAAGGGATAGAGTTGTAGATGATCAGAATGAGGCCTTACAACCAGGGCGTATTGAGAAGGAAGCATTGTGGAATGCCGAACGGTTATTTGAATTGGATGGCGATGGGATCCGACATGTCAAGGGCAGAGTGTGGATTCCCCAGTATAATGGACTTAGAGAACTTTTGATGAGCGAAAGTCATCGATCTAAGTATTCAATCCATCCTGGTGCTGACAAAATGTACCATGGGTTAAAGGATTTTTATTGGTGGCCTGGTATGAAAAGAGATATCGCCACGTATGTTTCAAAGTGTTTAAATTGTTCAATGGTTAAGGACAGAGCACCAAAAGCCTTCTGGGCTGCTCCAGCAACCCCAAATTCCTGACTGGAAATGGGAACAGATTACTATGGACTTCATTACGAAGTTACCTCGAACCTTGAAGGGTTACAATACTATTTGGGTCATTGTTGACCGATTGACGAAGTCTGCACACTTCATTCCCATACGGGAGAACTGGAAAATAAAGAAATTGTCTCAATTATATATTGAGAAGATCGTGTCACTTCATGGCGTTCCTGTGTCTATAATCTCGGATCGTGATGGTCGTTTTACTTCACAATCATGGAGATATTTTCAAGACGCCTTAGGCACTCAGTTGAATTTGAGTACGGCTTACCATCCACAGACGGACGGGCAAAGTGAGCGTACCATTCAGACGTTAGAAGACATGCTTCAGGCATGTGTTATCGATTTCAAAGGTAGTTGGGATACCTTTTTGCCGTTAGCTGAGTTTTCATATAATAACAGCTATCACACAAGCATTAAATGTGCGCCTTTTGAGGCTTTGTACGGACGAAAATGTAGATCGCCTGTTTGTTGGCTAGATGCTGGTGAGCGTCGTTTGTACAAGTATGGGTTGGTTCAGAAGACTACTGACCAGATTGTTGAAATTAGGGCACGGCTGAAGGCGGCTCAAGATCGCCAGAAGAGCTATGCAGATCATAGAAGGAAACCCCTTGAGTTTCAAGTGGGTGATAAAGTTATGTTGAAAGTATCACCTTGGAAGGGCACTGCACGCTTTGGCGTGAGAGGAAAACTTAGTCCTCGTTATATCGGACCATTCGAAATTGTTCAAAGGATTGGTTCCGTGGCTTATAAGCTCGATTTACCCCGGGAGCTTGAACATGTTCATCCCACATTTCATATATCGAATCTAAAGAAATGTTTAACTGATGAAACGTTGGTTATACCTGTGGAAGAGTTGCAAGTAAATGACTCTCTCCAATTTGTAGAGGAGCCTGTTGAAATTTTAGACCAACAGCTCAAACAGCTTAGGCGAAGTCGTATCAAGTTGGTCAAAGTTCGATGGAACTCAAAACACGGACCAGACTTGACTTGGGAACGTGAGGACTATATGAGGGATAATTATCCTCATCTTTTTACTAAGCAAGACTTGATTTCGGGACGAAATCCTTAGAAGTCGGGGATGCTGTGACAACTCGTAATTTATTAACAACGGGTTAGTCCTAATCTCGATCATTATTATAATTTCGTCTAATTTAGAGATTATGACGTGGAAATTTTTAGTTAATTGAACATTTGATATAGTTCAATTAGACGTATCCTTATGCGGCGCAGTGTAAACCCTCGGAAAATATTGTTGTTGGCTGACTGCGGCGCAGTGGGGTGAAACTTTTCCCACTGCGGCGCAGTGTTAGGTTGCTGGAATGTTTGACATTTCTAGTTTTTGGCAACTTGAACGTTGGGACTTGGTGAATATCGGATGGTACTTTAGACTACCTTAAAATGAAAATTTCATTGATTTTGCCAACAAAAAGTTAAATAAAATGAAAGTTTAAATCACACTTGGTAGTGGCATTCTAGAGTCTATAGCTAAGTAGTGGTACGTAGGATACTCGTCGTCAAGGATTTGATCCTCATTATTGGAAATGATATCATAGGTTTTGGATAACCAGGAGAATTGACTGTGGATCTTCTCGAGCTACATTATACCTTTTAGCATTTAGATCGCTAAGGTGAGTTTATGGCGCCCTTTTCCTTTTACTTTGGGCCTGAAAAGCATGTACTGTTGTATACACTATTTATTAAATAAATGATTGTTTTTGTGTATGCCATGTGATATGGATGCTTAAATCATTTGACTTAAATTTGCCATGTTGGGCTGTCGAAAATGTGTATACGTGTCATTTATTAAATGTTGAATGAAATGACGTTGAATTGCCGTGTGATGGCTGATTAAATGGTTTCTTGTGTTTGACAAACTAAAATGTTTCCCCTATTGGTTGTATTGTCGGATCTAGATATCTCGACTGTCTTGGTTAAGGTCCGCACCCACATGGAACGGAAACCTGTGCGAGGCATATTGGCTGATACTGTCGGATGTTGTATTCTGACTGTCATATGCTGTCATCAGATCTAGATATACTGATTGACGTGATATAAGATGAGTCAGATTTGATATACTGACTATCTTGTTATAAATTGTGATATAAGAGTTGTCAGATCTAGATATACTGATTGACGTGATATAAGATGAGTCAGATTTGATATACTGACTATCTTGTTATAAATTGTGATATAAGAGTTGTCAGATCTAGATATACTGACAGTCTTGTATAAAAGGTCGGATCTAGATATACCGACTGTTTTGAAATAAAAGTATTGTTAGATGTTGTATTCTAACTGCCTGGTCTTTTATAACTATAGGTCATTGTGTTGTATCAATGACGAATAAACATTTGGTCAAACATACTGTAAACTCACCAACTATTTCGATAGTTGATCCTCTCAAATTTCATGCTTTTCAGGGAACCAACAGTAAGTATTTGGAAGCGTATATGGCATTTTGAAGCCATCTTTTGAACATTGGACGTACAATTAGCGTCAGACCTCTGAGGACTATAGCTTTATTTAGTCCTAATTGTACTTAGCTGTCCATATGTTATATTTGTATTTAGTGGGCCCTTTTCCAATTGAGGATAGTTTGTATCCGTGTATTGGGGTCCACTTCCGAACGATTATACTTGTAATAACTTGTATTTGGATTAATGGATGTAATCTCTATTACCTTCTGATTAGTACGCAATTACTTGTTAACCCTGTATTTCCGCTACAACGGGGTGTGACATTCGGTCCTTATACATTCTCTGCGAACTTTCAGTGGCATCAAAGTTCAATTTGAATAACTTACACCACACGAACCTCCATCGCTTGGAGAGACTGCTCGTGGCCACAACATCCCTTATAGGCAAAAGACACAATATCATAAGAAGCAAATCATCATGCATTCGGCTGATGAAATCATTTATATTAAACCCTTGACCATTTCCCTACACAAATCATGTATATCATCTATCATCATCAATAATCTTATTGATCAACATTTCATAAATGCATAACCAAAACAGTGAACCTATAAAAATACAGGATTACGTAATACGCATATTAATAAGCTTAACTCAGATAGAAAAGGAAGAAGCTGAGAAACGAAGCGAAAGGCATGGTGTAATTAATTCTATACTGATTTAAATGAATCCCTATAAATCTTAAAAATTAAAATCAAATGAAATGAATAGGAAGTATATATATAACCAAATTAACTATACAATCAAATGATCACATTTTGTTGCAATCAATCTAGAATTTAGATATAATATGTACGCACGTAGTGTTTTTGATTTTTTTTAGGGTTATGCGATTTAATTTTCCTTTACTGTTTCTTTTGCAATGTATGTAGTTTCCTTTACAATAATTGGATATACTCCGTATAATTTATATGGAAATAAGGTCTTTGAGAACAACTTTATTTTTTGTAAAATGACCTAAAAATCAAAAAGAATTCAGGAATCAAACGAAACTATACGAAATTTAAGCTATCATTTTTTCAACAGTAGGTAAGCAATTGACAATCAGTACCTCGTTTCGAGCAAGTAGAGGCCTTTGGTTCCTTATTATAATTGTAAGTCCCAACTCGTTAGATGGTACTACTGAAGACACCTCTATGTCGATGGTGGAGTTACTTTGCAATATATGCACTGAACTGGAGACGACCAGTTGCAGTGTGTATATACCAAGTTCTAGATAGATTACTTATATAAAAGACAATAAGTAAAGAACAATGCAATAATACAAATAACTTGTAAGATAACTTGACGAGACAATATGTATTTTTCAATGTGTAATTTATTTATTGATATTAAACAAATTACAAGGTTGATGCGGAACCAAGATAATACACGAATGTAAATATCCTAACAACCTATGAAATACAATTGATCTATACTCGGAATTTCTCAAGACAATCGAAACACTTAAAGTTGTGAAATGTTCCTTTAGCGATTGAGAGAAGATTGCACAAGTTCACCAAGAATATTGCAGGTTTGCAAAGTGTGAATTCTATCGAAGTTTATTCGAAGAAGTAATATTCTTGGTTATGCAATGACTTGTATTTATAGGCAAAGTTAACATTGGAATGTTAACTTTAGCCGTACAAATGTGGTTGGGAGCATTTAAGGAATAACATTTAATTCCTTAAAAAGCAGTGTAAAGTCGCATGTTAAAGTGACTTTACATAACCACCTTTATGTACCTTTTAATACTTAAATAATAAGATAAGGCTTATTATCCGGGTAAAGGTACATAAAGCATACAAGTCAATTCCTCGTAATCAGTGTAAAGCTTTGTAAGGGCTTTCCACTGATGGTCTCCAGTTTGTAACTTGACTAGAATGCCAACTGGGCTTCGCTTCCATTGTCATTCTCTATCTTCCATTTGTTGTCTTCGACTTCAACTGGAATGCTTCTTCAACTTGGTCAGTTCTCAACTGGAGGAAGTCTTCAGTTGCGTTAACTGTACGGTGCAACTGGACTTCAATATATTTTTCGACAAATCATCTTGGTCACCAGTTTACTGGGTCACCAGATGCAACTGGTGACTGGTCAGTGTGAACTGGTGACTGGCCAGTTCCAGGTGAACTGGTCCTAACAATAATTGAGTATGTAGTCGAAGAACAAAATGAGGGAGATAGAATTGAAAGATAATTTAAGCAAAGAGTACGTTTGATCAGAATAAAATTTGTGTCGAGCGAACGAGGGTTTTCAAATGGAACACAACTTTCTTATTAGCCGAATGAAAATTGGTTTTTTATACTACTAAAATTTGGATTGGGTCTTCGTTTACTTGGAAAATACTTCGAGAATTAATGGGCCTTCTTTTCCTTGTAAACTTTTTCTTAAGGGAAACTATGATGGACAGTTTGTAAATACAGTACTTAATTACTTATTGAATTAGGGTGAATTTACTTAGTTGCCTTTAAAGAAGAAATGATGTATGCGACTAGTTCCACGTCACAATTTCGGCCATAATAATCCAGGATTTCAACAAACTTGAAGTGTTGATGGGTACCAGTGGCGACATCCTTGCTTTCCTCTGACTCATAACCAGCTGCAAAAACACCAATACATGAATTCGCAACAATTTCTTACGACAGATCGTCTGCAGTTATACTAATTACTGATTAACTGCATACTGAATTGTGTCGTAAGTAACTTACATGTAAAAGTGTCCATATTTGGACATGCATTCAATATGGATGTAAATACTACATACAAGACATTTCTTACAACTGCATTACTCTTGGAAAGGTTAGTTTCAAATATTCATGAAGGAAAGTATACCTTTCAGCATATTCAACAAGAAAACAATAATTAATTGTGGAATGATACATGATAGTGCTGGCAGCGTTGTCAACCAATAGGTAAGTTCCTGCCAGTGTTGTTGCTCATCACAAGCATGAATTAACTTTGGAATGTTAAGACGTGTTGAAAAGAGTTTTGTATGCTCCATCAACTTCTCATGACGATATTAAGCATAGAGAACACCCAACTCGGTGAAGATCCCCATATGAGCCCGTTCCAACCCTAAACCACTCTCCATTAGAGATATCAACTCATTGAAACATCCTCTGTTTTGGTAGTATTCACTGACCTCTTCCAGATCATCCACCTACAAAATTTCAGAGGGAACAAAAAGAAGCGTTTAAATACTACTTGAAAAGCAGACAATGATCGCCAGCATTTGAGAAAGAGTCCCATTTACTAACTTTATGTTATTAAGTACAAACATTCAAAACATAACTTGCAGTAGACTGTAGAGACCGCAATTTCAGCCCATTTACTTGTCAACAGGTCAAATTGGGTTAAACTTTTGTCTCTAATGAACAAGTAAAATATTAAAAAAAAACATTGGCTAAACATGAACCTAGTCAAAAGTAGCCCAGAATGGTTTTTATATTTAAAATTGTTAGTATGTGATCACGTAAAATGAACGTATGTCCAGAAATGATTTAAGCCTACGGGGTCACACGTCTCGACACAAATGTAATTATAATTAATTAATATAATTAATGTAATTTATTAATTAATTAGATCACGAAAAACTAACGGCCGTCCGTTAAAAGTTAAATAGTTAACGGTACTTAACTGACGAACTTAACGAAGGAAATGTTTATGTAACCATTAGCCCTCTAGAATATTCTAGGGGGGGCCGGCCATTAAGAGAGAATGGGAAAGGTTTCCATAACTCCTAAACTTGGTCACCAAGTTCAAGTAAATGCTATATAAAGGCTTATGGAAATGGTTTTCATTAACCACAATTCTAAGGTTACAAAATATACATCTTCTTTCACATCTCCTTTCTTTCTTCTCTCGACTTTCGGCCCCCATAACCGAAAATCACACACCCTTTGGGGTTCTTGGTGGTTTCGACCAAAGCAAGGAAAAGGAGAAACCAATCGTTGCTCGTTCGTGATCAAGTGCTAGCACGCATACATTCGAGTGTTGTGTGTGCGATCGTAGAGGGATTTACTTCAAATCCTTTTAAAGTTTCTTCACTTTATCATCTACATTAAGAGGTATTCCTTAATCCTATTTCAAGGTTAATTATTTGATTACATGGTTTGATTTGCTTCCGTTGCGTACTCGTGAATAAAGATATTTAGTTATATATTCCAACAGTGGTATCACGAGCCACCCATGTGATTTTTAATTACCTAAAATCAAAACTTGTAGGGGGGTTAGGGTTTCATATTTTTCGATTTTTTATGTATATATTTTGATTATTTTATTAATTAATTTTATTATGTAATTATAATTATTTATTTATTAATTAATTGGTTTAATTGTAATAAAATAATGAAATAAAAAATAAAATTATTTTTTTTATAAACCCTAATTCGAAAATCTGGAAATAAAAAAAAATTGTTTTTTTGGAAACCCTAATTGCAAGTTTTGATTTATTGCATGATTAATGTGTTAATTGCATGCGTTTATGGATTACCTCTATTTTAATTGTTAAAAAGAATAATCATGAGTTTTTTCATGCAATTGATTCATGATTATTACTTAGTTATAATGATAAAATTACTTGATCACTAGGTCTATTTAGGTGGATAATTAAAATAATTAATTGTTTGACAATGTGATAATTATTTGTTAATGTTGTTGCTTGACACCAGTCCACTAAAACGACCATATCTTTTAATCCGTAAGGAGTTAGAAGTCGTCCTTTGAACTGTAGATACTTGACTCATAGGGCTACAACTTTGTAGTTCTGTGCTAATCCCAGTTCGGCCATCCTCTAGGCCTAAATGGGTCGTGAAGCTGCTGGAATTTTCCGATCAGCACCTTATGTGTTTATGTGATAAATTTGTTATTAAATTTTGGCTTACGCAATCAAGTTTACTGGATGTATGTGGTCCTTTTCCTTGAGAAAGGGGAGCCAATCTTAAACCATAGTGGCCTAACCAAGGATGGATACCTAATTGTTACGTGTTTATATTTAGTAAGTTTAGTTTTGCCCTTTAAGAAAATTGTGTGCAAAATTGTTTTTGGAAAATTAAACTTGACTAAATTATATTGAAATAATGATTTTGTTTATAAAATTGGTGCCCTAAAATCAAAAGATACACCGGCTCACCCATTTGAACAAACTCTAAGAGAGGTATAAGTCGGAGTGCGCTAGCCTTCTAAAAGGGCGGGTTTTTAATTGCGTTCATCGCAAACCTTTGTCCTTGCGCTTCTTTGTGCGTTCAAATGGAGCTACCGAGCTCTTTTGCATTTAAAGGCAATACAAATGAGTTTTATAAACATATTATGTTTAGAAGATATGCATGAATCTTCAAAACATAACTTTTTGATCACACATCAAATTGATTGACCCAATAAACTTAAGTCATTTGCCATCCAACTTGTAAAGGACACTTGTGGCTGTTGTTTTACTCACTGGTACACAGTGGTGAAATGGCAGTTGCATGGCAAATCCCATTCACTGGTACACAGTGGTGAAATGGCAGTTGCATGGCAAATCCCATTCACTGGTACACAGTGGTGAAATGGCAGTTGTGGCAAATCCCTTCACTGGTACACAGTGGTGAAATGGCAGTTGATGGCAAATCCCATTCACTGGTACACAGTGGTGAAATGGCAGTTGTGGCAAATCCCATTCACTGGTACACAGTGGTGAAATGGCAGTTGTGGCAAATCCCATTCACTGGTACACAGTGGTGAAATGGCAGTTGCATGGCAAATCCCATTCACTGGTACACAGTGGTGAAATGGCAGTTGCATGGCAAATCCCATTCACTGGTACACAGTGGTGAAATGGCAGTTGTGGCAAATCCCATTCACTGGTACACAGTGGTGAAATGGCAGTTGCATGGCAAATCCCATTCACTGGTACACAGTGGTGAAATGGCAGTTGTGGCAAATCCCATTCACTGGTACACAGTGGTGAAATGGCAGTTGCATGGCAAATCCCATTCACTGGTACACAGTGGTGAAATGGCAGTTGTGGCAAATCCCTTCACTGGTACACAGTGGTGAAATGGCAGTTGATGGCAAATCCCATTCACTGGTACACAGTGGTGAAATGGCAGTTGTGGCAAATCCCATTCACTGGTACACAGTGGTGAAATGGCAGTTGTGGCAAATCCCATTCACTGGTACACAGTGGTGAAATGGCAGTTGCATGGCAAATCCCATTCACTGGTACACAGTGGTGAAATGGCAGTTGCATGGCAAATCCCATTCACTGGTACACAGTGGTGAAATGGCAGTTGTGGCAAATCCCATTCACTGGTACACAGTGGTGAAATGGCAGTTGCATGGCAAATCCCATTCACTGGTACACAGTGGTGAAATGGCAGTTGTGGCAAATCCCATTCACTGGTACACAGTGGTGAAATGGCAGTTGCATGGCAAATCCCATTCACTGGTACACAGTGGTGAAATGGCAGTTGTGGCAAATCCCTTCACTGGTACACAGTGGTGAAATGGCAGTTGATGGCAAATCCCATTCACTGGTACACAGTGGTGAAATGGCAGTTGTGGCAAATCCCATTCACTGGTACACAGTGGTGAAATGGCAGTTGTGGCAAATCCCATTCACTGGTACACAGTGGTGAAATGGCAGTTGCATGGCAAATCCCATTCACTGGTACACAGTGGTGAAATGGCAGTTGCATGGCAAATCCCATTCACTGGTACACAGTGGTGAAATGGCAGTTGTGGCAAATCCCATTCACTGGTACACAGTGGTGAAATGGCAGTTGCATGGCAAATCCCATTCACTGGTACACAGTGGTGAAATGGCAGTTGTGGCAAATCCCATTCACTGGTACACAGTGGTGAAATGGCAGTTGCATGGCAAATCCCATTCACTGGTACACAGTGGTGAAATGGCAGTTGTGGCAAATCCCTTCACTGGTACACAGTGGTGAAATGGCAGTTGATGGCAAATCCCATTCACTGGTACACAGTGGTGAAATGGCAGTTGTGGCAAATCCCATTCACTGGTACACAGTGGTGAAATGGCAGTTGTGGCAAATCCCATTCACTGGTACACAGTGGTGAAATGGCAGTTGCATGGCAAATCCCATTCACTGGTACACAGTGGTGAAATGGCAGTTGCATGGCAAATCCCATTCACTGGTACACAGTGGTGAAATGGCAGTTGTGGCAAATCCCATTCACTGGTACACAGTGGTGAAATGGCAGTTGCATGGCAAATCCCATTCACTGGTACACAGTGGTGAAATGGCAGTTGTGGCAAATCCCATTCACTGGTACACAGTGGTGAAATGGCAGTTGCATGGCAAATCCCATTCACTGGTACACAGTGGTGAAATGGCAGTTGTGGCAAATCCCTTCACTGGTACACAGTGGTGAAATGGCAGTTGATGGCAAATCCCATTCACTGGTACACAGTGGTGAAATGGCAGTTGTGGCAAATCCCATTCACTGGTACACAGTGGTGAAATGGCAGTTGTGGCAAATCCCATTCACTGGTACACAGTGGTGAAATGGCAGTTGCATGGCAAATCCCATTCACTGGTACACAGTGGTGAAATGGCAGTTGCATGGCAAATCCCATTCACTGGTACACAGTGGTGAAATGGCAGTTGTGGCAAATCCCATTCACTGGTACACAGTGGTGAAATGGCAGTTGCATGGCAAATCCCATTCACTGGTACACAGTGGTGAAATGGCAGTTGTGGCAAATCCCATTCACTGGTACACAGTGGTGAAATGGCAGTTGCATGGCAAATCCCATTCACTGGTACACAGTGGTGAAATGGCAGTTGTGGCAAATCCCTTCACTGGTACACAGTGGTGAAATGGCAGTTGATGGCAAATCCCATTCACTGGTACACAGTGGTGAAATGGCAGTTGCATGGCAAATCCCATTCACTGGTACACAGTGGTGAAATGGCAGTTGTGGCAAATCCCATTCACTGGTACACAGTGGTGAAATGGCAGTTGCATGGCAAATCCCATTCACTGGTACACAGTGGTGAAATGGCAGTTGCATGGCAAATCCCATTCACTGGTACACAGTGGTGAAATGGCAGTTGTGGCAAATCCCATTCACTGGTACACAGTGGTGAAATGGCAGTTGCATGGCAAATCTACTCACTGGTACACAGTGGTGAAATGGCAGTTGCATGGCAAATCCCATTCACTGGTACACAGTGGTGGACAAATTTGCGCGTTCTTGGTTGGACGACTTAAAGCGAGTTAAGCGGTGAGACCTAATGTCGAAACTATAAAAAGGGTTAAATTCTTTTTACCTTAATTCTCTGGGGTGTTACAGTACTCAAGATGAAGAGTTACTTTGAGCATTTTGGAAAGGTTAAACTATGCGTATCTTCTGCCGATTGTTATTGGCATAAGAGACTTTGAGAAGTTTGTGCACAATTACAATTTGCATAGCATAAGTTGGACTTCATAATCAAGTTGATTGAGTATGAGGAAAACCTTCCTAAGAAATCTGAGATACCCCAAGTTCTTATGATCAAGGGGGAATGGTTTAGAAAGCAAAACAACCGTAAAGCTAAGGGCAAGAACTTTGGTAAGAGAAAACAAAGTGTTTAGTCTCAAAACCTTAAAAGACCCCTTGGAAATAGGAGCATACGGCTAAAGACCAGTCTTGTCATCACTATGCTAAAGTGAGACACTGGAAAAGGAATTATCCTAAGTATCTAGCTGAGTTGAACAAGAAGAAGAAGCAAGTTGGTTTAACCAGTTCTTCAAGTATCTTCTTAACTGAATTATAAGTGTTGATGAGATTCAAATGATAATTCAATAGCAAAAGAGTCAAGTTAACTTGGACTCTATCTATCTTTGACATTGTCATCTTGTTTAATTTTGACAAGAAACGCATTAAAAGTCTTCAATGTGAAGAAATCTTACAAATCAAATGATGAATCATTTGAAAAATGTGTGGTTTTGACAAGAAACGCATTAAAAGTCTTCAATGTGAAGAATTCTTACAAATCAAATGATGAATCATTTGAAAAATGTGTGGTTTTGACAAGAAACGCATTAAAAGTCTTCAATGTGAAGAATTCTTACAAATCAAATGATGAATCATTTGAAAAATGTGTGGTTTTGACAAGAAACGCATTAAAAGTCTTCAATGTGAAGAATTCTTACAAATCAAATGATGAATCATTTGAAAAATGTGTGGTTTTGACAAGAAACGCATTAAAAGTCTTCAATGTGAAGAATTCTTACAAATCAAATGATGAATCATTTGAAAAATGTGTGGTTTTGACAAGAAACGCATTAAAAGTCTTCAATGTGAAGAAATCTTACAAATCAAATGATGAATCATTTGATAAATGCGTGTCTTTTGAATTGTCGTTAGCAAGAAAAGCATTGAAAGACTTCAATGTAAAGGGATCTTACAATCAAATGATGAATCATTTGAAAAATGCATGTCTTGTGTTTTCGGCAAGATGACAAGAATACCTTTTTCGCATAAAATCGGAAAAGGCTAAGGAACTACTTCGACTAATACATTCGGATGTATGTAGCCGATTTAGACATGAGTCAAGGAAAGGTGCTAGCTACTTCACCATTTTTACGGATGATTTCAGTCGTTATGGTTATGTTTACTTGCTTAAACATAAACATGAAGTGTTTGAAACATTCAAAGAGTTTAAAAATGAAGTAGAAAATCAACTCGGCAAAACCATCAAGATCTTCGTTCGGATCGAGGTGGTGAATACTTAAGCCAAGAGTTTAAGGATTATCTGAAAGCGTGTGGAATTGTCCAACAGCTTACTCCTCCATACACTCCTCAACATAATGGAGTGTCTGAAAGGAGAAATCGAACCTTGCTAGACATTGTGAGATCTATGATGACCCTTACGACTCTCCCATATTTTTTTTTGGGATTATGCTCTAGAGACTGCTGTACGCATTCTCAATATGGTTCCAACCAAGAAGGTTGACAAGACACCATATGAATTATGGCATGGAAATGTCCCTAATCTGTCTTACTTAAGAGTCTGGGGATGTGAGGCACTTGTGAAGCGCGATACGCCTGACAAACTTGAACCCAGAACTACTAAGTGCATCTTTGTCGGATACCCTAAGGAAACGATGGGTTACGACTTCTATGATCCAGCCAAAAACACTGTTCGCGTTGCTCGATACGCTGAATTCTTTGAGAAGAAATTAGCTCAAGAGAACAGTGGGAGGGTTGTAGAACTTAATGAGACTCAAGAGGAAGATGTGTCACCTTCTGAAGCTCCTAGCAATCATCAACTTGGGGGGGAAAATGTTCAAAGTGATGAACCTCAAGTCGATGATAATGAAGCGATTCCACTTCGTAGGTCCGAAAGGACAAGACGTCCTACTGACAGATTATGTCTGATGGTAGAAGAAAACGTTTTAGGAGATCTCGATGAGCCTCCGAATTTCAAAGCTGCATTATCAGATCCGGAATCTGACAAATGGCTTGAAGCTACGAAGGTGGAAATGAAATCCATGAAAGACAATCAAGTCTGGAGCTTGGTTGATCTTCCACCAAATGCTCGAACTGTTGGGTGTAAGTGGATCTTCAAGAAGAAGACGGACATGGATGGAAATGTACACACCTATAAAGCTCGTCTCGTGGTGAAAGGTTATACTCAACGTTTCGGTGTTGACTATGATGAGACCTTTTCTCCAGTTGCGGACATTAGAGCTATTAGGATTCTCTTAGCCATAGCTGCGTACTATGACTTTGAGATATGGCAAATGGATGTTAAGACTGCCTTCTTAAATGGTTACTTGGATGAAGAAGTCTATATGGATCAACCTGAAGGTTTTATTGATCCAAAACATCCCAACAAAGTATGCAAGCTTCAAAGGTCTATTTATGGACTAAAGCAAGCATCAAGAAGTTGGAATAAGCGGTTTGATGAAGAAATCAAAAAGTTTGGTTTCGTTCAAAATCCCGATGAGCCATGTGTATATCGCAAAGCTAGTGGGAGTAATGTTACTTTCCTTGTCTTGTATGTTGATGACATATTGATCATAGGAAAACACATTCCAATGTTGCAAGATGTTAAATCCCTTCTTGGAAATTGTTTTGCCATGAAAGATTTAGGAGAAGCGGCATTTATTCTTGGAATCAAGATCTACCGAGATAGATCAAAGCGGTTAATTGGACTAAGTCAAAGTGCTTATATTGATAAGGTCACTCATGCAGGGACTTAACTTATCTAGCAAAGAACGGTGCTTCTACACCTAATGAGGTGGAGCGTATGCGAAAAAATCCCTTATGCTTCGGCTGTGGGATCTATTATGTATGCGGTTAGATGCACTAGACCTGATATTGCGTTCGCGCAAAATATAGTTAGCCACTATCAGCAAAATCCTGGATAGGATCATTGAATTGTTGTAAAGAACATTCTTAAGTACATGTGTGCTACTAAAGAATTATTCTTGGTGTATGGAAGAAATCCTGATCCAAAATTCAAAGTGAATAGATACTGTGATGTTGGATTTCAGACTGATAAAGATGATTCAAAATATCAGTCGGGATACGTCTTCATTATTTAAATGAAGGCACGGTGGAATGCTATAAGCTAAAAGCAAACCACAGTTGCCATGTCTGCAATAGAGTCTGAGTACATTGCCGCCTCAGAAGCCGCAATGGAAGCAGTCTGGATAAGGAAGTTCATTAGCGGGCTTGACGTGATCCCCTCGAGTAACTTACCCAATGATATGTACTGTGATAATACTGGTGCATTAATCATTGCCAACGAACCCGGAGTTCAGAAAGGTGCCAGACATTATGCTAGATGATATCACTATGTTCGTGAGCAGATCGAACTAGGAGAGATCAATTTACTCAAAGTTCACACAGATTTTAACTTAGCTGATCCTTTCACAAAAGCTTTGGCTAGGCCCAAGCTTGAAAGGCATGCCGAGGGCATGGGACTTAAGTTAGCTAGTTATTTCATGTAAATCTGTTGTTTCGGTATTTGGATAAGGGATGTTAAACAATTTATATTTTTCAAAATGAAATAAAGTACTTGATATGTTTGATTTCATTTAATATTTATTGTATCCTATATTTGCATGTTTAATCCTTGAATATTTTATTAAATATTTTAAATTGTCCATTGTCGATTAATTATATGGGAATATAATTAAACTAAGACAAATCTGAACGATTGGTTATATTCTTTGAATATATAATGGCTGGTCCCACCAAACTCACATGGTATCCATATGATGCATATCGGACTACCCCACTAACGAATTTATCACTTTGTGGATCGGCGTCATTAAGTGAAATTCGTAAATGGTTACTTTATTGATCCTTTGACTTGAGATACAAGCAGGTCAGCATGTGTGGATTGCACTTACTTGATATAGTTCTAACTCTCCTGAATAAGGGAGTACATAAAGGGCTATTTTCAGAAAGTGTATTGAAGTATGATGACTGACACGTGTAGTCAATACAGGATTTGTTCCTCCAACTGATAGTTGGAGAATGATACCACTGGGCCCCTCATTGGGACTATTTAAGATGTTTACATGGCCATGTCCAAATGAATCCAGATGTGTCTCGATTATATTTGGTAATCTTAAGTAGTGATGAAATGAGAAACAGAATCGTTAAATTATGAAATGACATTGATCCATATTCATGTTTAACATGGTATCTGAACAAAGGGATAATAAATGCTTCAACCATTTAAATATACTTTAAGAAACTATACTTAAATATTTCTGGGAGCATTGGTGTGTTGCTAGACGCTAACCAATGTTATTACCTTCATTTGTTACGAGCTCAAGTGGGAGCTGTTAGTATGTGATCACGTAAAATGAACGTATGTCCAGAAATGATTTAAGCCTACGGGGTCACACGTCTCGACACAAATGTAATTATAATTAATTAATATAATTAATGTAATTTATTAATTAATTAGATCACGAAAAACTAACGGCCGTCCGTTAAAAGTTAAATAGTTAACGGTACTTAACTGACGAACTTAACGAAGGAAATGTTTATGTAACCATTAGCCCTCTAGAATATTCTAGGGGGGGCCGGCCATTAAGAGAGAATGGGAAAGGTTTCCATAACTCCTAAACTTGGTCACCAAGTTCAAGTAAATGCTATATAAAGGCTTATGGAAATGGTTTTCATTAACCACAATTCTAAGGTTACAAAATATACATCTTCTTTCACATCTCCTTTCTTTCTTCTCTCGACTTTCGGCCCCCATAACCGAAAATCACACACCCTTTGGGGTTCTTGGTGGTTTCGACCAAAGCAAGGAAAAGGAGAAACCAATCGTTGCTCGTTTGTGATCAAGTGCTAGCACGCATACATTCGAGTGTTGTGTGTGCGATCGTAGAGGGATTTACTTCAAATCCTTTTAAAGTTTCTTCACTTTATCATCTACATTAAGAGGTATTCCTTAATCCTATTTCAAGGTTAATTATTTGATTACATGGTTTGATTTGCTTCCGTTACGTACTCGTGAATAATGATATTTAGTTATATATTCCAACAAAAACCTCCAACAAAAAACTACTAGATTATTTTTGCAATGATATAAATACTGCAATCATATTTGACACATTAAAAAACAAAATTTTTTGCGTCAACCCAGCACGACTCGTGTACTAACAGTACTAGTTTTGAGCCGATATCATACCCACCCATTTTCCCCGTCCACTTGCAGCCATCTGAACCACAGTAGGAACAAAGACACTAATTACTATTAGATATCCTCTAGATATTAGTAAGATAAAAGTTATCACCTGGACTATAATATTGAGCCGACATATCTGAGCCATATGGACCTCCTCGGCATCAACACAAGCGAACAAAACTTCTTTCCATGTCTTAGCACTGTTTGCCTTACGAGCTGCACCCAAAGCACCTTGAAACTGTTGAGCCTCACAAGTGTGACAGCCAGCTTAGCCCAGTTAGATATGAAAGCATATATGATCTTGGCAGCTTCATCAAACAAACCATCACCTTTGGCTCTTTGGTCTTTTCTCTCACCATCAAAAGATACTTCACCTGTGTCCTCAGCAGCATGTCATCCAAGAAATGAGTAGCATCATCTGCACAAATGGATGATTCTATAGCATCACTCACTAGTCCTTCTCTGAGTTGAGCTTTAGCCACCTGACTCCAGACAGCATCCTCTTCAACACGGTATGCAAATTCAACAGCACGTGGAATGCTTTCGATATTATCCAACAAAACATTGACTGCTTGAACATTTAACATGAACTTTTTAAAATAAGCAAGTTTCGAAGATTGAAATCGCCACTGAGAGCAGAGTTTTTGAGGACAATTTTCTCAAGGAGATCAGCAGTCATGAAAGCTTTAAGAGCAGCAGAAACCTGCTCGGGGCTCTTGCTCTCAGGCAAAGCAGTAGAAACAACTTGATCAATGAGCTGCCTTCGATATTCATTCTCCGGGTTAAGAGCCTTCTCCCAAAGATCACCACCCATCCTTTCCATAAAATACCTATTACAGACGAATATATACTATTAGGTGGCGCTATATCTAACATGTCACACTTGACTACCAAAATCATAACTAATAATATAAAGCTATGATTATTTACGGGAAAAAAATAACTTAGATATGGTTTTGCCAAATTAACAATTTTGTAGTTGGAGTTAAGGGAGTACACAATTATAAACTGCAACAAGTCAAATACCTTGCATACAACTTGAACATAGAGTTTTTGTTTGTTACATTGATAAGTTCATCATCACATTGCCCTCAACAACAGCAAGCGTGGGATCTCGCTTCTCACAGTATCATAATATGGGTTGGTGGTAAGGAAGTTCTCTGGGTTGTTTTTGCTATCTATGATAATCTTACTCAAAGCATTATGGACATGAACATCTTGGCTTCCCTCACTCACAAGATGCTCCAAAAACCAAGGATGAAAACTAACAAAATAAACGTTAAGCACAACAGTTTTAGAAGATAACTAACCTCTTTTCACACTCATCAGCAAGAGCCTCAACTGGAAGTAGAGAGCGTACCTTTAATGAAATCTTCAGGACATTCATCATCAAGAAGCTGTCCTGCAGCTTGTGGGGCATTCCCCTGGTTAACCCGCACAGATACCACATAAGTTCTCAGATACAGTTGCCTTTCAAAACTTTTGTTTGAACTATAAACGAACTCTTCGGAAAAACAGTACCTTTTGAACATAACCCTCAATATACCCAAGCATGTTGTTGGTATAGAGTTAGTGATCGAGTGAGATCATGAACAAAGCCAACACGGTCACACACATTGATTAATGGCCTTGCATCAGGAAGCTTGGCTTCCTTTAAAAAGTTCTTGGCCTTTTCCGCATCATAAAATTTAATTTCCCTGCTACACGTTCAACCTCCTTAACTTGTCCAATCTTTGCAGCTGCCTCAATTTACTTAAAGTGTATATCAGCACTGTGAAGATGAAGAACATTAGTGTGATGGAACAAAAAAACGTATCAAAAAGTTATAAGTAGAACAATAATACACGCTGAAACATCTTATAGACTACCTGTTGAATATTCAAGATCATTTTATATATATTCTGGACTTATTTTGTATGTTTAGAAAAATGCAGGTACTAAACTTGTATGCTGGTTAAAGTTAAGGACTATTGTTGCTGGTTCTAAAGATGAAGCTGATTATGTAAAGTAATAGAAGATCAAGGGGCTTAAAAGAAGTTGAAGATATATATATATATAACACATAACCCATTTTAGATGATTCATTCATTCATATCGGCAGCATATTCGATATCTATCTCTCTATATTCATATATATATTTTGTATAACATTTAACATGAACTTTTTAAAATAAGCAAGTTTCGAAGATTGAAATCGCCACTGAGAGCAGAGTTTTTGAGGACAATTTTCTCAAGGAGATCAGCAGTCATGAAAGCTTTAAGAGCAGCAGAAACCTGCTCGGGACTCTTGCTCTCAGGCAAAGCAGTAGAAACAACTTGACGAATGAGCTGCCTTCGATATCCATTCTCCGGATTATGAGCTGTCTCCCAAAGATCACCACCCATCCTTTCCATAAAATACCTATTACAGACGAATATATACTATTAGGTGGCGCTATATCTAACATGTCACACTTGACTACCAAAATCATAACTAATAATATAAAGCTATGATTATTTACGGGAAAAAAATAACTTAGATATGGTTTTGCCAAATTAACAATTTTGTAGTTGGAGTTAAGGGAGTACACAATTATAAACTGCAACAAGTCAAATACCTTGCATACAACTTGAACATAGAGTTTTTGTTTGTTACATTGATAAGTTCATCATCACATTGCCCTCAACAACAGCAAGCGTGGGATCTCGCTTCTCACAGTATCATAATATGGGTTGGTGGTAAGGAAGTTCTCTGGGTTGTTTTTGCTATCTATGATAATCTTACTCAAAGCATTATGGACATGAACATCTTGGCTTCCCTCACTCACAAGATGCTCCAAAAACCAAGGATGAAAACTAACAAAATAAACGTTAAGCACAACAGTTTTAGAAGATAACTAACCTCTTTTCACACTCATCAGCAAGAGCCTCAACTGGAAGTAGAGAGCGTACCTTTAATGAAATCTTCAGGACATTCATCATCAAGAAGCTGTCCTGCAGCTTGTGGGGCATTCCCCTGGTTAACCCGCACAGATACCACATAAGTTCTCAGATACAGTTGCCTTTCAAAACTTTTGTTTGAACTATAAACGAACTCTTCGGAAAAACAGTACCTTTTGAACATAACCCTCAATATACCCAAGCATGTTGTTGGTATAGAGTTAGTGATCGAGTGAGATCATGAACAAAGCCAACACGGTCACACACATTGATTAATGGCCTTGCATCAGGAAGCTTGGCTTCCTTTAAAAAGTTCTTGGCCTTTTCCGCATCATAAAATTTAATTTCCCTGCTACACGTTCAACCTCCTTAACTTGTCCAATCTTTGCAGCTGCCTCAATTTACTTAAAGTGTATATCAGCACTGTGAAGATGAAGAACATTAGTGTGATGGAACAAAAAAACGTATCAAAAAGTTATAAGTAGAACAATAATACACGCTGAAACATCTTATAGACTACCTGTTGAATATTCAAGATCATTTTATATATATTCTGGACTTATTTTGTATGTTTAGAAAAATGCAGGTACTAAACTTGTATGCTGGTTAAAGTTAAGGACTATTGTTGCTGGTTCTAAAGATGAAGCTGATTATGTAAAGTAATAGAAGATCAAGGGGCTTAAAAGAAGTTGAAGATATATATATATATAACACATAACCCATTTTAGATGATTCATTCATTCATATCGGCAGCATATTCGATATCTATCTCTCTATATTCATATATATATTTTGTATAAATCTGTATCATCATCTTGGTGATATTTGATCTAGTTCTTATTTCTTTCATCAAGTCTGTAATAATAATCTCTATATTCATTAATCAAATAATAATAATAATTCTCTTATTGTTCTTGATCTAATTCAGATTGTAGATCTGATTAGATTTGTGATTATTTCTGGATTCTTACATGGTATCAGAGCCAGAATCAACAACCGATTGTTGTTGATCTGATTTCTCTTCGTGTTTCACTCAGATCTAGGGCGTTTTCCGTTTTGGAACCCTAGATTTTGATTTCTGGATTCTTCGTTCGACTATTCTTAGGGTTTTTACTGGTAACCCTAATCGTTGTTCTTCCGCTGCAATTTCTGGTGATTTGCCCTAAAAATTAGGGTTTCTTATTTCGCTTCTGATTTATCTCTGGACTAAGTGAATCCAGAGTAAATTAGGGTTTCTTATTCATCCGATAGCACTGTATTGTATTCTTCTCTCTACTCTTATTTTCTTCCTATTAATTGTGTTGGTGTGATTATTTGTTATTTGATTGTGTGATAATTACTTGGCTTACGCAATCAAGTTTATCTTGATGTATGTGGTCCTCTTCTAAGGAAGGGGGAGCCTAGTAATTACTTGATTGTTTCTTTGTGATTCTGGTATTTTTTTTTAAATATATTGTTTACGTTTTTTTTTGTTTCTGTGATTGTTATTTTTATTCTTATCTTCTTTGTGTGATTTGTGACAATTTGTTATAATGGTGAATACTCCACCTGGTTCTGTTCATGGGGGGAATACTCCTCCTCATTCTGTGCACAATGATGATTCTGATAATGATGATTTTGAGATTAATAACACTAAAATAAGTAAGTTGGATTTTGGTGATCCTTTGTATTTGCATGCAAGTGATACTGTTAGTACTCCTTTGATTGGTTTTAAATTGTTAGGAACTGACAATTACAAAGTGTGGTCTTGTGCTATGGAACTTGCATTACAAACTAAAAATAAACTGGGCTTCATTGATGGTACTTGCTTAAAATCAATAGATAATCCTGTGTTAGCAAGTCAGTGGGATAGATGTAATGCTGTGGTACTTAATTGGATACTTGGGTGTGTTTCTCAAGAATTGTATTTAGGACAAATCTTCTCAAAAAATGCTACTGTTGTTTGGCAAGAACTTAAAGATACTTATGACAAGATAGATGGTTCTGTAATCTTTAATCTGCATCATAAAATCAATTCACTCACTCAAAATGGTGCTTCTTTGTCTGAGTATTATCATAATTTGACCTCTTTGTGGAGACAATATGATTCTATGGTTACTTTGCCTATTTGTACTTGTGCTGCTGCTGCTACTGTTAAAAGTCATACTGATATGATGAGATTAATGCAATTTTTGATGGGATTAGATGATGTTTACATGGGTGTTAGGTCTAATATCTTGACTAAAGAACCTTTGCCTTCTGTTAAAACTGCATATGCTATTATTTCAAGAGAAGAATCTCATAGGTCAGGGGTAACTGATAAATCTGCTAACACTGCAAATGCATTTGTTGCTAAAACCAATTTTCCAAGGAATTCTAATGCTAAAATTAGTTCTTATAGACCTCCTTTTGATTCTAAGAAAAGTTTTGACAATAATTTTGAATCCAAAAGAACTTTTGATAATAATAATAGAACTTACAGACCACCAAATCCTAATTTACAATGTACACATTGTCACAGAATTGGTCATACAATTGAAAGGTGTTTTCAGCTTGTGAACAAAAGGTCTTCAAATCAGTTTAATAAGTTTTCTACTAATAATGCTCATGTTGATTCTTCTTATTCTAAACCAAGTACTTCACAACCTTCTGTGAATGCATCTGTTTCTTCTTCTACTACACCTGCTTTAACTTCTGATCAAATTTCTAAGTTGCTTAGTCTTTTAGATGTCAAATCTGGATCTTCTTCTGGTATGCATGTTAATATGGCAGGTATTAGTTGTTTACCTCTATGCAGTAACTCTTGGTTTATGAATTGTAATTCTGTATTGTTAAAAGCTATCATCAAATGGATCATAGATTCTGGGGCAAATCAACACATGACTGTTTCTGATAAATATTTGACTGATGTTGTTGATATTTCTGATTTAAAACTTAAAATTGGTCATCCTAATGGTACTTCTGCAATTGTTCAAAAAATAGGTAATATGATTCTTAAAAATGGGATTGTCTTATATGATGTACTGGTTGTTCCAGAGTATTGTGTAAACTTGATGTCTGTTCACAAATTGTCTAGAGACAACAACTTGTTCATAGGATTTGATCCTGATAAGTGTTATATTCAGGATTTACATCAAAAGAATCTTCTGGGGACTGGTAGTGAGCAAGGTGGTTTATATGTTTTTGATGATGATGTTTCTAACTGTTCTTCTTCTTTGGTATGTAATTCTGTATCTGCTCCTACTGTGTCTAAACATTTGTGGCATTTAAGACTTGGACACCCTGCTGAACAAGCTTTATCTATTATTTGTGACAAGATGTATTTGAAATCTGGTTCTGTTGGGCCTTGTGATGTATGTCACAAAGCAAAACAAACCAGAAGTCCTTTTCCTTTAAGTGAACACAAATCTGTTTGTTTAGGGGATCTCATTCATCTTGATGTTTGGGGACCTTATAAAGTTTCTAGTAAGGATGGTTTTAAATATTTTCTTACAATTGTGGATGATTTTACTAGAGCTGTTTGGACATTTATGATGAAATCTAAAACTGAAGTTTTTGATCACTTAAATGTTTTTTTAAATCTGTTATTAACTCAGTTTAATGTAAAAGTTAAGATTATTAGAACTGATAATGGCACAGAGTTTGTTAATAAACAAATGACTTCTTTGTTTCATTCTAAAGGAATTGTGCATCAAACTACCATTCCTTATACTCCCCAACAAAATGGGGTTGTAGAAAGGAAACATAGACACCTTCTTAATGTAGCAAGGTCTCTTATGTTTCAGGGGGGAATACCTTTATATCTGTGGAGTGATTGTGTGCTTACTGCAACTTATCTAATTAATAGAACTCCTTCCTCTGTTTTAAAAGGAAAAACTCCTTTTGAATTGGTGTATAATTCTGAGCCTTCCTTAGAACATCTTAAAGTATTTGGTTGTTTGTGTTTTGCAACAAAGTTAAATGTTTCTGACAAGTTTGAGTCTAGGTCAGAAAAATGTGTTTTTATTGGATATTCTAATGAGAAAAAGGGTTATAAACTTTATAGTCTTGAGTCAAATTCTTTTTTATTTTCTAGAGATGTCAAGTTTTATGAAAATATCTTTCCCTTTACTATGAAAAAAGATTTTGTTAATTTGAATAAATCTGTTAATCAATTAAATTTTTTTGATCTTTATGATACACCAAATCTTGAGGAGAACTCCATACCCAATGATGAAGAGGAAGGCACACATATTGATCTTAATGTTGGAGGTGGACTCAATTACTCCTCTGGCAGTTCTGATAGATCTACTAGGAGTAATAGAGATACTGCAACCACATCCAGTGACATGAACTCTGAAAGTTCAAATTCTGAGGGGTCTAATGGAAGTCAAAATGAAAATGATATTGTTAATAATTTAAGAAGATCAACTAGACAAACTACTTTATCTAAAAGATTAGTTGATTATGAAATTGAAGGAAAAGTTAAATTTCCTTTAAGTAAAGTTGTGAATTATGCTCATTTGCCTGTTGATCTTTACTGTTTTGCTACCAATTTAAACAAAAGTAGTGAACCTTCCTCATTTTATGAAGCTTCTAAAGATAGTAATTGGGTTAGTGCTATGAATGAAGAAATGGAAGCTTTAAATAGAAACAACACTTGGGAAATTACTACTTTACCTTCTGGTAGAACTCCTATTGGATGTAAATGGATTTATAGAGTTAAATATAAGTCTAATGGAGAAATTGAAAGATATAAAGCTAGACTTGTTGCTAAGGGTTTCAGTCAAAGAGTAGGAATAGATTTTGATGAAACCTTTTCTCCTGTTGTCAAAATGGTAACTGTTAGATGTCTTCTTACTGTTGCAGTCTCTTTTAATTGGCCTTTATATCAAATGGATGTTAATAATGCGTTTCTATATGGTGACTTAAATGAGGAAGTTTATATGAGTCTTCCACAAGGTTACTTTAATGATGACAGTAACTTGGTTTGTAAATTAAAAAAATCATTGTATGGTTTAAAACAAGCACCAAGACAATGGAATGCAAAGTTATGTAGTGCATTAGTTGAGTTTGGTTTTACTCAAAGTAAATCTGATTATTCCTTGTTTACAAAAAGGGAAAATGATTCTTTTGTGGCTTTACTTGTATATGTTGATGACATTGTACTTACTGGCAATAACAAAGATGAAATTGAAAAGATAAAAAGGTTGATGAACTCTAAGTTTAAAATTAAAGACTTAGGCAAGTTAAAATATTTTTTGGGTATTGAAGTCTTGGAAAATGAAAGAGGTATTTGCTTGTCTCAAAGAAAATATTGTTTGAAGTTAATGAATGACTTTGGTTTGTTAGGGTGTAAACCTTTGAATACACCCTTAGAGATGAATATAACTTTTAAAGCAGGTTCATCTAAGCTGCTTGATAATATCACTGTTTATCAAAAGCTAATTGGTAAGTTAATTTATTTAACTTTAACTAGACCAGACATTAGCTATGCTGTACAGTGTTTGTCTCAGTTTATGCATGCTCCTACTCAAGATCATTTCAATTATGGTTTAAGAGTATTGAGATATCTCAAACAATCTCCAGGTAAAGGTTTATTTATTCAAAAATGTGATGACTTGACTCTGAAAGGGTATGTTGATTCTGATTGGGCTAGATGTTTAACTACTAGAAGATCAATAACTGGTTTTACTATCTTTCTTGGTAAAACTCTTGTTTCCTGGAAAAGCAAGAAACAAAATACAGTTGTCAAGTCTTCAGCAGAAGCTGAATATAGGGCTATGGCAGCTGCAACTTGTGAAATTATTTGGCTTGAGAACCTCTTAACTGATATTGGTATTAAGACTCAATTACCTGTCTCTTTATTCTGTGATAGTAAATCTGCATTACAAATAGCTGCAAATCCTGTATTTCATGAAAGAACAAAGCACTTTGAAATTGATTTACACTTTATAAGAGAAAAAATATGTTCAGGAATGTTGAAAACTTGCAAAGTTGAGTCTGAATTGAATATTGCAGATTTACTTACTAAGAGTCTAGGTTCCAAGCAACATGCATTCTTATGTAATAAACTTGGTCTTTTTGACATGTTCCAAAAATGATCTTGAGGGGGGATGTTGAATATTCAAGATCATTTTATATATATTCTGGACTTATTTTGTATGTTTAGAAAAATGCAGGTACTAAACTTGTATGCTGGTTAAAGTTAAGGACTATTGTTGCTGGTTCTAAAGATGAAGCTGATTATGTAAAGTAATAGAAGATCAAGGGGCTTAAAAGAAGTTGAAGATATATATATATATAACACATAACCCATTTTAGATGATTCATTCATTCATATCGGCAGCATATTCGATATCTATCTCTCTATATTCATATATATATTTTGTATAAATCTGTATCATCATCTTGGTGATATTTGATCTAGTTCTTATTTCTTTCATCAAGTCTGTAATAATAATCTCTATATTCATTAATCAAAATAATAATAATAATTCTCTTATTGTTCTTGATCTAATTCAGATTGTAGATCTGATTAGATTTGTGATTATTTCTGGATTCTTACACTACCTGGAACTCAAATAAGAACCCAAAAAAAAGTAAATCCCATCATATGAAAGAAATTGCTCAAAAGGGTTGATACACGTTTCAACACCCAGCTGCTCACAGTATTATTTAGCAACCTATAATATACACAACTGCACCCGGCCCACTCATTGCACAATGCTCCTCGTGTTTGACTCTGAAGTTAAACTAAGAGCCATCCATGTCATAGAAAGCGTCATTGTTACCTGAACAACTATTTGAAGGTTTCCTCTCAAATTGACCAGCAGAAGATCCTTCATGCCCTCGAGTGTCCATTCTTTAGAGTTCCAAATACAAGAGACTGGAAAAAGAAGCCAGTTGGATACCGTTCTTGTTAAATTCCACACGGCCTGTGGATCTATTGCATGAGTATTCACAATGACACGTTTGATATCCGGCAATTCACTATAATGCTGCAATAAGAAGCAGTGGGCTCAATCCAGAAGATAGCTTCCAAGAAAATACACAAGTTTCCGCACATTAGCCAGCCTGAAGGTCTTGGACATAAAGTCCTGCTTTCTCACGAAGTTGAGCAACCCTGGGTGGATCATAGTGGCTGAACATACCATTAGCTAATATGGCGTCAGCAACATCAGGGAATATTACAAGGTTGATTTCAAAGATCTGTGTGTAATACGAAACTTGTGAGGCTACATCTATCATAGATGGGTATATAGCTGTTCTGTATCATCAGATGAATGTAACTTTTGTTTCGAGGTGAGCATGTTCTGAACAATTCGGCTTCAAGAGATCCAAAACAAAAGTTGTTACCTCCCATATCAAGTTCCTTTGAAGATGTGAAAGACATGCATTAAAAATTGATATGATAAGAAAATTATATCTCTTGAGTATGGGAAACACTGCAAAATATAATGTTGTTAATGTATCAAACAGACCTGAAGTAGAAAAAATCTGTGATGGTGTTGTAATAAACAAGTTCAAGGTCAGATAAATATACATTTATAATGATTAATACGAATAACAATAACTAAGCAACATACCGATCGTAGCAATACACTGCTTCCAGAGACGGAGCCAGAAAATCAATTACGAGGGGGCAAATGAAGAAATTATATGTCATACTCATTTGTGGGTCGGTCGTTAGTTTTTTGATGCTAAGTATGAGTTTGTCAAAAAATATCTTCACCAAACTTGCAACATATTACTCATTCATATTTTAAGATGCCTAAAATATAATCAAGCTAATCGATCCATCTATATGCAAAATTTAATTCCTTAAGAAAAAAGTTATAGTTTATTGCCATAAATATTGAAGTGGCGTAAAACACTGGTGAATTAATACATGAGACAATTAGTAATTATTTATGAAGTCAAATATTAAAGTCATAAATATATTATGGGAAAATGATACCTGCTTCAACAAACAGCAGCCACTCACAAACCAACTAATGATATCCCCATGTGTTTAAATAACCAAGAAATTTTAAAAAAAACATAAGAAATTATTATGCTTGAAAAGGAGGCAACTACCTATTTAGTTGAGCAGGTATTATATCCTCATATATTATTAACTATCAAGTTAAAGGGAAAAAGTGTAAAAATGATGAAACACGGATGGTGTGAAATATAAATAAAAAGCAATAAGACAAAACATCTATCTCATCTATTTAATTTCGTAGTCATCTTCTTCAACTTCTCACTGCAAAAACTTCCGGCCATAATTTTCAGATCTCAAGCTTTGTTTCAAAATTACATTTAATAGTCATATATCCATTAATGTAAAACGTAAATCCTTGATGGTTCAGTATCTTGTTCATATTTTTAGGGCAAAATTCCAAATCTATACTATATTAATAAGATAAAAGTTGTCACCGGGACTATAATATTGAGCCCACATATCTGCCAAACGGAACTCCTCGGCATCAACACAAGCGAAGCAACTTCTTTCCACATCTTAGCGCTGTTTGCTTTACGAGCTGCATCCACAGCACCTTGAAACTGTTGGAGCCTCACAAGTGTAACAGCCAGCTTAGCCCAGTTGGATATGAAAGCATATATGATCTTGGCAGCTTCATACAAGGCTTCATTAAACAAACGATCACCAACATTATGAAGATTAGCAACATTTGGCATGAAGGATAAATTCCTCAATGTTGCTTAATCTATCAATCTTTGCATATGCATAAATGAGCTCGCTATCCACCTTTGGCTCTTTGGTCTTGTCTCTCACCATCAGAAGATACTTCACCAGATCATGGTAACATTCCGTGTCCTCAGCAGCACGAATAACATCCAAGATATGAGTAGCATCATCAGCACGAATGAATGATTCTATAGCATCACTCACTAGTCCTTCTCTGAGTTGAGCTTTAGCCACCTGACTCCAGACAACATCTTCTTCAACACTCACTGCAAAAACTTCCGGCCATAATTTTCAGATCTCAAGCTTTGTTTCAAAATTACATTTAATAGTCATATATCCATTAATGTAAAACGTAAATCCTTGATGGTTCAGTATCTTGTTCATATTTTTAGGGCAAAATTCCAAATCTATACTATATTAATAAGATAAAAGTTGTCACCGGGACTATAATATTGAGCCCACATATCTGCCAAACGGAACTCCTCGGCATCAACACAAGCGAAGCAACTTCTTTCCACATCTTAGCGCTGTTTGCTTTACGAGCTGCATCCACAGCACCTTGAAACTGTTGGAGCCTCACAAGTGTAACAGCCAGCTTAGCCCAGTTGGATATGAAAGCATATATGATCTTGGCAGCTTCATACAAGGCTTCATTAAACAAACGATCACCAACATTATGAAGATTAGCAACATTTGGCATGAAGGATAAATTCCTCAATGTTGCTTAATCTATCAATCTTTGCATATGCATAAATGAGCTCGCTATCCACCTTTGGCTCTTTGGTCTTGTCTCTCACCATCAGAAGATACTTCACCAGATCATGGTAACATTCCGTGTCCTCAGCAGCACGAATAACATCCAAGATATGAGTAGCATCATCAGCACGAATGAATGATTCTATAGCATCACTCACTAGTCCTTCTCTGAGTTGAGCTTTAGCCACCTGACTCCAGACAACATCTTCTTCAACTTCTCACTGCAAAAACTTCCGGCCATAATTTTCAGATCTCAAGCTTTGTTTCAAAATTACATTTAATAGTCATATATCCATTAATGTAAAACGTAAATCCTTGATGGTTCAGTATCTTGTTCATATTTTTAGGGCAAAATTCCAAATCTATACTATATTAATAAGATAAAAGTTGTCACCGGGACTATAATATTGAGCCCACATATCTGCCAAACGGAACTCCTCGGCATCAACACAAGCGAAGCAACTTCTTTCCACATCTTAGCGCTGTTTGCTTTACGAGCTGCATCCACAGCACCTTGAAACTGTTGGAGCCTCACAAGTGTAACAGCCAGCTTAGCCCAGTTGGATATGAAAGCATATATGATCTTGGCAGCTTCATACAAGGCTTCATTAAACAAACGATCACCAACATTATGAAGATTAGCAACATTTGGCATGAAGGATAAATTCCTCAATGTTGCTTAATCTATCAATCTTTGCATATGCATAAATGAGCTCGCTATCCACCTTTGGCTCTTTGGTCTTGTCTCTCACCATCAGAAGATACTTCACCAGATCATGGTAACATTCCGTGTCCTCAGCAGCACGAATAACATCCAAGAAATGAGTAGCATCATCAGCACGAATGAATGATTCTATAGCATCACTCACTAGTCCTTCTCTGAGTTGAGCTTTAGCCACCTGACTCCAGACAACATCTTCTTCAACACGGTATGCAAATTCAACAGCACGTGGAATGCTTTGGATGTTATCCAGCAAAACATCGACTGCTTGAACATTTAAGTTAAACTTTTTAAATATTGCAAACGCCTATCCATAAAGCTGTGCTTCTACAGCCACCTCACCAACAGCAGGTCCATCAAACGTGTCTAGCCTATTGATGTAATCCATAACTCGTGATGGGTCCGCCTTAATGGCAGTGAAGATAAGCAAGTTTTGAAGATTGGCATTGCCACTGAAAGCCGAATTTTGGAGGACAATTTTCTCAAGGAGCTCAATTAGTTCATGAGGAAGATCGGCAGTCATGAAAGCTTTAACAGCAGCAGAAACCTGCTCAGGACTCTTGCTCTCAGGCAAAGCAGTAGAAACAACTTGATTAATGAGCTGCCTTTGATATTCATTCTCCGGGTTAAGAGCCTTCTCCCAAAGATCACCATCCTCCCCTCCACAACATACCTGTTACAGAAGAGTATAAACTATTAGGTGGCACTATCAATTTTATATGTATAACTGTTAATCAAATATCTAAAATGTCACACTTGAGAACCAATATTATAATTATAACTAATAATATAAAGCTATGATTATTAACAGGAAAAAAAGATAGTATATAATAAATATATATAATTTTGCCAAATAACAATCCTGTATTTGGAACTAAGGTAGTAAGCAATAATTTACTGTGGCAAGTTGCTTGCAACTTGAACACAGAGTTTTTGTTTGTTACATTGATAAGTTCATCATCACATTGCCCTCTGCGGTACGCAACGACAGCAAGTGTGAGATCACGCTTCTCACAGTATTTCTCCACAAGGACCACAACACGTGAATCATAATATGGGTTGGCGGTAAGGAAGTGCTCTCAAATTTAAAGTAAGAACCACCCATATAATAAAAAAAGTCATTGTTACCTGAACAATTATCTGAAGGTTTCCTCTCAAATTGACCAGCAGAAGATCCTTCATGCACTCGAGTGCCCATTCCTTAGAGTTACGAATACAAGAAACTGAAAAAAGGAAGCCAGTTGGATACCATTCTTGTTAAAAACGGACAATGACACGTTTAGTATCCGACAATTCACTGCAATGCTTCAAAAAGAAGCAGTGGCTCAATAAGGAAGATAGCTTCCAAGAAAAGACACAAGTTTCTGCACATTAGCCAACCTGAAGGTCTCGTACATAAAGTCCTGCTTTCTCACAAAGTTGAGCCATCCTGGGTGGATCATAGTGGTTGAACATACCATTAGCTAATATGGCGTCAGCAACATCAGGGAATATTACAAGGTTGATTTCAAGGATCTGTGTGTAATAAGAAACTTGTGAGGCCACATCTATCATAGATGGGTATATAGCTGTTCTGTATCATCAGATAAATGTAACTTTCGTTTGGAGATGAGCATGTTCTGGAAAATTAGGCTTCAAGACATCCAAAAGAGAAGTTGTTGCCACCCATATCAAGTTCCTCTGAATATATGAAAGATATGCATTAAAAATTGATAGGGTAAGAAAGTCATTTCTCTTGATTAAGGGAAACGCTGCAAAATATAATGTTATACAAGTAGTAAACAGGCCTGAAGGAAAAAATCTGAGATGGTGTTGTGATCAACAAGTTCAAGGCTAGATAAATATACATTTGTAATGATTCATCCGACATAGAGAAGAATTATAAAGATGCTAATTAATGACCATGTTTGTTAATGATACTAGTGGCTGTATAAAGAAAACTGTATATATAAGTAAAACTATCAGAAGACCGACAAGTATAATATCACCATGCCGCGCTTTCCTTCTCCCTTAAGTCAATCAAATCGAACAATAGATCGATAAATAAAGCTATTATCATACCTGAATTGTAGCAGGACTACAAAATTACACAAGAATATAGGACAACAATGTTGCATCTTAAAACTATCATGCTTGAATCACTATCATATGGCTTACAAAATGGTTAACATATATAGTTGCAGGTATTTTAAACTATTAGCATAACAAAGAAAGAAGTATCTGCCACTGTTATCATTCCCACTTCCCCATATTATCATCATATTCAAAGTTGTTATAAGGTACTAATAATACGAATAACAATAACTAATTAAGCAACATCCTCTGGTGGGAGCAACTTCATGGTGCACACGGCGGCGGCTCTAGGACCAATATCTGCATTGAAAAACACATTCCAATCAAGTAACATCATAATCTCATCATCGTTTTCATTCGGTTTTATCGGCAAGTCGGCTTCCGTCACACCATCAGTCGATGAAGCATAATCTCTTGCCAATTGTGTCAACATTTTCCAGTTATGGACCACTCGGTCCATCCAATATTGAACTGTCCAAGATTGACGATGTTCAAAGATTCTAACAAAGTGTCTCGAAACCCATCTAAATCGTATGGATTCGGACACCACTAGAGCGATTGTCAATATGTGTACTCCTGGTTGTTTCTTCTTATGATCCTTACTTCCCAATTCCAAGACAGCATGTTTAAAACTATAATACCCGAGAGACCTTCCTATTAAGTTCTCCGGGTAACTGACCGTGTAGTCCCACTTCTCTGAACCGGGTATTGCACCATTTGGAGTTGAGTTATCTTTGAACTCGTACACAATCTTGTTGAATCAGAATTATAAACTCACACACACTTGAACAAAGTGTTTTACTCTAACTTTCTGATTGCATATAAACTGAAATACAGATACATATAAATAAGAAACAAAGACTGTTGGTTATCACTACTCAAGGCCTAAAAACTAGGAACCACTAACCTAGTAAGCCACTACTCCTAATAACTCAGTCAAACACAAGACCTTTTCTTAATCACCAACTAAACAATAATGACCAAAATAAAATGCCTATATCTACTAAATAAACAAACGTGACATAAGTCACATAACACTAAGATATAAACTATGACATTTTAATTTCAACACCCTCTCTAAATGTCATAGTTCTTCAACCCCATAACCTTGACATTCTTTGTCGATTTTCAACACCCTCTCTTAACATTCAATTTCCCTTTCAAAGCTCCCTCTTGAACTTTATTTCCTTCTCCAATGGTCCTCGAACTATTTTTCAAGTAATCCTCAAACTCTCTTTCAAGTGATCCTCGAACCTCTCTCAAGTGACCAATAACCTTCAACTCAACTCATTCAATCAATAGAAGGGATATCATGCCAACTACCTTCAATCGAATACACTCAAAGGGTTTACCAAGGTCTGGTCAGACCTTTTACAACTGCCTTTGAACGAGTTTTCTTTCTTCGGTCAATCTACCAAAACTATATCGACACACGATGATAGCACTCCGACAATCGGAGATTAACAGCCATCCCGACACTCACACGGTGATGGAACTTTAACTATGACCGGAATTCTACTAAGAAGGTATACCATTGTGATACACAATCACATATAAGGAAATATTTCTTTTAGGGAGTATCCTGCACAAAATAAAACTTCAAACCAAATTTTTATTATTGGATGTGGGGTCCTCCACATGGTGGTTATTACTTTGTTGTACTACTTGGAAATCTCCATTCACGTGCAAGTGCAACAACACTTCTCTCAATTTGTTTGACTTTTCAATGCTAGCCAACAATTCCTCCAGTCAACATTAACCTTTTCTTAGGTTCTCCTTCCTAGAAAAGAACAATAAAATTAAGACAGCAACAAATTAGAGCCAAGTTGCAGTTCTGGTTGAATATATCCTCGCACGACAACACAAACAACAGTTTCCAATGTTCATTCATCTCTGGCGAACAACCACTTGGTGGTCTTCATATTCTCTGTCGGCGCTCCTCCCTGCCGGTACACAGTTCCGGCGGGTTTTACTCCTTCACCGGCTTCTCTTTCGCCGGATTTTCTTCTAACAAACAATTGGAACCCCATTCCAGAGCCGACACACAACATTCATCATCCACCACGTCAATCATCACAATTGGAGGTTGCTCTCCGCATCATCGCCGCTAGGATAGGCAGACCACCCTCCTCGGTGGTGCTCACGACATGTCAACAACACCAGGTTAGGATTTCTTCCTCGATCTTCTACTTTGATCGATTCTTCAACTGCAGCGGGTTTCTTCTCTTCTTCCGCCGGTGTCTTTCCTTTGCCGGTTCTTCTTTTCCGCCGGGTATTACCCTCTGCCGGTGACTGTTCTCTGCCGAGTTTTCTTCTCACCCGGGTTATTTTCTTTCACAACTATACAAAACCAGGTCTTCTTATTTGCTTCTGGTCCCACTACATGAACACGCAGATTTTGGAGGGGGCGGCGGCAGCGGCCAGCCGCCCCTCCTACGCTTTCGCCGGTGGTTAAACCCCTCCGGCTCTGATACCAATTGTTGAATCAGAATTATAAACTCACACACACTTGAACAAAGTGTTTTACTCTAACTTTCTGATTGCATATAAACTGAAATACAGATACATATAAATAAGAAACAAAGACTGTTGGTTATCACTACTCAAGGCCTAAAAACTAGGAACCACTAACCTAGTAAGCCACTACTCCTAATAACTCAGTCAAACACAAGACCTTTTCTTAATCACCAACTAAACAATAATGACCAAAATAAAATGCCTATATCTACTAAATAAACAAACGTGACATAAGTCACATAACACTAAGATATAAACTATGACATTTTAATTTCAACAAATCTGGCTCCCCGACGGTTGATAACCAATGCAATAATAGTTGTCGGCTCGCATTTTAACTTGAGACAATAACTCATTTCCTTCCATACATTTTAAGTTGATAAGATGACCCGGAATGAGTTCCCCCTGTTGGTCTGGAGGCCTAAATAACTTCTCAGCATCGTCCACCATTTTTTCAAACCTTAAGTGGAAATCTTCATCATCCGTCATGTCTAGTATAAGCTCTTGATTTTGGTTTGCCATTTTTGCTGAAATGCAAGTTTTGGGTGTTGAGATTCGGCTTCTATTTAAGATTTTGGGGTTTTCGGCTTCATTTAAGGGGAGAGGAGGAGGGGTTTTGAGATTATATAAGAGAAGTTTAACTTTTTGTACGGAGTACCTATAAATTTATCATAAAATGCAGTAAATCAGCTAAAAACAACTTTATGTAAAAGTTAGACCATTTGAAAGACAAAACAACAACAACAAGACCCAATCCCGGCGGGTATGGGGAGGTGAGTTGTAGACAGTCTTACCTTTACCCAAAGGTAATCATAAAATGCACTAACTCAGCTAAAAACAACTTTATGTAAAAGTTAGACCATTTGAAAGACAAAACAACAACAACAAGACCCAATCCCGGCGGGTATGGGGAGGTGAGTTGTAGACAGTCTTACCTTTACTAGATAGACTGCTACCATAAGGACCTCCGGCCAAAAAGATGTAAAAGTAGGAAAGTTTGAAAGGTTTTTGAAAAAACAACAAATCTTTTACAGAAGATACATTAGTGTGTGTATTTTTTTTTCTATTTTTGGAAGAAAAAAAAAATCAGAGTTGAAAAATATAGTCTAAATAAAATCAAATAGATAGATACAAAATATACAAAACATAAAAATATGAAGATGATATAAGTATGTAGACTTACTTGAAGAAGAAGAAGAAGGGGTTATTTTGATGAAAAATGGTGGTTGTACGGACTGTGTGAAGTAGCAGAAAATGGTGCTGAGGAAGAGAGTGTCTTGACGAATAATATAAGAAAGAAGAAGATGGTGTGTTTAGTCTGTAACTGACCAACAAATGAGATGATGCCACTTGTTGAAACGTAATTTGGTTTTATTAGTTTGTTACTGTTTTACCATTATTATTATATTATATTATTTTACTAATGCTCAAGTTCGTCCAATTGACGAGTAGACTCAAAATATATTAATTAAATATCACAACTTATTCAATACGAAAGCTAAAAAAGAAACATATGAAAATTAACTTCATATAAATATTGATTCCAGTTTACCCATTTTTTTTTCCAACTTTAGTTAAATAAAAAATTTGCAGTTTGTTATATCTAAACTTACTACAAACACAAACTAACAATTTTTGACTAAATGATTTAGAGTTAAGCTCAACAAAAAGAGAAACAAAAAGAGAAACAAAAAGTGTATAGTATATAATTTGAAAAATACATATCAATTCATCAACAAAGACCATCTCGAACGTTTTGATTTTCTTCGGGTTGTTCCACTCCGAAACAGTCCATACATGCACAACACGGAGTCGTAGATGATGGTTAACATGTGTTGGTTTAAGATCTTCAAGATGAACTAATGTGGTCTTATTTTTTGTTGTTGAAGAAGAATCCATAATGAACCTATAATGGACAACAAACTAAATTAAAAGAGATAATAATAACAATAACATAAGAATTCAATGTTAAATAATAATAATAATGATTAAATATGAACAAAGTATATAAATAAAAAACCTTTTTGGTAGTCGATCGTAGGTTTTTTTTTTTGCCGTAGGTTTTTTTTTGTTGAGAATATGTGAGGGTTTTTTCTAGGTGGTATATATATAGATAATAATAATAATAATAATATATATATATATTATATATATATATATATATATATAATAATAATAATAATAATCATAATGATTTTTTTAAAGATTTATAGCATGCTTAGATAAATTGTGAGTCCCAAATATATAGATGATTAACAAACCCGACTGGCAAGTACAACTAATCTTGATGGACAAGTTTAGTTTACGATCCAGATAAGGATAACAAGAAACAATTGACAATATGAATAATGCAAGAACAAATGGCAGAAACTATATAAAGATATATATATATATATAATCAAGTATGTAGCATTGAGACACGTTGTTTTCTAATGTATTGATTTATTGATATATAATATATATATATATTATAATTAAATAAATTAAAAGAGATAATAATAACAATAACATAAGAATTCAATGTTAAATAATAATAATAATGATTAAATATGAACAAAGTATATAAATAAAAAACCTTTTTGGTAGTCGATCGTAGGTTTTTTTTTTTTGCCGTAGGTTTTTTTGATGTTGAGAAGACTTTGTATTTATAGACCAAGTCCATGATGACATGGACAAGATCGTACAAATGTGGTTGTGAGCATTTAAGGAATTAAACCATAATTCCTTACATGCTGCACTTGGAAGAGTATATAAGTCACTTGATGTGACTTATAGTACTAGGTTCCAAGCCTATACTTTGTACCTTTTGTTAATAGATAAATCTATTAACCGGATAAAGGTGTAAAGTAAAAGTCTTCCTCGTAATCAGTGTAAAGTGTTGTAAGTACTTTACACTGAGATGCTTCAGTCTTCGATCTGGTAGAATCACTCTGATGCTCGCTTCTGAGGTGATTCTCTTCTTCATACTTCAGTCTTTGACTTCAGAATGAATGCTTCAGATTTATCTCGATCTGAACTGAAGTGAAGCTTCAGTGAAGGAATTCTGAGACATCTCAGAATTCTGATAAAACGTCTTCACTAAACTTCAAGCTATTTCTGAACAAATTAAACTTGGTCGATTCTCGACCTAACAAATTCCCCCTATTTGTTCTGAAATAGTGCATGCATCTCAGACTTCTATCTATACAAGTTTGTAAGTCTGAAATGCAAGTTTTTGTTTAAGTTGTAAAAAAAATTTCTAAGTACATCTTATAGATCATTGATGTCTCAGAATTTTACTTGTGGTTTTCTAACTTAAACTTATCATCTACTTATTTGTTACAATTGCAACATATATATACAAACTGAAATGATAGTTACAAATGCAAATATTTTACAAGTACATGATAATCTGAGAAGAAAACTACTTCTTGGCAGGCCTTGAACCAGAAGGTGCCTCAGTAGGTTTTCTCTTCAGTGGAGAGTGA
>CM067168.1:85959309-85984309 GCA_034093135.1 Erigeron breviscapus
GAAGGAGGGAGGATTAGGCTAAAAGAGGGGGATTAGGGTGTCAAGTGTACCCCCAACTTCCTCTTTTAGTTATATTATAGATAGATTTGATTTATGCTTATTTACTTTTTATTTTTTTAATCATAAATAAATATTATTAAAAATTCATAAAATTTATATTAGCGAGTAACTGGCCCTCACTCCTCTAATTATAAGAAAATTAATATTCTACTAAATATTATTATTCTTCTTATTGTTACATTTTATCATTATTACTAGCTAACTAAAAATTTTAAAACAAAAAATATGAGTAAAAAATTATATGTGATTTTTTGTTGTTGATAAATTAAAGCTTTGATATGAATGATAATAAATCGATAATGGCAATAATTTTTAAAATAAAATGTAACTATTACATTAACAACAAATAAATAGCACTTTACTTTAATAATATTATATAGAAAAAATGTTGTATGTCATAAGTTAAAGATTAAGGTTTATATTGATCGATTAAAGGGTTATTTTTCTTAAAGTATTATAAATTTATATAATATCATAACTAAAAAAAATCTTTAAGAAAAAATGTGTGTTTAACACTTAACATATCATATATTAAAAACAAAAAATATAAAAGACTAACCATCTGTAAAAACTATCATATTAAAATGTCTAGATGCCATCAAGAAAAAAAATTCATCACCTTTACATTATACAAAATGTAAATATTACATTAACAAAAAATAAATAACATTTTATAGTATTATATAAGAAAATTGAGTAGAAATCCGAAGAAAAACACCACTAGACTCTCCTTAACAACCATAAATGAATATAGTATAATTTCGCTTTTAGCTTCTTATATATTAAAAGATAATTGTTTTAATAACTTATTAACCAATCAAAACTTTCAATTTCCTCAAGTTGAGTTTTGTTTTCATTTTTAGCTTTTATTTATATTTTTTTAAATCACAAATTTACACTTTTTAAACAATAATTCCAGTATAATGATACAAAAATAATAGCTAATATATATCTGATTGACTAATAGCTAATATATATCCAATATTGTATATACAAAGTTAATCAATTACAAAATAAATAAAATTCAAGCACGTAAAAATCTTGTCGCTATAAGAAACAATGATAACATTCATATTTCAAATTCATATTTCAATTGGAATATTTTGGACATATTTCATCTAAAAATTAGATAATATAAGAATGTAATACATCATGTGTAACAATAAAACAAATAAAATAGTGACCTATTATGATATTTTAATATTCAAATATCGCTAATGTCACAATCTACAACATTCAATGGAAAAATTATGATTTTGCAATATTCACATATCATTAAATATGTCACAATAAACAAATTCGATTGACATATTTTTAAAAATATTTTAATATAAAACTTAAAGTTTTAATATAGATCAAATTTTTATTAAAATAGTAAACTAAATTTTAAGCGATAGTAAATGGTAATTAGTATTGATGAAGCCGTAAGTCTTGTAAATTAGGGAATGACCTAAAATTATCTTCTTTAATAAAGGAAATGGATGTAAATAGTAACCATTTTATCTTTATCTGCGTTTTCAGTATAAATAAACCATATGTAAATTATAACCTAAATCTTGAGTTTGGTTGGGTCGTAAAGCTCATGCTTTTTATGGGGGAGGTCCTTGTTTCAAATCCTTTCCCCTACTTTTCTTTTTCTAAATTTACATTTTGCACCCATAAAATTTTCAATTATAATTATAAATCGAGTTAATTTCTCGGATCATCCCTGTGGTTTACCCAAAAAATTGCGTTTCGTCCTTATGGTTTTAAAACGACACAGGTGATCCTTTATAGAAGGATAAGGTTCTGACCTAGTCCTTTATTTTAACGGCCGTAAAATAGTCTCTGTTTTCTCCCTCACGTTTTCTCTCACTAAAGACCAAACTTGATAATTTTCTGGAATTCTCTTCCTTTCACCTTCTTTTCCCCCTTTCTTTTTTTTTTCTCTTTTGGAAGCCGTATCTGTCCATTTTTGTTTTTTTCTATTTTCATATAAAATAAATTTAAAGAACATGTTTTTATTTAAAACATATCATTTTCTAAAAAGACTTTTCTTAAAGTTTTTCTTTTAGATTTTATTTTTGGGGTCTTTGTTAATATTTGTTTTCTTTTATATTCTTTTTTGTAATATTATGACTTTTTAACATTTTGTTTCTACAAATGTTTTTTTTTACATTATGTTATACTAGCTAATCATCTCGGGTTCAACCCGAGCCGTTTAATTAAAATTGAAAAAAAATTATTTATAAAAATAAAATAATATAGTATAACCTCTATAAAATAATACTTAATAAAATTAATAATTTGTACGGCCACAACTTGAAACCAGTGCAAAATTTAACTTAATCGATAAAATAATAAGATAATAAAATAATAACTTTTTTGGAATCTCAGTGTAAATATATTGGTCCAGTGAAACTATAAATTAATAATTCCTAAAATATATCTAAAATATTTTATTTATTTATTATTATTATTTTTAGAACGGCAAAAAATATATCTAAAATATAAGCTTGTCTATTAGAATATGAATCTATAGTCACTTGTTTTTTTTTTAAAACTTCAAATCTATATTGAGTTCATCTTTAAATATCTCAATTGCATTTAAAAGTTGAGGTATTGTCTTATTGTCTTGCAACAAAATGTTGTGAAGTGTTGTTGAGGCTTGCAATGCTTCTTTCCAAGTGACGAGTTTCAAAGTTACCGAATCATCTCCAAGTTCATCATACATGAACCTTTTTAAATTAATAATTTATTAATTTATCGATATAATAATATCTTGTTAAATTAATAAAATATTCAAGTCCCAACATTATTAATTTATCGAGGTTTACTGTAATATATACAAGGAACGATAGACAAAATTATAACAGAATTATCCAAATCCAGTATTATGATAGACAAAATTTTGTATGCAAAATTACCAATACTTTTCGTACAAATACATGACCACAAGTAATATAGTGAATTAGAAGAAAAGACTTGGAAAAACATAATGCCTGTAACACCCGTTTCGTAAAAATATGGATTTCCAAAAATTTTCGCCTAACGGCGTTAAATCATGCGGAAACGATTTAGGAAAATACTCAACTAAGGAAAACAGTTGAGAAAACATAAGTGGTGTTACTAATAGCATCAAATCAGTAATAAAAGAAATCCATAAGATTGCCCAACATAAAGCAATCATAACATAGTCATTACATAAGTTCCATAAAGGAAATCAATAACATAAGGTCTATGCGAAGCTATTGGGTAAACTAAAGCCAGCTTGATCATCTACCCATCTCTCGCCAAAGCTTCACACGTCATCTCACTGCCTAACCTGAGGGGTGTCAACACATTAAAAGAAACAAGTGTTAGCTATAAAGCTAAGTAAGATAACACCAGGTTTAAGCAAACATTTCATCCATTTAAATCGTCACTTTAAAACATTACATCATTTTAATTAGGCATTCATACCACCGTATAAACATATCCACATCACATATAAGCATAGAGTTCATGACCCTAAGTGTGCCTAATCAATTTCGTCATCTCATCTCATTAAGTTGTGACTAGGTCACCGTTAAGTTGTAACCGAAGTTACCGTTAAGGAAAGACAATGTCGATCCATGAGTAGCACGCTATGTTCACGACATTAGGTGGGTCATCAGGCCACCCGAACTACTCGCCACATATGACTTGTTGCAAGGAGTCACCCGAGCAACCATTTTAACATACCTATAACCACCGTAAGGCATGACGTACCTATTACCACCGTAAGGCACGATGTACCTATTACCACCGTAAGGCACGATGTACCTATTACCACCGTAAGGCACGATGTACCTATTACCACCGTAAGGCACGATGTACCTATTACCACCGTAAGGCACGATGTACCTATTACCACCGTAAGGCACGATGTACCTATTACCACCGTAAGGCACGATGTACCTATTACCACCGTAAGGCACGATGTACCTATTACCACCGTAAGGCACGATGTACCTATTACCACCGTAAGGCACGATGTACCTATTACCACCGTAAGGCACGATGTACCTATTACCACCGTAAGGCACGATGTACCTATTACCACCGTAAGGCACGATGTACCTATTACCACCGTAAGGCACGATGTACCTATTACCACCGTAAGGCACGATGTACCTATTACCACCGTAAGGCACGATGTACCTATTACCACCGTAAGGCACGATGTACCTATTACCACCGTAAGGCACGATGTACCTATTACCACCGTAAGGCACGATGTACCTATTACCACCGTAAGGCACGATGTACCTATTACCACCGTAAGGCACGATGTACCTATTACCACCGTAAGGCACGATGTACCTATTACCACCGTAAGGCACGATGTACCTATTACCACCGTAAGGCACGATGTACCTATTACCACCGTAAGGCACGATGTACCTATTACCACCGTAAGGCACGATGTACCTATTACCACCGTAAGGCACGATGTACCTATTACCACCGTAAGGCACGATGTACCTATTACCACCGTAAGGCACGATGTACCTATTACCACCGTAAGGCACGATGTACCTATTACCACCGTAAGGCACGATGTACCTATTACCACCGTAAGGCACGATGTACCTATTACCACCGTAAGGCACGATGTACCTATTACCACCGTAAGGCACGATGTACCTATTACCACCGTAAGGCACGATGTACCTATTACCACCGTAAGGCACGATGTACCTATTACCACCGTAAGGCACGATGTACCTATTACCACCGTAAGGCACGATGTACCTATTACCACCGTAAGGCACGATGTACCTATTACCACCGTAAGGCACGATGTACCTATTACCACCGTAAGGCACGATGTACCTATTACCACCGTAAGGCACGATGTACCTATTACCACCGTAAGGCACGATGTACCTATTACCACCGTAAGGCACGATGTACCTATTACCACCGTAAGGCACGATGTACCTATTACCACCGTAAGGCACGATGTACCTATTACCACCGTAAGGCACGATGTACCTATTACCACCGTAAGGCACGATGTACCTATTACCACCGTAAGGCACGATGTACCTATTACCACCGTAAGGCACGATGTACCTATTACCACCGTAAGGCACGATGTACCTATTACCACCGTAAGGCACGATGTACCTATTACCACCGTAAGGCACGATGTACCTATTACCACCGTAAGGCACGATGTACCTATTACCACCGTAAGGCACGATGTACCTATTACCACCGTAAGGCACGATGTACCTATTACCACCGTAAGGCACGATGTACCTATTACCACCGTAAGGCACGATGTACCTATTACCACCGTAAGGCACGATGTACCTATTACCACCGTAAGGCACGATGTACCTATTACCACCGTAAGGCACGATGTACCTATTACCACCGTAAGGCACGATGTACCTATTACCACCGTAAGGCACGATGTACCTATTACCACCGTAAGGCACGATGTACCTATTACCACCGTAAGGCACGATGTACCTATTACCACCGTAAGGCACGATGTACCTATTACCACCGTAAGGCACGATGTACCTATTACCACCGTAAGGCACGATGTACCTATTACCACCGTAAGGCACGATGTACCTATTACCACCGTAAGGCACGATGTACCTATTACCACCGTAAGGCACGATGTACCTATTACCACCGTAAGGCACGATGTACCTATTACCACCGTAAGGCACGATGTACCTATTACCACCGTAAGGCACGATGTACCTATTACCACCGTAAGGCACGATGTACCTATTACCACCGTAAGGCACGATGTACCTATTACCACCGTAAGGCACGATGTACCTATTACCACCGTAAGGCACGATGTACCTATTACCACCGTAAGGCACGATGTACCTATTACCACCGTAAGGCACGATGTACCTATTACCACCGTAAGGCACGATGTACCTATTACCACCGTAAGGCACGATGTACCTATTACCACCGTAAGGCACGATGTACCTATTACCACCGTAAGGCACGATGTACCTATTACCACCGTAAGGCACGATGTACCTATTACCACCGTAAGGCACGATGTACCTATTACCACCGTAAGGCACGATGTACCTATTACCACCGTAAGGCACGATGTACCTATTACCACCGTAAGGCACGATGTACCTATTACCACCGTAAGGCACGATGTACCTATTACCACCGTAAGGCACGATGTACCTATTACCACCGTAAGGCACGATGTACCTATTACCACCGTAAGGCACGATGTACCTATTACCACCGTAAGGCACGATGTACCTATTACCACCGTAAGGCACGATGTACCTATTACCACCGTAAGGCACGATGTACCTATTACCACCGTAAGGCACGATGTACCTATTACCACCGTAAGGCACGATGTACCTATTACCACCGTAAGGCACGATGTACCTATTACCACCGTAAGGCACGATGTACCTATTACCACCGTAAGGCACGATGTACCTATTACCACCGTAAGGCACGATGTACCTATTACCACCGTAAGGCACGATGTACCTATTACCACCGTAAGGCACGATGTACCTATTACCACCGTAAGGCACGATGTACCTATTACCACCGTAAGGCACGATGTACCTATTACCACCGTAAGGCACGATGTACCTATTACCACCGTAAGGCACGATGTACCTATTACCACCGTAAGGCACGATGTACCTATTACCACCGTAAGGCACGATGTACCTATTACCACCGTAAGGCACGATGTACCTATTACCACCGTAAGGCACGATGTACCTATTACCACCGTAAGGCACGATGTACCTATTACCACCGTAAGGCACGATGTACCTATTACCACCGTAAGGCACGATGTACCTATTACCACCGTAAGGCACGATGTACCTATTACCACCGTAAGGCACGATGTACCTATTACCACCGTAAGGCACGATGTACCTATTACCACCGTAAGGCACGATGTACCTATTACCACCGTAAGGCACGATGTACCTATTACCACCGTAAGGCACGATGTACCTATTACCACCGTAAGGCACGATGTACCTATTACCACCGTAAGGCACGATGTACCTATTACCACCGTAAGGCACGATGTACCTATTACCACCGTAAGGCACGATGTACCTATTACCACCGTAAGGCACGATGTACCTATTACCACCGTAAGGCACGATGTACCTATTACCACCGTAAGGCACGATGTACCTATTACCACCGTAAGGCACGATGTACCTATTACCACCGTAAGGCACGATGTACCTATTACCACCGTAAGGCACGATGTACCTATTACCACCGTAAGGCACGATGTACCTATTACCACCGTAAGGCACGATGTACCTATTACCACCGTAAGGCACGATGTACCTATTACCACCGTAAGGCACGATGTACCTATTACCACCGTAAGGCACGATGTACCTATTACCACCGTAAGGCACGATGTACCTATTACCACCGTAAGGCACGATGTACCTATTACCACCGTAAGGCACGATGTACCTATTACCACCGTAAGGCACGATGTACCTATTACCACCGTAAGGCACGATGTACCTATTACCACCGTAAGGCACGATGTACCTATTACCACCGTAAGGCACGATGTACCTATTACCACCGTAAGGCACGATGTACCTATTACCACCGTAAGGCACGATGTACCTATTACCACCGTAAGGCACGATGTACCTATTACCACCGTAAGGCACGATGTACCTATTACCACCGTAAGGCACGATGTACCTATTACCACCGTAAGGCACGATGTACCTATTACCACCGTAAGGCACGATGTACCTATTACCACCGTAAGGCACGATGTACCTATTACCACCGTAAGGCACGATGTACCTATTACCACCGTAAGGCACGATGTACCTATTACCACCGTAAGGCACGATGTCTATTAACTTCGTTTGGTGAACGAAGTTAGGCTCATTTCAAACGAATTTAAGTCTCAAAACTATTTAGACAATCACTTTAAACGAATTTACACATCTGAACGAATTAGAATGCCCAAACGAATTTAGCTTCAAACGAATTTAGCTTCCAGAAAACGAATTTAGACCATACTGAACGAACTTAGCAATGCCCAAACGAACTTAAGCTTTGTGTCAAACGAATTTAGACACCCATGAACGAACTTAGCATCCAAACGAACTTAGCTTGGAATCAAACGAATTTAGCTTCCAGAAAACGAATTTAGCTTCCAGAAACGAATTTAGCTTCCAGAAACAAACGACTTGGGCTTCACCCAAAACATGATTTTGACATATATAAACATATTTTGATCATATAGATCAATTACAAACTTGTTTGACACCGTTTAGATCCTTAATTGGCTTAATCATATTGAAAACCCTAATTCTTTATAAACCCTTAATAAAATCAGATTTGACACACCATTGAAATCACCTTAAATCTGATATACAATAAATGAAATGGTTTATACCTGCAATTGACAATAATCGATCGAATACAAGCCAAAAGACACCAAAGATTGATTAAAACCTTGAAGGATTTGAGAGATAATTGAAAGAGAATTTGTGTGTGTTTAGAAATATGTTATGGCTGCATAATCATCAGGGATTAGCCTAATTAGACCTAAATCCCGTTTTTCATCTTTGAGCCTTGTCAAAAACAGTCCCTGAACTTCATATAAGCTTCGTTTCACCTTTAAACATCTATTGGGGATACATATAACACACTAAAGCACTTTCGCACACTACATAGGCCTTTTACACATCATTAAGTCTACTTTATTGTCACTCAATATAGATAATTAAATCTCACATTTAGGGCACATAAACATATCACGGACTTATAATTTGACCTAACGACGTTAGTCAACATAAACGATTAAGTTTTGGGATGTTACAATTACCTCCCCCTTAAGAGGATTCCGTCCCCGGAATCACTTCAGCATCAAAAAGGTGGGGATAGGTCTCCCGCATTACGGACTCGGTCTCCCAAGTCATACTTTCGCCGTGATTGTGTTTCCACTTTATGAGAACTAGATCAATAGTCTTTCGTCGTAGCTTCTTTTGTTTCCTTCCCAATATAGCAACAGGTTCATCGACAATCTGCTTGTTGGGATTAATACTTACGTCCTCGAGTGGAATGACATCCGTTTCATTCGCATAGCACTTACGTAGGTAACACACATGAAATGTGTTGTGAATTCCATTAAGTTCTGGAGGTAAGTCCAGCTTAAATGCCTGTTCATTAACCTTCTTAATGATCTTAAAAGGTCCAATGAATCTGGGGCTTAACTTTCCACGTTTTCCAAACCGTAATACACCTTTCCAAGGCGACACCTTGAGTAAAACCATTTCACCTTCTTTAAAATCAAACGGCCTCCTTTTCTTATCAGCATATGACTTTTGCCTTTCACGAGCAACACGTAAGGCTTTCTTTGCTACGTTAACTTTATCGGCCGTAATTTGTACTAATTCGGGTCCAGCAAATTGCTTTTCCCCGGGCTCCAACCAACAACTAGGAGTCCGACACTTTCTACCATATAACATCTCATAAGGTGGCATTCCAATGCTCGCATGATAACTATTGTTATACGCAAACTCAATAAGAGGTAGGTGTTTATCCCACGAACCACCATAATCCATTACACAAGCTCTGAGCATATCTTCGAGCGTTTGAATAGTCCTTTCACTTTGCCCATCGGTTTGCGGATGGTAGGCTGTGCTCAGACGAACTTGCGTACCAACTTCCCGTTGAAAACTCTTCCAAAAGTTGGAAACGAATCGAGCATCACGATCTGACACAATCGATATCGGAACACCATGTTTAGAAACCACTTCATCAATATACAACGTAGCGAAGTTCTCCATAGGAGCAGTCTCACGAACTGGGAGAAAGTGAGCACTCTTCGTTAATCGATCGACAATAACCCATATCATATCGTGACCACGAGGCGTCCTCGGAAGTTTGGTCACAAAATCCATCGTAATGTGATCCCATTTCCACTCAGGGATCTCAAGTTGCTGAAATTTCCCGTAAGGCTTTTGATGTTCAGCTTTCACTTTAGCACACGTCAAACATTTCTGCACATACATCATCACATCGTTCTTAATACTGGGCCACCAATAAATAGGCTTCAAATCTGCATGCATCTTTGTGGCACCAGGGTGTACAGAATACTTAGTTTTGTGAGCTTCATCCATTACTAACTCACGATTGCCTCCATAGAGAGGAACCCATATTCTACCTTTGTAGGTTCGAAGGCCACGACTATTTTCTTCCATTTGGAGTCTGTTCTTCTTCTTTTTCCCAATAGACTCCGCTTTCACATTGACATCCTTTAACGCTTCGATTTGAGCTAATCGAATAGGTTCCAGTAAATTCGACTCAATCTTTGTAATCATCGCACATAATCTACTTTTCGCATATCCTTTGCGGCTTAAGGCATCAGCAACCACATTAGCTTTGCCTGGGTGATATTTAATCTCACAATCATAATCCTTTAATAACTCCATCCACCGTCGTTGTCTAACATTCATGTCCTTCTGAGTAAACACGTACTGTAAGCTCTTATGATCCGTATATAGGGTACACTTTGTACCATACAGATAATGTCGCCACAACTTCAGAGCAAAAACAACCGCAGCCAGCTCAAGGTCATGAGTAGGATAGTTCCGCTCATGAGGCTTCAGCTGTCGAGAGGCGTAAGCGATAACTTTGTCTCGTTGCATTAGTACACACCCTAACCCCGTGATGGATGCGTCACTATAAACCACTAAATCATCTGTTCCTTCGGGTAAAGCTAAGACTGGAGCTTCACACAACTTCTTTTTCAATGATGTGAAGGCTTTCTCTTGAGCATCAGTCCACACAAACTTCACACCTTTCTTCGTTAATTCAGTCATTGGCTTGGCAATGCGCGAGAAATCCTGAATGAAACGTCGATAATAACCAGCCAAACCGAGAAAACTCTTTATTTCTGTAGGAGACTTAGGCTGCTCCCACTTCGACACTGCTTCTATCTTCGAAGGATCTACTTTTATACCATCCGAGGAGACGACATGGCCGAGGAAATGAACTTCCTTTAGCCAGAACTCACACTCGGAAACAACCTCGACATCAGAGACTGTAGGCTTCGCGATACGAGAATCGATGACATAGGCTAGAAAATGTGACTTAGTTTGCCGTATACAACGAAGTGCTTTCATCATCGAGATCACTTTAACATTTCCCGGCTTCTTGTCACCATAGACACAAACACCTTTTCCGTCAGGGGTAGCGATACGAACTATTTTCTTTGCACATAATACGACAGCATCATTCTTAGACATCCAATCCATACCGAGAACAACATCGAAACTAGGAATAGTAGCGGGTAACAGGTTAGCAGTAAACAAACGGCCCTCTATTCCTAAAGGACAATCAGAATAACCTTCCCGAATAATAGACGTTGCACCATTAGCCACTTCTACTTCTATAGGGCACCGTAAAGAACTAGTAGTCATGTCTAATTTAGGAGCAAACAGAGTAGACACAAAAGATTTGTTCGCACCAGAATCAAATAACACATTAGCAGGTTTTGAGTTAACAATAAGGGTAGCAGTAACTACCTGATCGTCATCTTTTGCCTCATCAGCCGTCATCTGATAAGCACGGGCTTTGGCTTTGGGAGCTTCTGCCTTCTTTCCCTCATCTTTCTTCATCTGCGGGCAGTCTGCAATGCGGTGCTTGGTGTCTCCACATTTATAACATCTTACCTTGTCAGTGCATTGATCAATGGTATGACCCTGAGTTCCACACCTATTGCACCTGCGGGTCTTTGTAGAACACTGACCAGAATGGATAGATTTGCAGCCTGGGCACCATTTTCCATCCTTGTCTGTCTTTCCCTTGTCGGAGGACGAAGATCCCTTGAATTTCTTACCAAAACGATTTGACCCACCAAACCTCCGTTTATTGCCAGACTTCTTCTCATCCTCTTTCTTTTCAACTTTCTTATCCGCAGCAAAATCATCATCAAGCTTTTTGGATTCTTTGATTGCTGTCGTGGCGGTCCTCTTTCCAGCATTCTTCATCTGTGGACATTCGGCAATGAGATGACCCGTTTCTTGGCACTTGTAGCAACGAGTCTTGTCCCTACAGTCAGTGGCAAGATGTCCCGACTTCCCACACTTATGGCACCTTCTTGTCTAACATTCATGTCCTTCTGAGTAAACACGTACTGTAAGCTCTTATGATCCGTATATAGGGTACACTTTGTACCATACAGATAATGTCGCCACAACTTCAGAGCAAAAACAACCGCAGCCAGCTCAAGGTCATGAGTAGGATAGTTCCGCTCATGAGGCTTCAGCTGTCGAGAGGCGTAAGCGATAACTTTGTCTCGTTGCATTAGTACACACCCTAACCCCGTGATGGATGCGTCACTATAAACCACTAAATCATCTGTTCCTTCGGGTAAAGCTAAGACTGGAGCTTCACACAACTTCTTTTTCAATGATGTGAAGGCTTTCTCTTGAGCATCAGTCCACACAAACTTCACACCTTTCTTCGTTAATTCAGTCATTGGCTTGGCAATGCGCGAGAAATCCTGAATGAAACGTCGATAATAACCAGCCAAACCGAGAAAACTCTTTATTTCTGTAGGAGACTTAGGCTGCTCCCACTTCGACACTGCTTCTATCTTCGAAGGATCTACTTTTATACCATCCGAGGAGACGACATGGCCGAGGAAATGAACTTCCTTTAGCCAGAACTCACACTCGGAAACAACCTCGACATCAGAGACTGTAGGCTTCGCGATACGAGAATCGATGACATAGGCTAGAAAATGTGACTTAGTTTGCCGTATACAACGAAGTGCTTTCATCATCGAGATCACTTTAACATTTCCCGGCTTCTTGTCACCATAGACACAAACACCTTTTCCGTCAGGGGTAGCGATACGAACTATTTTCTTTGCACATAATACGACAGCATCATTCTTAGACATCCAATCCATACCGAGAACAACATCGAAACTAGGAATAGTAGCGGGTAACAGGTTAGCAGTAAACAAACGGCCCTCTATTCCTAAAGGACAATCAGAATAACCTTCCCGAATAATAGACGTTGCACCATTAGCCACTTCTACTTCTATAGGGCACCGTAAAGAACTAGTAGTCATGTCTAATTTAGGAGCAAACAGAGTAGACACAAAAGATTTGTTCGCACCAGAATCAAATAACACATTAGCAGGTTTGGAGTTAACAATAAGGGTAGCAGTAACTACCTGATCATCGTCTTTTGCCTCCTCAGCCGTCATCTGAAAAGCACGGGCTTTGGCTTTGGAAGCTTCTGCCTTCTTTCCCTCATCTTTCTTCATCTGCGGGCAGTCTGCAATGCGGTGCTTGGTGTCTCCACATTTATAACATCTTACCTTGTCAGTGCATTGATCAATGGTATGACCCTGAGTTCCACACCTATTGCACCTGCGGGTCTTTGTAGAACACTGACCAGAATGGATAGATTTGCAGCCTGGGCACCATTTTCCATCCTTGTCTGTCTTTCCCTTGTCGGAGGACGAAGATCCCTTGAATTTCTTACCAAAACGATTTGACCCACCAAACCTCCGTTTATTGCCAGACTTCTTCTCATCCTCTTTCTTTTCAACTTTCTTATCCGCAGCAAAATCATCATCAAGCTTTTTGGATTCTTTGATTGCTGTCGTGGCGGTCCTCTTTCCAGCATTCTTCATCTGTGGACATTCGGCAATGAGATGACCCGTTTCTTGGCACTTGTAGCAACGAGTCTTGTCCCTACAGTCAGTGGCAAGATGTCCCGACTTCCCACACTTATGGCACCTTCTTGTCTTGTCGGTACAATGCCCTTCATGAATGGTCTTGCAAAATGTACACCATGACCCATTCTTCTTTTTATCCTTGTCACCGCTCGAACTACCACTTCCACGGAACTTCTTATTATTATTGTTATTGGAAGACCAATTTGACCTTCTTTTAAATCCCACTCTCTTGTCGTCGACTTTCTCAACCACTTTCTTATCCTCGGGACAATCACAAGCTTCAAAAACCATCTCAGTATCATCAAGCCATTCCATGCAACCTACTGCATTAAGTGTTCCATAGAATTTCTGAACTCCACACTTCTGAAAACTTTCGAACTTGAATCGAGGAGCTTGAACTACATTAGGAGGAGCCACATCAACATTAACAGGGGGAACGACTACATTATTAACTGGTAGCTCAGTGTGGTGAGAAGGCACTGAGAAATTGCCATCAGTTCCTTCAGCATTTTCGGCAAGAGCGTTGTTCAGTTGCTCCTGAGTCTGTGCTAACTGGGCCTGGAGAGTCAGCACAAGATTGTACAATTCAGCTGCATTTGGGATTTGCTCCACCACTGCTTCGTTAACTATGGGTTGATTACCAAGAGGTGGAGGCATAGGGCCTAACGAGCCTTGCCGATTGACCTGCTGAGGATTCACTCGATTTCTATTCACGTTAGCTGCAGTAGCAGTAGCAGCAGCATTAGTAGCAACTGCACCTGGATGGACAGGTGGAGTAACGCTGGCAGTTGCTCCGTCACGTTGGATGTTGCGGTTGCGAGTGTTAACCATTTTCCTTCAATAAAATGGTGGAGTCGATAAGCGCGAAATAAAACAAAAGTTCGTTGGGATAAGGCTAAATCATATCATCGTAACCACCGTAAGGCACGATATACCTATAACCACCGTCAGGCATGACGTACCTATTACCACCGTCAGGCACCATTTGTACGTACCTATTACCACCGTAAGGCACGATGTACCTATTACCACCGTAAGGCACGATGTACCTATTACCACCGTAAGGCACGATGTACCTATTACCACCGTAAGGCACGATGTACCTATTACCACCGTCAGGCACCATCTTTACGTACCTATTACCACCGTAAGGCACGATGTACCTATTACCACCGTCAGGCACCATCTTTACGTACCTATTACCACCGTAAGGCACGATGTACCTATTACCACCGTCAGGCACCATCTTTACGTACCTATTACCACCGTCAGGCACCATTTGTACGTACCTATTACCACCGTAAGGCACGATGTACCTATTACCACCGTAAGGCACGATGTACCTATTACCACCGTAAGGCACGATGTACCTATTACCACCGTAAGGCACGATGTACCTATTACCACCGTCAGGCACCATTTATACGTACCTATTACCACCGTAAGGCACGATGTACCTATTACCACCGTAAGGCACGATGTACCTATTACCACCGTCAGGCACCATTTGTACGTACCTATTACCACCGTAAGGCACGATGTACCTATTACCACCGTAAGGCACGATGTACCTATTACCACCGTAAGGCACGATGTACCTATTACCACCGTAAGGCACGATGTACCTATTACCACCGTCAGGCACCATTTACGTACCTATTACCACCGTCAGGCACCATTTGTACGTACCTATTACCACCGTAAGGCACGATGTACCTATTACCACCGTAAGGCACGATGTACCTATTACCACCGTAAGGCACGATGTACCTATTACCACCGTAAGGCACGATGTACCTATTACCACCGTAAGGCACGATGTACCTATTACCACCGTCAGGCACCATCTTTACGTACCTATTACCACCGTAAGGCACTGATGTACCTATAACCACCGTAAGGCATGTACGTACCTATTACCACCGTCAGGCACCATTTACGTACCTATTACCACCGTAAGGCACGATGTACCTATTACCACCGTAAGGCACGATGTACCTATTACCACCGTAAGGCACGATGTACCTATTACCACCGTAAGGCACGATGTACCTATTACCACCGTAAGGCACGATGTACCTATTACCACCGTCAGGCACCATTTACGTACCTATTACCACCGTAAGGCACGATGTACCTATTACCACCGTAAGGCACGATGTACCTATTACCACCGTAAGGCACGATGTACCTATTACCACCGTAAGGCACGATGTACCTATTACCACCGTCAGGCACCATTTACGTACCTATTACCACCGTAAGGCACGATGTACCTATTACCACCGTAAGGCACGATGTACCTATTACCACCGTAAGGCACGATGTACCTATTACCACCGTCAGGCACCATCTTTACGTACCTATTACCACCGTAAGGCACGATGTACCTATTACCACCGTCAGGCACCATCTTTACGTACCTATTACCACCGTAAGGCACGATGTACCTATTACCACCGTCAGGCACCATCTTTACGTACCTATTACCACCGTAAGGCACGATGTACCTATTACCACCGTAAGGCACGATGTACCTATTACCACCGTAAGGCACGATGTACCTATTACCACCGTAAGGCACGATGTACCTATTACCACCGTAAGGCACGATGTACCTATTACCACCGTAAGGCACGATGTACCTATTACCACCGTAAGGCACGATGTACCTATTACCACCGTCAGGCACCATCTTTACGTACCTATTACCACCGTAAGGCACGATGTACCTATTACCACCGTAAGGCACGATGTACCTATTACCACCGTAAGGCACGATGTACCTATTACCACCGTAAGGCACGATGTACCTATTACCACCGTCAGGCACCATTTGTACGTACCTATTACCACCGTAAGGCACGATGTACCTATTACCACCGTAAGGCACGATGTACCTATTACCACCGTAAGGCACGATGTACCTATTACCACCGTAAGGCACGATGTACCTATTACCACCGTAAGGCACGATGTACCTATTACCACCGTAAGGCACGATGTACCTATTACCACCGTAAGGCACGATGTACCTATTACCACCGTAAGGCACGATGTACCTATTACCACCGTAAGGCACGATGTACCTATTACCACCGTAAGGCACGATGTACCTATTACCACCGTAAGGCACGATGTACCTATTACCACCGTAAGGCACGATGTACCTATTACCACCGTAAGGCACGATGTACCTATTACCACCGTAAGGCACGATGTACCTATTACCACCGTAAGGCACGATGTACCTATTACCACCGTAAGGCACGATGTACCTATTACCACCGTAAGGCACGATGTACCTATTACCACCGTAAGGCACGATGTACCTATTACCACCGTAAGGCACGATGTACCTATTACCACCGTAAGGCACGATGTACCTATTACCACCGTAAGGCACGATGTACCTATTACCACCGTAAGGCACGATGTACCTATTACCACCGTAAGGCACGATGTACCTATTACCACCGTAAGGCACGATGTACCTATTACCACCGTAAGGCACGATGTACCTATTACCACCGTAAGGCACGATGTACCTATTACCACCGTAAGGCACGATGTACCTATTACCACCGTAAGGCACGATGTACCTATTACCACCGTAAGGCACGATGTACCTATTACCACCGTAAGGCACGATGTACCTATTACCACCGTAAGGCACGATGTACCTATTACCACCGTAAGGCACGATGTACCTATTACCACCGTAAGGCACGATGTACCTATTACCACCGTAAGGCACGATGTACCTATTACCACCGTAAGGCACGATGTACCTATTACCACCGTAAGGCACGATGTACCTATTACCACCGTAAGGCACGATGTACCTATTACCACCGTAAGGCACGATGTACCTATTACCACCGTAAGGCACGATGTACCTATTACCACCGTAAGGCACGATGTACCTATTACCACCGTAAGGCACGATGTACCTATTACCACCGTAAGGCACGATGTACCTATTACCACCGTAAGGCACGATGTACCTATTACCACCGTAAGGCACGATGTACCTATTACCACCGTAAGGCACGATGTACCTATTACCACCGTAAGGCACGATGTACCTATTACCACCGTAAGGCACGATGTACCTATTACCACCGTAAGGCACGATGTACCTATTACCACCGTAAGGCACGATGTACCTATTACCACCGTAAGGCACGATGTACCTATTACCACCGTAAGGCACGATGTACCTATTACCACCGTAAGGCACGATGTACCTATTACCACCGTAAGGCACGATGTACCTATTACCACCGTAAGGCACGATGTACCTATTACCACCGTAAGGCACGATGTACCTATTACCACCGTAAGGCACGATGTACCTATTACCACCGTAAGGCACGATGTACCTATTACCACCGTAAGGCACGATGTACCTATTACCACCGTAAGGCACGATGTACCTATTACCACCGTAAGGCACGATGTACCTATTACCACCGTAAGGCACGATGTACCTATTACCACCGTAAGGCACGATGTACCTATTACCACCGTAAGGCACGATGTACCTATTACCACCGTAAGGCACGATGTACCTATTACCACCGTAAGGCACGATGTACCTATTACCACCGTAAGGCACGATGTACCTATTACCACCGTAAGGCACGATGTACCTATTACCACCGTAAGGCACGATGTACCTATTACCACCGTAAGGCACGATGTACCTATTACCACCGTAAGGCACGATGTACCTATTACCACCGTAAGGCACGATGTACCTATTACCACCGTAAGGCACGATGTACCTATTACCACCGTAAGGCACGATGTACCTATTACCACCGTAAGGCACGATGTACCTATTACCACCGTAAGGCACGATGTACCTATTACCACCGTAAGGCACGATGTACCTATTACCACCGTAAGGCACGATGTACCTATTACCACCGTAAGGCACGATGTACCTATTACCACCGTAAGGCACGATGTACCTATTACCACCGTAAGGCACGATGTACCTATTACCACCGTAAGGCACGATGTACCTATTACCACCGTAAGGCACGATGTACCTATTACCACCGTAAGGCACGATGTACCTATTACCACCGTAAGGCACGATGTACCTATTACCACCGTAAGGCACGATGTACCTATTACCACCGTAAGGCACGATGTACCTATTACCACCGTAAGGCACGATGTACCTATTACCACCGTAAGGCACGATGTACCTATTACCACCGTAAGGCACGATGTACCTATTACCACCGTAAGGCACGATGTACCTATTACCACCGTAAGGCACGATGTACCTATTACCACCGTAAGGCACGATGTACCTATTACCACCGTAAGGCACGATGTACCTATTACCACCGTAAGGCACGATGTACCTATTACCACCGTAAGGCACGATGTACCTATTACCACCGTAAGGCACGATGTACCTATTACCACCGTAAGGCACGATGTACCTATTACCACCGTAAGGCACGATGTACCTATTACCACCGTAAGGCACGATGTACCTATTACCACCGTAAGGCACGATGTACCTATTACCACCGTAAGGCACGATGTACCTATTACCACCGTAAGGCACGATGTACCTATTACCACCGTAAGGCACGATGTACCTATTACCACCGTAAGGCACGATGTACCTATTACCACCGTAAGGCACGATGTACCTATTACCACCGTAAGGCACGATGTACCTATTACCACCGTAAGGCACGATGTACCTATTACCACCGTAAGGCACGATGTACCTATCGTACAATAATATATGAAGTGTAAGTCATTAGGGACATTAAATGGACTTTCGTACGACTTTAGGACTCATAGAATCCGTCGAAACTCGACCTTCACTTACTAACTCAACCTTTCAGGAAACTTGACTTCAAAATCATCCTTTAAAATCATTACTATTAGAAAATAGACTCTCTCACGAATCTAGGGATAGCTTATTTGTCAAAAACGGAGTTACGGTTCAAAAGATATGGCCATTTGAAAAATCAAACGAATTTAGCTTCCAGAAAACGAATTTAGACCATACTGAACGAACTTAGCAATGCCCAAACGAAGTTAGGACATGCCCAACGAAGTTTAACTTCGTTTGGTGAACGAAGTTAGGCTCATTTCAAACGAATTTAAGTCTCAAAACTATTTAGACAATCACTTTAAACGAATTTAGACCATACTGAACGAACTTAGCAATGCCCAAACGAAGTTAGGACATGCCCAACGAAGTTTAACTTCGTTTGGTGAACGAAAAGAACTTAGCTTCTCTTCAAACGAATTTAGACATACTGAACGAACTTAAAACGAAGTTATACTTCGTTTGGAACAACAGAAAACGAACTTAGCATCAGAAAACCCTAATTTCGTCCAGAATTTATAAAACGACTTCATTCTTCGATTTTTCCAGAAACAAACGACTTGGGCTTCACCCAAAACATGATTTTGACATATATAAACATATTTTGATCATATAGATCAATTACAAACTTGTTTGACACCGTTTAGATCCTTAATTGGCTTAATCATATTGAAAACCCTAATTCTTTATAAACCCTTAATAAAATCAGATTTGACACACCATTGAAATCACCTTAAATCTGATATACAATAAATGAAATGGTTTATACCTGCAATTGACAATAATCGATCGAATACAAGCCAAAAGACACCAAAGATTGATTAAAACCTTGAAGGATTTGAGAGATAATTGAAAGAGAATTTGTGTGTGTTTAGAAATATGTTATGGCTGCATAATCATCAGGGATTAGCCTAATTAGACCTAAATCCCGTTTTTCATCTTTGAGCCTTGTCAAAAACAGTCCCTGAACTTCATATAAGCTTCGTTTCACCTTTAAACATCTATTGGGGATACATATAACACACTAAAGCACTTTCGCACACTACATAGGCCTTTTACACATCATTAAGTCTACTTTATTGTCACTCAATATAGATAATTAAATCTCACATTTAGGGCACATAAACACATAAACACGTATTTCCACATAAACATATCACGGACTTATAATTTGACCTAACGACGTTAGTCAACATAAACGATTAAGTTTTGGGATGTTACATTCCCCTTATCGAAATAGAAGTAATTTTTATCCATGGATCAGGTATAAAGGTGGAAGAAAAATGAAAATAAAAATAGTAAAAAAAACTTTTTATGGAAGTTGAAAATGGGAAAAAGGCATGCTGCCACGTGTAGCCTTTTAAAAAGAATCTTAATTTGGGATCTTCTTTTATTAAGAAAAAAGACTTTTTAGCAAATTTTTGGTAATGTTTTGTATTACATAAGTTCATGAAAATATTTTTATTTTTATTTTTACTTTCAATTGACTTTTGAGTTTCTTTATTAACATTTTTTTCCTATTTAATTTTTGAGTAAACATAGTGTATTTTTTTTTTTTTTTTTTTTTTTTTTTTTTTTTTTTTTTTTTTTTTTTTTTTTTTTTTTTTTTTTTTTTTTTTTTTTTTTTTTTTTTTTTTTTTTTTTTTTTTTTTTTTTTTTTTTTTTTTTTTTTTTTTTTTTTTTTTTTTTTTTTTTTTTTTTTTTTTTTTTTTTTTTTTTTTTTTTTTTTTTTTTTTTTTTTTTTTTTTTTTTTTTTTTTTTTTTTTTTTTTTTTTTTTTTTTTTTTTTTTTTTTTTTTTTTTTTTTTTTTTTTTTTTTTTTTTTTTTTTTTTTTTTTTTTTTTTTTTTTTTTTTTTTTTTTTTTTTTTTTTTTTTTTTTTTTTTTTTTTTTTTTTTTTTTTTTTTTTTTTTTTTTTTTTTTACCTCCTTTGTGGTAGTTAGTATTTTTTTTTCCTGATAAATTATATGAGATTAGTGATTTATACTATTCATGTAAAAATATAACAATGTTTGCATGAGATGAGATTACAATATTACATTACTTAAAATTTTTAAAACAATACTAACAATTACATAGAATCATTTTGAAAAGGGTATAAAAATTTAGAGATGTTGTTAGCATTTACAAAAGAAAGAGTATAAAATCTATATAAAACCCGATGACATGACCCATAGATATATGATATGATTACATAGAATCATTTTGAAAAGGGTGATTTTAGACAAGCTAGAATAAACAAATTTCAAACTGCGTTTTGCTGTGACACGTGGCCTAATAGATAGGGGGCAGGATGCGTGTATTACACATTATATATAGTAGTTTTATTTTATTTTATTCACGGTGATTGACTAATTGATGACTTGATGTCATTTCTTTTACATAAGACCATCCGCAACGGTTGAGGTTATCCTTTCAACAAACGTTCTAATCAGCATGCCACATCAGCTTTTCACTCATTCTTCCCACAAATACTTTTTACCCACAATAATAACATATCCATCCTTCTTACAAATAACCACATAATTTCCACATCACAATATTATATATAACTTTTAATATTTTATACAACATATATATGATTATTTTTATATATATATATATATATATATATATATATATATATATATAATTATTTAGTGGGCATTTAACTAGCACGTTTTCCCAACTTTCAACATAGACTTATCAGAACAATAGATTATACTTTTTTTATTTATTATTATACGAGAGTAAGTACCCGCGCGTTGCGACGGTAAGATGGTAGGGTGATAGGTCATAGGTTGTGATAGGTCATAGGTTGTGATATGTCATAGAGTGTGATAGCCAAATGCCTTAGCCGTACGGGCTTCACCCTCGGATTTAAAAATTCGTTGAAAGTATATCGAATGACATCTCTAATGAAAGAGCATGAAATTTTAAGAACACCCATATAATTTTTATAATTTATCGATTTACGGTTTTTGAGATAAAAGATTTTGAATGAATTAGAGAAATTTATGGAGGAGAGAGAAAAATGAGTGGTTGAGATTTGAGGAGAGAGAAAAAAATGAGTGGTTGAGATTTATTCTAAGGGTAATAATGAATAAATGATAGGAGTATTTTGGGGTTTTCACTTGTGTAAAGTTGAAAAAATAGAGGGAACAAATGCTTTATAATGTAGTAGAGATTAACGTTCACGAATATCAAAGCTTTCTAGTGGTAATATAAACGAATATAAAATATCCATATCCCCCTTCCTGCTAACCGCTTTCTCTTCCCAATTACAAAGCAGTGACTCACATTTTTCTCTTCCCAATTTCTTCTCAACCAGTACCACCACCGTCGTATATATACATCAATTTTCGAAAGAGAAAAATGATATTAAGGCAGAAGATAGAGCTTCAGATCCATAAAGGAAGGAGCAATACAATATATTGTGTAGAGTTCGTGATTGATGAAGAAAAGGAGGCTCAAACTGAAGAGAGCTGACTAAGAAATTCTCAAATCTGATGCAAAAATATGTTCTTTTCCTTCTTTTATTCATTTCAATGTTGTTAGAAAAAAATTATAAAAAAAAATTAAAAAAGGAGTATCATCCATCCGTGAGGATCTGTGAGGAAGGATTCCTAAGGATGGACACCTCATGGATGACCTCCACATCAAGACCCTTTTATGAATAGCCTCCACATCACCCACGAATTTCTTATGGACAGGCAGGACAGCCCCGTTGCAGATGGTCTAAATGGCAAGATATAATGTTAAAAAAAAATGGCACTTTTTTAAAAAAATTATTTTTTGTGTTTTTAAATTTTCCTTCGTGGTTTTATTTAAGTTTTGTTTTATTATATTTCAAGTTACATTGGTGTTTTGGTTTTGTTTTGGTTTTATATTACTAATTTATATTTAAGCCCTTATCTTTTAATATATTTAAACCTACATCACTCAACTCCGGCACCTCCACGAATAGTCGCCGCCATTAAGATTTGTCACCTCATCACCAGGGCGTCGTCGTCACCGTCACCATTGTCGCATAGCACGGATATTGTGTTATATATCCAATTTAAGATGAAAGGGCGGTCATCCCCCTCCATCAAAAGTGTCATTTGACACTGTTTATTTGTGTAAAGTTATTTCATTATCATCGGTATGCAATATCTGATCCTACTAAAATGTTTGTCTGTAAATAGTCTTTCATCTACCAACGTGTAAAAAGATTTCATTTAGAAAAATTTCCGGTCACTGAGAGTAACAATATGTGTATGTAACTATATGTAGTAAATGGTTATTTTTCTCGGTTTCAGTTAAACTTTCATTTCATCCCTTTAAAGTTTACACATAATTCGAAAGAGAAAAGCTTATAAGGTTTGTGACAATAGTTTTAGAGATATGAAAAGTGATTTAGTTTTACTAATTAATGAAGTTAGCCAATGGACCAGTAGCCCAGTGGTACCTGTCTCCGCACACACGTGGGACCCTTAGGGAGACCTATTGAATACATGGTCGCGGGTTCGAATCTCATTCGCTCTCAATAACAAGTGGGTTATCACGAACAGGAGTTTCACCCGGTAGTGACCCCTTACAGGGTGGGGAAGCTAGGTACAAAGTAACAAAGACTAGCGTGTTCCTTTCAAAATACACGTTGAAGTTAGCCAATGGGGTTGGTGGTCCATTGGTAGGGTCTTTGACCTTGGGAGGATTAATAGGTTTTTTTTGAAAGTCCTGGTTTCAGACATACGTGTAATTTAAGAGTAGGAGTAGAATAGAATGTTGTTTAAAAAAAAAAATTAATGAAGTCAATAGAAATAAAAATGAAAAATCAAACGACCAGTTTATCTTTTGCTGACCACTTAGTTCAATCCCTCCAATGAGGTGTTTTGAAAGTTGGCTTGGAGGCTGGAGCCATAGTGGATTAGTAGGGATGAGCCAAACTTTCAAATCGAGGTATTATTTTAGTTTCATTTCGATCCCAGAAGTGATACTGAATCCCAAGTGAGATTGATACAGATACCTATTTTTGATAGTTTTCGGGACCAGGAGCAGGACCAAGACCGATACAATAACGAGAAAATCCCACAAACACCGAGGAAATCGGTATTGTTTCATATAGAACCCCATCGGTACCAAGTTTTGGCTATTTTTGAGACTGGTTCATCGGTACCAGGACGATGCCATGCCCATCTCTAACCGTGGGTTATTTTAACTTCATGATGCTCCAATCTCCGTTTTGCAGTTCATCAACATCCAACTTTCATGTCTTTGAAAGTTTCCCAAGGTTTATATGGAGTCTATCAACACATTTCACATATTCTAAGTCATCCTGAGATTGTTATTTTGACAGTAACATCAACCC
>CM067168.1:85989309-86104309 GCA_034093135.1 Erigeron breviscapus
ATGATATCTGACCAACCCATTTTGCTTGCTCAAAGTACCATGAACAGAAAAACAATGAAAGGCATGTTTATAAACAGAATCCCTATCGTCTAGTGAAATTTGAAATATTTGTTTTGACGGGTCATTTAACATTATTGTTTGACTTCCTGTCAAGCATTTATAATAACTTTTAACATGCCAAAAAAAAAGAAATCTTAAATTATTTGATAATAACAGAATAATAGGCAACTATACATGAAAATTTCTTATAAAATAGAGATATTGAAGTTTTCTAATGGGCCAAAGTATTTGAAGAGCAAATAACTCCACGTTTAGAAGTTAAATTGTCTCCTTTTTTTATAACAGTGGGGTGAATACAATTGCAGATCCGCTTTCGGTTTGACCAAGTCACTAAAAACTAAAAGATGATTTTGCTTAGAGAAGGAATTTCAACCCTATAGCAGTTAATGGGTCTACGAAGCATGTCTAACAAGACAAACATATAGAACAAGAGAATTAGCAAAAAAGAAATCCAAAATTGTATTTTGATTCATTAAACCTCTTAAATCACGCAATTAGGATAATTTTAGCTCATGTTTGGAATACTAAAATCTTTGTAGTAATATTTTGTAAAAACTATAAGTTAAAAGCAATAAACAAAAACTCTGAGCAAAAGGTGTTCCGTCACCATGAAGCCAACTTGTGTCTCTGTCTGTCGCAAAAAACCAACCCACCAATTTTCTACCTCTAATATTGCTGGTAATTTACCTCTCTTAATTATCAGCACAGAGAAAGAAAAAAACGAAGAGAAGGATTCTCCCTATGCACCCTAGGAGTATTGTATCTCAATAAAGAATCAGAAACACTGCACAAAATTAATAACTTTGAAAAAAACCAGAGCATGTAACAGCATTGCTGAGAAAACTAACGATAGAAGCTCATGTCGAATTACAAACTTACCATGCACCACCCCAATATATTGGACAGATTAAGACCCAACTTTAGTTATCTTTGGTAGATGATCTTGAGACTTTTAAGACGATAGGCAACCTTTTACATATATGCTCCTCTCCCCTAGAAGAGAAGTCATATGGGTAAACGATATCATAAAGATACATTCTATGATGACTTGCCATCTATTTTAGGTATTCATAAGCATCCCTCAGGTTTAGGTCATTAAGGATCCCAGACAGCCATGACTCTCTGCGTCTTAGGAACTGCCCCAACAAGAGCAGGTCAATAAGTTGGGCTAGCTTGTTGAAGTAGATTGCTTCAAAATACACCACAAAAGTAACTTAGCATAGTTAATGGTTAAATACATGTAAGAAATGAAGTGAAGATACCTGTAGGCAGATAACACATGCACTATATACTCCTAGCCTTGGTAAACATCCGATAATGTGAAGACATTCAGGCAACCTGTCAGAAATATGCAATACACAATAAAGGATTCCGTTTTGAAGGAAACATGTCCTAATACAATTTAATTAGTACAGTAATTAATTAGCAGTACTAACAAGTATACATCATTCTTATTGTCACACCCCGTTGTAGCGGAAATACAGGGTTAACAAAGAATCGCGTACTAATCAGAAGGTTAATAGAGATTACATCCATTTATGCCAATACAAGTCAATACAAGTACAATCGTTCAAAGTGTGGACCCCAAAATACGGATACAAGTCATCCTCATTTGGAACTGGGCCCACTGAATACAAGTTCAATAAATTGGACAGTCAAATACAACTAAAGCCAAAAGCATGAGAGTCCTCAATGTCTGATGCTAGTTGTACGTCCAAAGTCAAAAGATTGGCCCTATTATGCCAAATACGATTCCAAGACTTACTGATGGTCACCTGAAAAGCATGAAATTTGAGAGGATCAACTATCGAAATAGTTGGTGAGTTTACAGTGTGTTTGACTAAAAGATCAATCGTCGTTTGTTGTAGTTATTTAAGACAAGACAGTCCAGACCAAAGTCCGACAATAAGACAATTTCCCTCGCACAGGATTTCCCGTCTAAAGTGGGGTGCGGACCAGTCTACCTCGCACAGGTCTCCCGTCTATAATGGGGTGCGGACCAGTATACCTCGCACAGGTCTCCCGTCTATAATGGGGTGCGGACCAGACAAAGACAGTCAGGAACAAAATCTGACAAGACAACCATCAGAATTTCATAATGGTGATAACTACGTGAAGGGGGATCATTTTAGTTTGTCAAACACAAAGAACAGTTCAGTCAGCCGACAACATGGCAAGTCAAAGTCATTTAGTTCAATATTTCATAAGACAGGTATACACATTTTCAGACAGCCGTCAACATGGCAAGACATAAGACAAATGATTTAATTTACCAAATCTCATGGCATAGACAAAGACAAATCATTTATAAAGTAGTCGTGTATACAGTACATGCTTTTCAGGCCCAAAGTAAAAGGAAAAAGGGCGCCATAAACTCACCTTAGCAGTCTACGAGCTAAAGTATGAGTAGTCCGAGAATAAGAGCAGTCTAGTCTCCACGTCTATCCAAAACCTAGGATATGAGCACGAATGGTGAGGATCAAATCTCACGACGACAAGTATCCTACGTACCACTACTTAGCTATCAACCCTAGAATGCCTTTACCGAGAACGTGTTTCAAACTTTCATTTCATCAACTAAAGTAAATAAAATTATTTGGACTTACGGATTTACAAGTTATTAACGTTTAAAAATTTACGCGCAAAATTTTCCCAGAAGGTATCCACTGCGCCGCAGTGAGCCAGAACCTTGCTCACTGCGCCGCAGTGGGCTAAATCGAACCAGGGACCAGTACAATGGCACTGCGCCGCAGTGGGCTAAGCCCATGCCACTGCGCCGCAGTGGTCTCATTCTGCAGCCAGCACCAGCAGGTGCAATATGCAGGAAAAGCCAAACCGTTTTTCAACTCAAATCCTTTCATTATAACAAGTATAAACATGATCTATAGGTCTGGAAACAACTCTTTTCGTCAACCATTTCACCAATTTAACCATTTTGATTTCAAATACCAAATTCTAAATTAACATTTCCTTTAATTGCCAAAACCCTAATTTCATACCACTTTCAAAGGCTTCTAAATCGAATTATATAACTGAAATAAACCCTTTAAATGAATTTAAATCAATTCAAAAGTTTGAGCAATGGTTTACTTACCAAAATTTGATGTTCTTGAGGTAAAGATGAAGATGGTGATGATAATGATGCCTTGAATACTTGTTAAATGATTTCTTCTTTTTCCCCAAAATCAGATTTGATTATGCTATGAGATTGAGAGAGTTTGATTTTTGAGAGTGTTGGTGATATGTGTTTCTTGTGGGTGTGGGTCGACAGAACAAAGAAAGGAAAGGGTGATGGGGGTGTTTGGTGTTTCCCTCCCTGCCTTTCAATTCCAATTCGGCCCATGTGGCCAAATATTAGATATATACCGTACCCCTACTTTGGTAAAATACTTACGATTAAAATACCGTTTGACTAATTTGTTAAAATGTAAAGTAAAGGTATTTTCCCTCGTGTCATTTTAATTAAGACAAGTCAATAAAGTTTCGTCAAAGTGAACTTTATAATATTAAGTCTAGACAGTCTAATTATTTTGTTCAAGACATAACCTTTAAATATTAATTTAAAGTTATTTTAAAGGCTCGGCATTCATCTAGATAGCTAATAGTCTACGTCAACAAGATACGTCTAATTTGACTAAGTCAAAAGTCCAAAAGTCTAATAAGTTCCACGTCAAATGACCGTCTAATTGAGATTAGGACTAACCCGATGTAAATTAATTACGAGTTGTCACACTTATTGGAGGCATTGAGAAAACACATCCGACAAGCAGCCAAGACAAGGCCACGGCCAGCCCTTATGGGGACTTAGTGTCTAATAATTTTAGTATGATCTAAGTTTGTAACAGAGAACGCCAAATCTTTCATATATGCATTATGCAATGCAGGTAGAAAAGACGAGTCTAATGAGCATCAATAGTGCATACCTACAAGAAATGATCCAAAAATTCTATGTTTGATTTGTTGTATCATTTATCAATTGAAACCGTCATAAGTAATAGTCAAACATCTTATACCCCCCCACCCCCAGTTTCAAAAAAAAAAAAAAAAAAAACATCTAATACCCCCACGGGCGCCCAGCCCCTCCAGACGATATATGTTGTTTGCATAAAGAAACATGAAAAAAAAAAGGAATGAACACCTTGGATGTTAGAAAAGAAACATTTATAAAAAAAATAGTCTTTATGACTGCCAAGACTAGATCCAAACAAAATACGAAATTCACATGAATGCAAACAAAAGATGGTGTGGTTCAAACACGAAAACTTAACTGACTGGTGTGCCAAGGAACCCCCATACAAATTTTGCCAATTTAACCATAGACCAAACAAGAATATAAATAGATACAAATACATTTAATTTAAAACATTCATCAAATACAAAGGAAATAATAACATCCATGGCACTTAATCGTCATGATAATAAGTTAAATACTACTACTACAAAGAGAAAGTCTGATCAATTCAAAAGATTGTTTACATATCTGCCTATCACCAGGCAGCAGCATACAACAGCTGGTTTTACTTCTTGTCCAATGACCAATAGACTCCCCTTGGTCCGGCTTCCTCGCCATCATCAAGCTACAACATCAATCAATTCGTTAACAAATAAACTAAACCTGAAACGCGCATAAAGAACAACATACATATAAAATTAGAATTCTAGATAAATAGTACCTTTGGCTTGGCACTTTTGATGATTCTTCTTCGTTCGGTTCTTTTTCTTTTTCTTCTTCTCTTTCTTTTTCTTCTTTTTGAAAGTTTGCTAATTGATCTTCTGATAATAGTTTTTTTGCTTTAAATGAGGTTGCACTATTCATAATGAGAGGGGTCGAAAATTAGATTAAAAATAATTTAAAAAACAAAAGAAAAAAGAAATTTGAAAGAATAGAATACTGACTTTTTTCTAAAAAGGAAGTGTGCATAGACCCAATATCGTCTACAATCAATCAAAAACCATAACATTAATCAGGATTAACAAGAATTAAGAAACGAAACACCGCTTTAATATAGTGAGTGAGGTTGGTACCTTTGTTCAAAGGGCAGATTTTTAAAATCAGCAGGTGACACTTTTAATAACTCAGGGTCGATTGGTCGAACTTGTTCTTCTTATTTTCTCCGGCTATTATTTAAATATAAAATTTTTCACTCAATCAATCAATTTTAACCTCAATTAATTCATAAAAAAAATAATATATCAAGCACGCACCTTTATCATCATGATCAATAGTAGCTATTCGTTTATCCTCCGTTGTTAGTGACATTTATTTATAATAACCTAAACCTACCTTTATCAATCGGGATTATTACTTCATATATTCAATTAATCAATAATAAATTAATAATAATAACTAAAATGAGAGAAATAATAATAAGAACAATTTTCTTATCCCATGAAAAAAACTCAAGAATGTAGTGTAATAGTTTATGCACCTTCGTTCCTGTTGTACCGTCGTATATAGGCTTCGATTGAGGGAAGGAAGAAACAGAGGCCCGCTAGGGTTTCAAAGAGATAAAAATATCATCTGTGTTTATAACTTTATATATTTATTTTATTTTATAGCTGATGTGTCCCAGTCAGTTCTCCATTACTCAACCTTGGGTGAGTTATAAGTAGTATTGACAAACAAAACCGCACTCGATGGGTAAATTCGAAACCCGATATTTTTGGGGCGGGTTCAGATCCGGGTATGCGGGTCTAGGGCCGGGTATGAGAATGGTTTTAGTTTTTTTTACGGGTTCAAGTCTGGGGGCGGTTTTAAATGAAAACTCGCATACCCGACCCGTATACCCGACCCGTATACCCGACCCGTATATACTACATTACATATAATAATATAAGTTTTCCCATTGGTTTCTTCTTCTTTATTAACAACTAGTAGGACGAGTATTATTCTGTATATACCAAAACAATAGTACTCGTATAACAAATCAGATGCCTAAAAGTGTCATAAATTATTATCCTTGAATCAACAACAAAGAACGAGAATTAGCAATGACATATATTTTACATAATAATATAAAGAAATAGAGAATAAGAACAAGAAGATTAAGAATGGAGAGACTATCCATTGATATGTACACTCATATTCCATCCATTTCAACTTATGAGATGGTACATATATATATACAAATGTTAGGTATAAGTTAGGTATAATATGTCTGACTCATAACACTCTCCCTCAGACATATTACTATCAATTATTTTATCATGTTTTATGTTGAATAATACTTTGCAACTTTGAAGTTTTGCTTTAAACTACTGCCTCGTTAAAAACCTTGCTAGACTACTGCCTCGTTAAAAACCTTGCTAGGAAAAACCCAGTGGGACAAAACCATAGCTAAGGGAAAAAGAGTGCAGCACTTGTTGTTTCTTCTCATACTTCTGGATCAGCTATGTTGCCTCATTAAAAACCTTACTAAGAAAACCCAGTGGGACAAAAACTTAGTAAAGAGAAAAAGAGTGCAACTTATATAATGTTCTCCCTGAATTCAGTCAAACATCTTCTAATCTTCAAAGCTTGATCTTGTTTGATAATTGCCCGAAGCTGCTTCCATGTAAGTCTTTGTAAATATATTGATTTGTTCTTCCTTTTGTAGGTTATGTGTTGAGAAGGACTTTGATGAGATATGCTATATTCAATCACCTTTGATGCAGTTCTCTTTGATCTGAGCTATGCAAGAAGCATTGTCTTTATACATAATTGTTGGAGCATTGTTCCTTGAAGAAATACTACAAGATCCATGAACATGTTGTATAACATTCATCTTTGGGTGTTCATGTGAAAGATTATGCCTCGTTAAAACCTTATTAGAAAAAACCCGATGGGACAAAAATCTAATGAAGGAAAAAGAGTACATAAGTCTTTTGATACGCTTAGAGATATTGCCTCATTAAAAACCTTACCAGGAAAAACCCAATGGGACAAAAACCATGGCTAAGGGAAAAAGAGTGCAACGCGTATCTTCTCCCCCTCATGATCACATCACTTAAATTCGTTGGTTGGCATAACCCAATATCGCAAACCAATATCTTTGACTTTATCATAGTAAGTGTCTAGATCAATTCGATTATAGCGTAAACAAACTTGCTATTTTCTCCACATGTGATCCACATATCATACATCATATATTCCATTCGAGTACATACACATACTACATATGTTACGCTTTACCAATAGCTTTAAGTGAAATGATGTATTATTTCATGACCAACATGGACTATCAATGCTTAAATGACACTTTTAAATCAATATTGTGATCATTATCTTTAGAAGTTGAGGAGGTCCCTTCAACATCATATGACCTCATAGCCATGAACGTCATTTATTCATAAAATATATTAAAATCTTTTATCCCGCTTGCATGTTACACATGCATTTTATCTATATCCTTTAAATGTTGAATCAAGACAAACTTTGTCTTTTATCTGACATTTACTAATTCAATCACCATTGGACACTCCTTAAGAGTTCTATTGATTTTTCAAATCATCAAAGTATATGAAACTTATATTATATTCACATCCAAATTTCTAGAGTCATGATCATAATAATTTCTATGACACTTTTCAAATAATACACTTGGGAAATTGTAACACATATGCCAGGTTTCATTAAATAATATTCTCAAGAAGTTTTTCGCATATGCTATTGTAACACCCGTCGTTTAAAAATATGGGTTTTCAAAAACTTTTCACCTAACGGTGTTAACTTGCGGAAGTAAAGACTGTAAAAGTCAAACCGATAAAAACATTTCGGTTTCTGCATTTATTTGGTGTTACATGCCATATCAAACAATAGTTCAAATGAAAACCCAACGGTTGCCCAACATAAAACAACCGTTCACACATCACTACATAAATTCGACATCTATTACGAAATATAACGAATGTCTAAAGTAAGCATCGTCTAAGGGTAGCTAAGGCTCCTGCATTGCATCTACCCAAGCTCACACGTCCTGCATCTAGATTCCATCAAGCTAAACCTGAGGGAACACCACATTAAGAAGCAAGTGTTAGCTATAAGAATAGCTAAGTAAGATAACACTTAATTTAAAAGCATTTGTCCAATTAAAACAATCTTCATTATTAGACAAGTTTTATTAGGCACAACACACATCACACATTCACACATATACTGCATTTCAACTTCGTTTCAATTAGGATAATCATCCTAAATGTGCCTATCCTGCATTAGTTCCCACATCATCACACATATCTTCGTTATCTGCATTATTAGTTCACACATTGTCACACGTATCTTCGTTAACTGCATATAAGTGTGCCCTGCATCACACCCGACTGGATGATTAGTCAAAGACTACTCATCTTACGTCGTTAAGGAATGGCAAGCCAATCCTTGAGTAATCCGAATGTGGAGGTTGGTCAAACCTCTCGTATTACTCGCCTGCGTTAATAAGACCACGTTGCGAGGAGCCACCCAAGCAACAACTGCATCTACGCACTCGCCCGGCTAAGGCTAGTACGGGTTAAGCTTAACACTTTTCACTGCATCTGTTTTATGAGCTCAATTTCACACATATAGATTGGGTCCCTGCATTCCCAAACATTCACACACATATAGTCTAGGTAACACACATTCCTAGACATTCACACACTTTAACTTCATTACGTTTGGATCCTTAAACGTGCAAGTGCATAGCAACCTAGCAAGTCTAGTGAACTAGGCGTACAAGTCAAGCATGCATACCACACATCAACTTCATTTCTATATATCATGCATATCAAGATACTACATTAAACTACATCAACTACATAGCTACATACTACATTAAGCAATACTGCATTACACTACAATAGGGACTGCATCTCAGGTCTCATGGTCAACTGCATAACCCATAATACCTCCCAAGTAACCCATATGCCCACATGCAATAAAGGTACCGAATGGAAGTGTTTACGATTTGAAACCAGCTTTTAGTTGATCCCTCAGCGTGTTAAAGTAGTGTATCTTACCTGGTAGTAGCGTACGCGTGCAAACAAATAGCTAATAGTGCTTATCAGTACTCCCCGACACCTATCGTACATTAACATATAAAGCATAAGTCATTTAGGACCTTAAATGGACCCTCGTACGAACTTAAGACTGACTACGTAAAATTCCAGAATTACACCTTACGAAGATAGACCTTATCTTCGTTTGGTTCTTACGAACTTAAACTTCGTTCAATATACTTTACGAAAATAGGCTGTTAAACGACTTTAAACTTCATTTTCGTTTCAAACGAATTTAAACGAATTTGGCTTCAACGAACTTAACCAACGAATTTAACAAAACTCCTTCTTACGAACTTGGCCAACGAAAATAGCATTAGGACGAACTTAACATAACTTACGAAGATAGTCACAGAACGAAGATTAACTTCGTTCGAACGCTGGTTCGACTGCCTTTCAAAAACGACTAAGTTCTTCGATTTTCCAGAAAACGATCCATCAAGGCTTCACCCAAAACATGATTTTGACACAATTAAACACATTTTGATCATCCGGATCGATTACAAACTCGTTTAACATCGCTTTGCACGTTAATTGACCAAAACACCATCTAAGCCCTAATTACGTTCATAATCCAATTTTAATCAGATCTAATTCATAATTAACCAACCCCTAGACTTGAAAATACAACCAACGATTCAATGATTACCTGCTTGCTAGATGGTTGATCGAATCCAACACCAAAATACCCAATCGTTAGACCCAAAAACTAGATCAATTGCTTTAGAAATCAAGAAAGATTAGAGAGACTTTGTGTATGAGTTATTATTTGCTAATGGCTGATCAATCAACCCTAATTACACCCATCAAAGCCTTAATCCCGATTTTAGATTTCAACCTATGTCAAAATCAGTCCCTGGACTTCTAAACCCTTCATTTTTGGCCACAAACTGCATTATTGACCATATACAACATTAGTCCTTCATTAAAAGGCACTACATAGCCTTTAAGCGACATTAATCACACTTTTATTCGTCATTAAAATTTAGGCTTTTAAGCCTAACTACTTTATCTACGTTAACCACACATAACTACATTCAAATATTAAGTCAAGACTTAACGACACCCCAGATTGACTTAACGGCAATAGTCAAACATTAAATAAAAGTTCGGGATGTTACAAATACCTCCCCCTTAAGAGGATTCCGTCCCCGGAATCTCATCAGATAGGAACAACTCGGGATATCTCTCCTTCATTACTGCTTCAGTTTCCCAAGTCAAGCTTTCTCCATGATTATGCTTCCACTTTATCAAGACAAGTTCAATCACTTTTCGGCGTAACTTCTTTTGCTTTCTTCCAAGTATCGCTACCAGTTCGTCTACTATTCTCTTCATTGGGTCAATACTCACGTCTTTAATAGGAATCACACTCGACTCCTCAGCTAAACATTTCCTCAAGTAGGATACATGGAAGGTGTTGTGAATTCCATCCAATTCTGGAGGTAATTCCAACTGATATGCCACATCTTTAATGCGCTTCACCACTTTAAAAGGTCCAATGAAACGTGGACTCAACTTTCCCTTCTTTCCAAATCGGATAACTCCTTTCCAAGGTGATACTTTCAGCATCACTAAATCACCAACATTAAACTCAATCGGTCTCCTTTTCTTATCTGCATATGTTTTCTGCCTTTCCCTTGCCACCCGTAAGGCTTCTTTAGCTACATTAACCTTTTCAGAGGTAATTTCAATAATTTCGGGACCGGTCAACTGCTTTTCACCGGGCTCCATCCAACAACTTGGAGTCCTACATCTCCTTCCATACAACATTTCAAATGGTGGCATCCCAATACTTGCATGGTGACTATTATTATAAGCAAATTCAATCAACTTCAAGTGTTCATCCCATGCTCCACCGTATTCAAGTACACACGTTCTCAACATATCCTCCAAGGTTTGAATGGTTCTCTCACTTTGCCCATCGGTTTGGGGATGATAGGCGGTACTCAAATTTATTCTACTACCCAACTCCCGTTGAAGACCCTTCCAAAAGTTTGACACAAACCTCGAGTCTCGATCCGAAACAATAGATAAAGGAACTCCATGTTTCGCAACTACTTCATCAATGTACAACTTCGCCATCTTCGTTAAAGGCACATCTTGTCGGTAGCTAGAAAATGAGCACTCTTCGTCAATCTATCTACAATCACCCATATCATATCATTCCCTTTCGGCGTTTTAGGTAGCTTCGTTACAAAGTCCATGGTAATATGATCCCATTTCCACTCGGGAATTTCTAATTGATGCAACAAACCATACGGCTTTTGATGGTCCGTCTTCACTCTTGCACACGTCAAACACTTTGCTACAAAATGAGCTACTTCACCTTTAATATCCGGCCACCAATAAATCGGCTTCAGATCTGCATACATTTTGGTGACACCGGGATGCATCGAATACCTACTTCTATGGACCTCTTCAAGGATCAACTCTCGGTTACCACCAAGCAGTGGCACCCAAATGCGACCCTTGTATGTTTTAAACCCACGGCTATTAGTCTCCATCACAAGTCGTTTCTTCTTCCCAATACTCTCGTTATCAATATTATTCTTCATTAATGCCATCTCTTGTGCTTCTTTAATTCGATCTAATAGACCCGACTTGGCCTGAACTTGCATGCTCATCAACTTACAAGAAGAGCTTTGCACTTTCCTACTTAGTGCATCCGCCACTACATTGGCTTTACCCGGATGGTATTTGATTTCACAATCATAGTCTTTAAGTAACTCCATCCACCTTCTTTGTCTCACATTCATCTCCTTTTGAGTAAACATATATTGTAAACTCTTATGGTCGGTGTAAAGTGTGCATTTAGTGCCATATAAGTAATGTCTCCATAATTTCAATGCAAACACAACCGCCGCTAACTCAAGATCATGGGTAGGGTAATTCTTCTCATGAGGTTTCAACTGACGTGAAGCATAGGCAATCACTTTGTCTCTCTGCATTAAGACACAACCCAAACCCGTAATAGAAGCATCGCTATATACCACTAAATCATCAGTACCTTCAGGCAAGGCAAGGATAGGAGCTTCACACAACTTCTTTTTCAACGTTTGGAATGCATTTTCCTGCTTTTCAGTCCACTCATACTTCACACCCTTCTTTGTTAATTCCGTCATAGGCTTGGCTATTCGGGAAAAATCCTGAATAAACCTTCTATAATACCCAGCCAAACCAAGAAAACTCTTAATCTCGGTAGGTGTCTTTGGCTGCTCCCACTTTGAAACAGCTTCAATCTTTGAAGGATCTACTTTAATACCTTCCGATGTAATAACATAACCAAGAAACTGCACTTCTCGGAGCCAAAACTCACATTTAGAAAACTTTGCGTACAACTTCTTCTCCCTCAACACCTCCAAAACTGCCTTCAAATGCTCACGGTGTTCATCCTCTGACTTAGAATAGATCAAAATATCGTCAATAAACACAATAACAAAATGATCTAGAAAGGGACGGCATACCCGATTCATTAAGTCATAAACGCGGCTGGAGCATTGGTCAACCCAAATGGCATGACCAAGAACTCATAATGACCATATCTAGTTCGGAAAGCTGTCTTTGCTACATCTTCCTTCTTTACCTTTAACTGATGATAACCGGACCGCAAATCAATCTTTGAAAAATACGAAGCACCATGTAGTTGATCAAAAAGATCATCAATTCTCGGGAGAGGATACTTATTCTTGACCGTTCGTTTGTTCAGCTCACGGTAGTCAATACACATGCGCATTGATCCGTCCTTCTTCTTAACAAAGAGAACCGGAGCTCCCCAAGGCGAGGAACTAGGTTGTATGAACCCCTTGTCAAGTAACTCTTGTAGTTGCGTCATTAATTCCTTCATTTCTGTAGGAGCTAATCGGTAAGGTGCTTTAGCAACGGGTGTAGCACCGGGAATAAGATCTATCTGGAAAGTAACTTCACGATCGGGAGGAATACCGGGTAGATCATCGGGAAACACATCGGGGAAATTGGATACTACCTCAACACTAGCGATTGGAGACTTCTCTTTTCTTGTATCTATGACATAAGCAAAGAAATGGCTCTTGTTTTTCCTTATACATTTAATAGCTTTCATCATACTAATAATCTTTATTCCTCCTCTCTTCTTGTCTCCATACACCGTTATCACTTTACCCTCGGATATAGGCAATCGAATTATCTTTTGGGAACATAAGATACTAGCTTCATTTCTAGCCAACCAATCCATACCAATCACTACATCAAAACCACCTAAGGTAGTAGGCAATAGTTGGACCGGAAAAGAACGACCTTCAATCTCAATGTCACAATCGTCGTATCCCACACGTATATTATTAACCGTACCATTAGCAATTTCTACCTCTAATGAACAATCTAAGGGAGTAGTGACTCTTTCTAGCTTAGGAGCAAATAATGTAGACACAAACGACCTATTTGCACCTGAATCAAATAAAACAGAGGCAGGCTTTGAATTAACAAGGAAAGTACCACTTACCACTTCATCGTTGTTCCTTGCGTCCTCAACCGTCATTTGAAGAGCTCTCACTTTCGTTGCTGTCGTGGCGGTCTTCTTTCCAGCATTCTTCATCTGTGGACAATCGGCAATGAGATGACCCGTTTCTTGGCACTTGTAGCAACGAGTCTTGTCCCTACATTCAGTGGCAAGATGTCCCGCCTTCCCACACTTATGGCACCTTCTTGTCTTGTCGGTACAATGCCCTTCGTGAATTGTCTTGCAAAATGTACACCATGAACCATTCTTCTTTTTATCCTTGTCACCGCTTGAGCTAGAATTTCCACGGAACTTCTTATTATTATTATTGTTATTAGAGGACCAGTTTGATCTTCTTTTAAATCCCACTTTCTTGTCGTCGACTTTCTCAACTACTTTCTTGTCCGAAGCAAAATCATCGTCAAGATTTTTAGACTCCTTGATTGCTTCAGTCAGAGTCTTGTGCTGCCTGCAGATACCTCGATAACTTGGAGGCAAACCATCAACATAGCAAGCAACCTGATCTGCATCAGTACGGAACAGATGGCCTACGAACTTCATCTTCTCCATAAAGGAACGAGCATAATCATTAATTCTGCCAACTTCAGCTGTCAAAGCACGGAACTCTTTTTCCATTTTACGCTGCTCATGTACTCCAATATATTCTTCAATGAATTTCTGCTTAAAGTCAGCCCACGTAATAGCAGTTACCATAGTCGGAGTCATTGAAATAGTAATGCTCTTCCACCAATCCCGAGCACCTTCTTTCAACATCCTACTAGCACACAACACTTTCTTATCCTCGGGACAATCACAAGCTTCAAAAACCATCTCAGTATCATCAAGCCATTCCATGCAACCCACTGCATTAAGTGTTCCATAGAATTTCTGAGCTCCACACTTCTGGAAACTTTCAAACTTGAATCGAGGGGTGTGAACATCATTACGAGGAACCACATTAACATTAGCATGGGGAATAACAACATCATCGACCGGTGGCTCAGTGTGGTGAGAAGGCACAGAGTGACTGTTACCAGTTCCTTCTGCGTTAGCTGCCAACGCCTGATTCAACTGTTCTTGCGTTTGGGCCAACTGGGCCTGAAGAGTTAGCACAAGATTATACATCTCCGTCTGATTGGGATCTGATCCACCGCTACATCGTTAACTCTCGGAGGATTGCCAGGTGGTGGAGGCATCGGACCCAAAGAGCCTGGTTGATTAACACGGCGGGGGTTCACACGATTCACATTAGCATTAGCAGCAGCATTAGCAGCATTAGAAGCACCTGCACCCGGATGGACAGGTGGAGTAATGCTAGCAGTAGCTCCGTCGCGTTGGATGTTGCGGTTGCGAGTGTTAACCATTTTCCTTCAATAAAATGGTGGAGTCGATAAGCGCAAAATAAAACAAAAGCTCGTCGAGATAAGGCTAAAACATATCATCGTAACGTAAACATCTCGTAAGCCCTACTACACTCGCACTCATCCCAACCCATCCTACATCACATGTCATCTCTAGCTAAGGCATCCTACGAGTACCTAGCATGCACACCTTAAGTTTAAGTCCAAATCCTATGGTCAATAGGCCTTGGTTCACTTAAACCACTGCTCTGATACCAACTTGTAACACCCGTCGTTTAAAAATATGGGTTTTCAAAAACTTTTCACCTAACGGTGTTAACTTGCGGAAGTAAAGACTGTAAAAGTCAAAACCGATAAAAACATTTCGGTTTCTGCATTTATTTGGTGTTACATGCCATATCAAACAATAGTTCAAATGAAAACCCAACGGTTGCCCAACATAAAACAACCGTTCACACATCACTACATAAATTCGACATCTATTACGAAATATAACGAATGTCTAAAGTAAGCATCGTCTAAGGGTAGCTAAGGCTCCTGCATTGCATCTACCCAAGCTCACACGTCCTGCATCTAGATTCCATCAAGCTAAACCTGAGGGAACAACCACATTAAGAAGCAAGTGTTAGCTATAAGAATAGCTAAGTAAGATAACACTTAATTTAAAAGCATTTGTCCAATTAAAACAATCTTCATTATTAGACAAATTTTATTAGGCACAACACACATCACACATTCACACATATACTGCATTTCAACTTCGTTTCAATTAGGATAATCATCCTAAATGTGCCTATCCTGCATTAGTTCCCACATCATCACACATATCTTCGTTATCTGCATTATTAGTTCACACATTGTCACACGTATCTTCGTTAACTGCATATAAGTGTGCCCTGCATCACACCCGACTAGATGATTAGTCAAAAGACTACTCATCTTACGTCGTTAAGGAATGGCAAGCCAATCCTTGAGTAATCCGAATGTAGAGGTTGGTCAAACCTCTCGTATTACTCGCCCTGCGTTAATAAGACCACGTTGCGAGGAGCCACCCAAGCAACAACTGCATCTACGCACTCGCCCGGCTAAGGCTAGTACGGGTTAAGCTTAACACTTTTCACTGCATCTGTTTTATGAGCTCAATTTCACACATATAGATGGGTCCCTGCATTCCCAAACATTCACACACATATAGTCTAGGTAACACACATTCCTAGACATTCACATACTTTAACTTCATTACGTTTGGATCCTTAAACGTGCAAGTGACATAGCAACCTAGCAAGTCTAGTGAACTAGGCGTACAAGTCAAGCATGCATACCACACATCAACTTCATTTCTATATATCATGCATATCAAGATACTACATTAAACTACATCAACTACATAGCTACATACTACATTAAGCAATACTGCATTACACTACAATAGGGACTGCATCTCAGGTCTCATGGTCAACTGCATAACCCATAATACCTCCCAAGTAACCCATATGCCCACATGCAATAATAAGGTACCGAATGGAAGTGTTTACGATTTGAAACCAGCTTTTAGTTGATCCCTCAGCGTGTTAAAGTAGTGTATCTTACCTGGTAGTAGCGTACGCGTGCAAACAAATAGCTAATAGTGCTTATCAGTACTCCCCGACACCTATCGTACATTAACATATAAAGCATAAGTCATTTAGGACCTTAAATGGACCCTCGTACGAACTTAAGACTGACTACGTAAAATTCCAGAATTACACCTTACGAAGATAGACCTTATCTTCGTTTGGTTCTTACGAACTTAAACTTCGTTCAATATACTTTACGAAAATAGGCTGTTAAACGACTTTAAACTTCATTTTCGTTTCAAACGAATTTAAACGAATTTGGCTTCAACGAACTTAACCAACGAATTTAACAAAACTCCTTCTTACGAACTTGGCCAACGAAAATAGCATTAGGACGAACTTAACATAACTTACGAAGATAGTCACAGAACGAAGATTAACTTCGTTCGAACGCTGGTTCGACTGCCTTTCAAAAACGACTAAGTTCTTCGATTTTCCAGAAAACGATCCATCAAGGCTTCACCCAAAACATGATTTTGACACAATTAAACACATTTTGATCATCCGGATCGATTACAAACTCGTTTAACATCGCTTTGCACGTTAATTGACCAAAACACCATCTAAGCCCTAATTACGTTCATAATCCAATTTTAATCAGATCTAATTCATAATTAACCAACCCCTAGACTTGAAAATACAACCAACGATTCAATGATTACCTGCTTGCTAGATGGTTGATCGAATCCAACACCAAAATACCCAATCGTTAGACCCAAAAACTAGATCAATTGCTTTAGAAATCAAGAAAGATTAGAGAGACTTTGTGTATGAGTTATTATTTGCTAATGGCTGATCAATCAACCCTAATTACACCCATCAAAGCCTTAATCCCGATTTTAGATTTCAACCTATGTCAAAATCAGTCCCTGGACTTCTAAACCCTTCATTTTTGGCCACAAACTGCATTATTGACCATATACAACATTAGTCTTCATTAAAAGGCACTACATAGCCTTTAAGCGACATTAATCACACTTTTATTCGTCATTAAAATTTAGGCTTTTAAGCCTAACTACTTTATCTACGTTAACCACACATAACTACATTCAAATATTAAGTCAAGACTTAACGACACCCCAGATTGACTTAACGGCAATAGTCAAACATTAAATAAAAGTTCGGGATGTTACAGCTATAAACTTTAAATCATGAGACATGCTTCATGCATTTTATATTCCTCATGGAATTTCAATATTAAACAAGCTCTATTCATATATTCTTTAGACGCAAATCAAATATCTTATCTTGCCAGACTTTCAATAGATCAATAATTGCTTCCACCATATGACATTTCTTACCCATAATCAATATAATGTATGTTCAACAATCTATGTGTCATACTTCAATTCAATATTTGAACATAAACCGATTTACATCATATAATTTATGCACTTTCAAGTGTTTGGACTTCATGTCCCAAAATACTAGCGTCTTTTCATCTTTGGCCAATCATCCATATCATATCATATCATATCAATTTTATGTGCATGCATGCTTTCAAGATCCTCACAATTATACATACTCTTAGCGCTATCATATTCAATTAATCTCGACGTCGTTTTATTTATTTTCGATTCCATTAGTCTTTAGACATGACACAATTTATTGAGATTTCATTATTCCAGGTACCCTGGGTTTCTCAAAAACCTTTATGTTTAGTTTCTGATCATCAATCTCTATGGGGTCTTTATACCTCGACTCTGGCCATCTTAATTTAACGCTCCTTTTCATTGGAGGCTTTTTATTTTGGAATCGACTTTTCTATCACTCATTATCAATCGGAGCATAAGCAGCTTTTTTTTCCAGTTAACATTGCTGGCAATTACTTAATGTTCTGAATGAATTATCCCACAAACTTTATGTAACATCCCAAACTTTTCTTTACTAGTTGACTAATGTCGTTAAGTCAATATTGTGTTCCGTTAAGTCTATATTAGATTTAATGATTATATGTAGTTATGTGTGATTATGTGATTTGACACTTGTGTGTGTTAGTGTCAAGTGATTAACGTAGATAAAGAAGTCGACGTGTGATAAAGTAGTTGGGTGCTTGAAAGTGTGACAAGTCTCCCAAATAATGAAGTTAAAGTCATGAAGGTTAAATATCAGAAGTAGAGGGACTTGTGTGTAATTATGGATGGATGGCCAGGGATTAGTGGGGTAATTAGGAAGCCCTAATTGTCACAAAAAACTCTTCTCTTGTGTGTGTTATTCTGCCCCAGCCGATCCCCTCCCTCCCAAACAAGTTCTCTCCCAAAATCCAATCGTTTTAGTGCCGTTTTGATCGTGTGTTGCTTGGATCTTGAATCTTTCTCATCAAATACAGGTAATATAGGTAATTACCGTTTGAGATCTGTTATTTAGAGTCTTATATTAGTTTCAATCCAGGCCATGGGGTTTGGGTTGGGGTATTTGATTAAACGGTAACCGATTTCATGTTATTCGAGTGATTAAATGATTGGTTAAGGTTGCAAAGGATTAAAGGGTTGATTGATGGATTAAAGTCATCAAAAGTGTTGTTAAAGAGGTCAATTTTATGTCTCCAGGTCGGGCTAAGGGTTTGAGATCGAATGGGTATCGTTTAGAACAAGTTTGAAAATTGAGTTGCAGGTCGGCACCCCAGGTGCGGCGCACCACAGCCCAGTTTGGGTTTTTGGTTTTTCGATGGGGGCCCGATATGCGACGCACCAAAGGGTAGGTGCGGCGCACCTATAGCTGATCTGAGATTTCTGAAGGGTTGGTGCGACGCACCACTTGGCAGGTGCGGCGCACCTCATGCCCAGATTTCACAAAATGTTTCGTTTAGCTTATATGTCGATCTTATACTTGTTCTAGGTTGTTGGAGACACCTAGTCATCGTTGTATTGTGCTTGTAGCTTGTTGTTAAGCCGTATCAAGGTAAGATACACTACTTTTGTCACGCTGAGGGTTCAACAAGCAAAGGTTTCTTACTTATAACTTCCTTAACGGTAACTTATGATATGTGTGGGTATCTCGGGTTACACGGGAGGTATTATGGGTTATGTAGTTGACCATGAGACCTGAAATGCATACCCTAACGTAGTGAATTGAAGTATTGCTTAATGTAGTATATTGTGATGCAGTTTATGTAGTATTACGAAGTAGCTTATTATGCGTGAAATGTAGAAATGATGTTGACGTGTGATATATGCATGCTTACATGGCTTGTACACCTAGCTCACTAGACTTGGTAGGTTGCCATGTCACTTGCACGTTTAAGGATCCAAACGTAAAGAAGATAAAGTGTGTGAATGTCTAGGAATGTGTGTTACCTAGACTATATGTGTGTGACGGTTTAGGAATGCAGGGACCTAAACTATATATGTGTGAAACCGAGCTCGTAAAACTAATGCATGGAAAGTGTTAAGCTTAACCCGTACTAGCCTTAGCCGGGCAAGTGCGTTGACGTAGTTGTTGCTTGGGTGGCTCCTTGCAACATGGTCTTTATAATGCAGGGCGAGTAATACGAGGGGTTTGACCAACCTCCACATACGGATTACTCTTAGATTGGCTTGCCATTCCTTAATGACGTACGATGATTAGCCTTTTGGTTGATCATCTAGTCGGGTGTGATGCAGGGCACACTTATATGCAGATAACGAAAATATGTGTGACAATGTGTGAACTAATGCAGGATAGGCACATTTAGGATGATTATCCTAATTGTTATGAAGTTGATATGCAGTCATGTGTGATGTGTGTTGTGCCTAATGAGTTTGTCTAATAATGAAGAAATGTTTTAATTGGACAAATGCTTTTAAATTAAATGTGATCTTACTTAGCTATTCTTATAGCTAACACTTGTTTCTTAAATGTGGTTGTTCCCTCAGGTTTAGCTTGATGGACTAGTGATGCAGGACATGTGAGCTTGGGTAGATGCAATGAAGGAGCCTTAACTACCCATAGACGATTCTTTCTTAGACATTTATTTACATTTCGTACTTAATGTCAAATTTATGTAGTAATGTGTGAACGGTTGTTTAATGTTGGGCAACCGTTGGGTTTTCATTTGAACTATTGTTTGATATGGCATGTAACACCAACTAAATGCAGAAACCGAAATGTTTTTATCGGTTTTGACTTTTACAGTCTTTACTTCCGCAATTTAACACCGTTAGGTGAAAGATTTTTGAAAACCCATATTTTTAAACGTCGGGTGTTACAAGTTGGTATCAGAGAAATGGTTTAAGTGAACCAATGACTATAAGTGTGCCATAGGAATTGGACTTAAACCGATGTAGGACAAGTTAGGCTTTTGTAGGTGTGCCTAGCTTTGAGATGAAGTACTCTAGGACAGGTTGGGATTGAGTGAGAGTGTAGGATTAAGGCTATTTGATGTGTGTTTAATTGATATGTGGATATGTGTTTTAGCCTTTATTCTTCCGTTTCTCGCTCCTCCGTCGCTAATTATCCTAATGCTACCATAGACGGTCCCCGAGGTAATGTATTATTTCCCTAACTGAATTTAATAAACGTGTGATATAACTTATGTGTGAAGTATCTGAGGTGAATGAAGTGGAGAGTTAGGTGATATGGTATCCCATCAACGTTGTCTAGCCCATGGGGTTAGTGACAAGGACCGCAAAGGGTATGAGATGTAGTATGTGTGCTGAAAAATTATGTGGATTGGAATTGATGGAAAAAGGACACGATACACAATAGTGGTAACGAACACGCATGTGAAAGGATACAATTACAATTATGGTCCGGAACATAATTGCAAGCGTATCACGACACGAACGTGTTTGTATGGCCATGCTTGTGTTGACCAGTGTGCAAAGTAATGAAGTTGGAGAGATTTCTATGTAGTGTATCCCTTATTGTCAAAAGTAAACACCATGTAGCAAACTTTAATGACGTTAATGCCTCAAGAGCGTGGAAATGTGTGAAGATCGGTGAAAAGTTATAGCCGGATAAATGTGTATGACGACTATGAAGTACATGAAGTTAAATGAAGTTTAAAGGTAGGTGAAGAGTGAAGTGATTGGTAGACAATGTTGTTGAGTCTACTAGTTCAAAGGACTTGGACTTGAACCTGACAAGTAGAGTTAATGCTGGATATTTGAAGGGTGATAAGTAGGTGATGCACAGAAGGGTTACCGGGCACACGTATAAAGGATATAGTTACAATTCCGGTCGCGAACGTAATTGTAAATGTATCACGACATGTGTGTGTTTGTGAGACTGTGTCTGTGTTGATTTAAATGAAGTGAAGATGACAATGGTGGAATCATTGAATGGTATCCCATTTAACCACGTGAAGAGTAGACACGTATGAATGAAGTAAAGGAGGATGAAGTTGAAGCAAGTAAAGAAGTCAATTCAACGGTTGGTTCAACCTTTAAACATGAAACTCATCCATTCCAAGAGCACCATGATATGATGTGAGGTTTTATTCGAGCTGCTAAATGTGAAAGTAGTGCTTGGAATTAAGATTGAAGGTTTGAGTTCGTATGGAATTCGATTAGAGGGTGAAATTTGATGAAAGATGCGGCGCATGGATTGAGTGGTGAAAATCTGGGGAGTTTTCTGTGTAAAATTTTAGTGAGTTATGCGGCGCATAGGCCCCCAGATATGTTTCATGCGGCGCATACTTTGGACTGTGTTGGATTTGTGACTCGCGTAGTTTTGATTTCGCTACGGGACGATGTGTGACGATTGTGACGAGTGCCTACGGGGGAGATTCTTCCTTATATTGCATGAATGTAAAGGTGTTGTTGATACATTATATTTGTACGGAATCCTATGTATGACTGCTTCTCAAGATAAAGAGTTTTCCCTTAAGAAAGGAGAAAAAGTGTAATGATGGGGACATATATAGCTTCCTAAAGCATATGAAGTAAAAGTATCCAAGAGTATTTGATTCCGAATGGATCATGTTTCCCGTCTATGTGATCCACTAATGCAAGGCCATGATTATACTTCTAAAGTCGAGCCTGCTTGAAGTTTTGAGACGTTCTATAAGGTTCTTGGTTTCGTTGCGATCGTGAGGTAGAGCCTTCAAGTGATGTATGTAAAGTGTTACTTTCGTGCAAACGCATTTTCTATTTTGGATCCCCGTCATAGGAGGAAGTTATTGTTTCCGATTGTGGGATCTATTTATCTTATAAGATAAATTTACGATGTTGCTACCCTTTGTTGATGATGAAAGTTCCGATGAAGTTATGCATATGCTCATTATGACGACCATATTGAGTTCCCGGAAAAGCCTTTATGGTAATGAAAGTCCATGTGTATGAAGTTAAGGAATCAAGTTTAGAGTATTCCCTAGATCGCTCAGTCGTCATGTTAGTGATGACAATATTGCCTAATCTAAAGTATGACGTAGGACATCATATTTGTGTAGAGAGCGTGACTACGAATTTCAACTCGAAGAGGCTTAGTTTTAAATTCGTCAAAAGTGAGTAAAAGTTAAAGGAGCAGCTGACATGTTATGTTGAAAGGAGCAAAGTTTTATTTAATGGCTAAATCCGTGGTTGTGAGGCTATGGTGAGTGCTTGACTACGGCAAATCAGCTCAAGGTAATGTTCTTTGAGACAAGAATGTAGTAGAAATGAAGCATAGTCAGAAGAGGTGAGACGAACCATCATGAAGCAATACGTTTAAAAGTAAGATTTCAGTATCCGAAAACGAAATGACCAAAAGTGGTACTTAAGGAGGCTTGTGAACCGTGGTGACATGCTTATTTGAATGCTGTCAGAAATATGATAAAATCTATTATGATACGAGGTGTAGTAAGATACTTGTCTTTTATCACGTTGGAGCCACAATAAAAGTAGTTTTCTTTAATTAACCTCTTAACTGGATTATCTTATGTGTGTTGGGTTTTCCGAGTTATGCGGGAGGTTATGTGGGACTGTATGTAGGATGAAGTGGCTTACTATGATATGATGACGTTTAAAGTAAAGTGGTTATATGTATATGTAGTATGTCGATTATAATATGCCGCCATGAAATGATTGTTATGTGATGACTTAATGTGTGGGGCTTAGGTGTGGAGTATCTAGTTCACTGGATACATGTAGGAATTGTTATGAGTTGTGCACGTTAGTGGGATTAAACGTTAAAGTAGATGAGAGACTAGTTAGGTAATGTATATACCTAATGTTATAGTAAAGTGTGAAATGTGGGAAATCGTTCTAGCCTTAGTGTTAGTGCGTAAGACGTGGGAAATCGTGCTAGTTGTAAAGCTAGTGCGTAATATGTAAGTTGTATGAATATGTTGATAAAGATGTAAGACGTGAGAATAAGTATGATGTACCGTTGAAAGGCACAAATAGGAGTATATACTCTGCATGTGCTAATGTGAATGTGTGTGACAAGTTTATGTGCGATATGCCAAGATATGATATGAAGTTACGTTTAAGTGGTAAGTCTATGTTGATATGGGCAGGAAGGTCTTATCCTTCAAATGAATAGACTTCGTTGAATGTAAAATGAGGTGATTACCTGTTGTAATATAAAGATTGAATCAAAGAAATGCCAAAACGAATGAAATGTAAGGTGAAAGAAGGAAAGACTATGTAAGAAGTTCAATGAGTTGGTCGTGCTAAGTTGAAGAGACCATAGGTCTTGATAGTATACTCATCCAAGTAGTACAAGGGTGCTGATTTGAAGTTCAATTTGTGATGGCTAAATAACGAAGGAGATTGTGTGTGTACAAAAATGTGTGTCTAGTTTGTGTGCAGAAGAAAAAAGGGCACAGGGTAACACCACCAGGCAAAAGTCAACTCGACCAAGGCATTAGCGGCGACGTCGCCGCTAATACTCTCTCTGGTGGGGTTACACTTTTTTGCCTGGTGGTGTTACACTCCTCGGGAAAAAAGGGCACAGGGTAACACCACCAGGCAAAAGTCAACCGACCAAGGCATTAGCGGCGACGTCGCCGCTAATACTCTGACACTGACAGGGGCCCCGCTAATTTCTCTGCCAGATTTACCATTACAGACATGGGGCCCGCAGTATTAGCGGCGACGTCGCCGCTAATACTCTCTCTGGTGGGGTTACACTTTTTTGCCTGGTGGTGTTACACTCATCGGGAAAAAGGGACGGTGGCTTAATGAACAAAAACTGAAAAAAGTTATAGGTGTGTGCAGTGGGTTTTAAAGAAAGATATTTTTATGTGTTTATTATATCTTTATGTGTATATTATTATTATTATTATTAAAATGAAAAAGAAAAAGATATTATCATAAAATGGTAATAAAGGTTAATTTTGTCCTTTGACATACTTCAAATTCTAATTCCTTTAACTGAATTCCATTATATTCTGTCAACCAAACACATGACAGATTTTGAAACATTCATATTCCAATTCCTTCAAATTCCAATTCCATTAACAAATTCCAATTCATTTAAAAACATTCTGTGAACCAAACTGCCCCTGAAGAAATCCAATCACTCCTTTGTCACCATTCTCTTCTTCTCAATATTAATATATATATAATACATATACATATATGTATCTATTCATCTGAAAATATTCTATGTTGACTTGCCTAACGAGATGACCGAAAACCTGAAACTCCGCCGAAAATATTCACAGCTTTCGGCCATGGACTAGAATAGTATGAGTGGTTGGGGGACCAAGCACCGGCTAAGCCCCCATTAGCTCCGCCTCTAATATACTCCCTCCGTCCCACTAGAAGTGTCCTACTTTGAATATTCAAAGTCTAACATTTATAACTTTGACCTTAAATAATTTTATTTGTGTTAGATAATATTTGATAAAAGTTATATGAATTGATTGTGTTTTAGACGTGTTTTTTAATGGTATAACTTTTATTAAGTTTTATATAACACAACAAAATATATTTAAGGTCAAAGTTTAAAAATAAAGACTTTGAATATTCAAAGTAGGACACTTCTAGTGGGACGGAGGGATTATGGTAAATGGGGATAACAAGTATGCTGCTAGAAGCATACTACCTTTATGATTTTGTGAGGGGGGATGATTTTGTATTTAGACATGTGATTCACAAGGGGGGAAGATTGTGAGGGGGAATGGAGAAGGATATATGCTTCTAGCAGCATATTTGTTTTTCTCATGGTAAATATCCCATATTCCCATAACTACTATACATCATAATTTGTTTCTTATTTTATACGATTACAAAATCTTTTCTCCTTTTTTTTTTTATGATAAGAACGGAAAAATAAAATAAAATAAAATAAATGCAATGTTGAATTACTGTAATAATACGATGGTGTTAAATCAAGAGCAAAGTTATGATAAAAGGCTGAGGAGGTATAATTTAATTGTGGAAAAATCAATCTGAAAGACAATAAATTTATATTGTATATATTCGAACGAAGATTAAATTTATATGAAACACTATAAGGTTTTTCAAATAAACTTTTAGCAATTAAAATCCATTCACAATATATATCCAAACATGTAGTTAGATTTTCCTTAAGAGTTTCTTTACGCAATCATATAACATGCAAGTTTAATATTATATGCATGCTTTCTATATTATATAAATGAACATATTATTTTGCTATCACTATTATGCAATTCGTATTCAATAATCTATGTATCATAGATAATAGATAATAAAAGTTAGAAAATGTGTACCCGAAATTGATGATGGATCTCATGAAAAACGAAACTTGAATACCCTTGAATCAAATTATAAGATCTTATGTCGCATTCCAAGGCCAATCACATTTTAGAAGTTTTGATGAATAGATCGAAGATATCGAGATCCAAAGAGTTAATAAATAAGAGACAAGTCGTGCTGATAACGTGTTATAAATTATTATCCTTGAATCAACAACAAAGAACGAGAATTAGCAATGACATATATTTTACATAATAATATAAAGAAATAGAGAATAAGAACAAGAAGATTAAGAATGGAGAGACTATCCATTGATATGTACACTCATATTCCATCCATTTCAACTTATGAGATGGTACATATATATATACAAATGTTAGGTATAAGTTAGGTATAATATGTCTGACTCATAACAGGAAGCACTTTATACCTATTACAATACTTGCAAAACAAAGTCAAAATCATCCGGACGCCTATAAGCCACTTCATTACACCGATTTCCAAAACAAATTAAAATAAAAATAATAATGGATCCCCGATTACCCACGGACAAATCCGAAACCCGACGGTTAGAAGGTAAACGGGGACCCGTCAGGTCCGGATCCGGGTTTGGGACAACGATTCATATCCGGGTCCGGGCCTGGGATTACTTAAACCCGGACCATACCCGGCCTGTTGTCATCCCTATTTATAAGTAACTTTAAGTGGTAGCCAACGAAGGTTAATCCATCTGGTTAGAGGCACTCTTGATTTTAACTAAAGTATTGAGTTTAATCTTTAAGGATGGTAAAATCTTAGGGAATTTTTCTCTAAATACTTATAATGGCTCATGGTCAACATCTCGTTGTATAGAGTACGTGTAAGGCTTCACCATTATACAGTGAAGTTTTTCCGATGTCGTATACCGACTGAATGTTCGAAAAAAACTTGAGTAAAGTTAGGAGGTTGATGACCATTGGATGAAAACCAATGGTCAAGATTCAATTTTCATTTTTATCTTGACCATTGATTTAAAATCAATGGTCGAGATCATTTACCCCTCAAGTTATATCTAACTTGAGCGGATCTCAACCCCTTAACTTTATCACTTATATATTTTATATAATCTAGATTTTTAAGATGAAACCGTGAAAACTGAAAAGTATAGTTACACTTTTTAACCCGTTTTTTGTTTAATCATTAAGTGCTGAATATATTAAATGGCTGAATATAAAATGTCTGTATGTATTAAGTAAAATATAAGTAATTGACGGTTATTTTTGTTTATTAAGTCAAAAAAAAAACATAAATTTAACTGAATGTATTAAGTTCTTACTTATTAAATGTATTAAGTAAAAAAAAAAAAAATGAGGCCATACCGCTTAAGACCCCACCCCTATTCTCAAACAAACTCCATGACTCTTTCTTATTTACTTATATTTATACATTTTCACACAATATATTTATAATAAATATTTTCAATTTATATCTATAATACTTTAATGAAATAATTTAAAACATAAATTTCTCAACTTTTTACATAACTATATAACATTCTTTAACTCAATTACTTTTACATTAATAATCACGTCACTATCATTGCCACAACACTTGTCGCTGCCACCACCACCTGATGTCGTCCCCACCACACCACTGTTGCCGCCACCGCCACCACTAATCACACTGCCGTCGCTACCATCATTGCTGTCACGGTACCCGGGTCTGCGTGTAACACCCGACGTTTAAAAATATGGGTTTTCAAAAATCTTTCACCTAACGGTGTTAAATTGCGGAAGTAAAGACTGTAAAAGTCAAAACCGATAAAAACATTTCGGTTTCTGCATTTAGTTGGTGTTACATGCCATATCAAAGAATAGTTCAAATGAAAACCCAACGGTTGCCCAACATTAAACAACCGTTCACACATTTATACTACATTAACATTTAGGCTTACAAGCCTCACACATAACACACATTAACTACATATAAGCATTAAATCTAAAATAGACTTAACGACACACACAATATTGACTTAACGGCATTAGTCAACTAGTAAAGAAAAGTTTGGGATGTTACAATTACCTCCCCCTTAAGAGGATTCCGTCCCCGGAATCTCATCATTAAGGAACAACTCGGGATACTTTTCCTTCATCACTGCTTCAGTTTCCCAAGTCAAGCTTTCTCCATGATTATGCTTTCACTTTATCAACACAAGATCAATCACTTTTCGGCGTAACTTCTTTTGCTTCCTTCCAAGTATCGCTACCGGTTCGTCTACTATTCTCTTCATTGGGTCAATACTCACGTCTTTAATAGGAATCACACTTGACTCCTCAGCTAAATATTTCCTCAAGTAGGATACATGAAAGGTGTTGTGAATCCCATCCAATTCTGGAGGTAATTCCAACTGATATGCTACATCTTTAATGCGCTTCAGGACTTTAAAAGGTCCAATGAAACGTGGACTCAAGTTTCCCTTCTTTCTAAATCGAATAACTCCTTTCCAAGGTGATACTTTCAGCATCACTAAATCACCAACATTAAACTCAATCGGTCTCCTTTTCTTATCTGCATATGTTTTCTGCCTTTCTCTTGCCACACGTAAAGCTTCTTTAGCCACATTGACTTTTTCAGCCGTAACTTCAACAATTTCAGGACCGGTTAACTGCTTTTCACTGGGTTCCATCCAACAACTTGGAGTCCTACACTTTCTACCACACAACATTTAATGAAACTCCCTACTTACTTCATCTATATACAAGATGGCAAGCTTCACCACACATGCATACTCATGAGTGACGAGAAAAGAAGCATTTTTATCAACTAGACTACACCGACTCGTATCACATCATTGCCCCAAGGGGATATATACAACTTTGTCACATAATCCATAGTCGTCATATGAATACATTTCTGCTTCGAAATAACCGATTGTTGCATCTCTCCATATTGCGCTCGGTGCTCAGATTTGACTTGTGTACAAGTCACACATTTTTGTACACACTATTACTCTCGTTAATTGGCCATCACAAAATGGACTTCAAATCAGCACCGTTGTACGACTTGGATGAATCTGCTATCAGGACCTATGGTCTCTTCAACTTAGCATGACCAACTCATTGAACTACTTACATAGTCTTTTCTTCTTTCACCTTACATTTCATCCGTTTCGGCATTTATTTGATTTAATCTTTAAATCAAATCAGGTATCACCCCATTTTACATTCAGAAAAGACTATTCATTTGAAGGATAAGACCTTCCTGCCCATATCAACATAGACTTCCACTTAAACGTAACTTCATATCATATCTTGGCATATCACACATAAATTTGTCACACGTATTCATATTAGCACATGCGGAGTGTATACTCCTGATTGTGCCTTTCAACGATACATCATACTTATCCTCACGTTTTTCATCTTACATAATACGCACTAGCTTCACAACTAGCACGATTTCCCCCGTCTTACGCACTAGCACTAAGGCTAGAACGATTTTCCATATTTCACACTTTACTTTAACATTAGGTATATACATTACCTAACTAGTCCCACATCTAATTTAACGTTTAATCCCACTAACGTGCACAACTCATAACAATTCCTTCGTGTATCTAGTGAACTAGATATTTCACACTTAAGCCCCACACATAAGCCATCACATAAGAACCATTTCATGGCGGCATAAATATAATCGACATACTACATATGCATATAACCACTTTACTTTACACGTCATCATATCATAAAGAGCCACTTCACCATACATACATTCCCACATAACTTCCCGCACAACTCGGAAAACCCCAACACACATAAGATAATCCAGTTAATAGGTTAATTAAAGGAAACTACTTTTGTTGTGGCTCCAACGTGATAAAAGACAAGTATCTTACTACACCTCGTATCATAATAGATTTTATCATATTTCTGACAGCATTCAAATAAGCATGTCACCACGGTTCACAAGCCTCCTTAAGTACCACTTTTGGTCATTTCGTTTTCAGATACTGAAATCTTACTTTTAAACGTATTGCTTCGTGATGGTTCGTCTCACCTCTTCTGACTATGCTTCATTTCTACTACATTCTTGTCTCAAAGAACATTACCTTGAGCTGATTTGCCGTAGTCAAGCACTCACCATAGCCTCACAACCACAGATTTAGCCATTAAATAAAACTTTGCTCCTTTCAACATAACATGTCAGCTGCTCCTTTAACTTTTACTCACTTTTGACGAATTTAAAACTAAGCCTCTTCGAGTTGAAATTCGTAATCACGCTCTCTACACAAATATGATGTCCTACGTCATACTTTAGATTAGGCAATATTGTCATCACTAACATGACGACTGAGCGATCTAGGGAATACTCTAAACCTGATTCCTTAACTTCATACACAAGGACTTTCATTACCATAAAGGCTTTTCCGGAAACTCAATATGGTCGTCATAATGAGCATATGCATAACTTCATCGGAACTTTCATCATCAACAAAGGGTAGCAACATCGTAAATTTATCTTATAAGATAAATAGATCCCACAATCGGAAACAATAACTTCCTCCTATGACGGGGATCCAAAATAGAAAATGCGTTTGCACGAAAGTAACACTTTACATACATCACTTGAAGGCTCTACCTCACGATCGCAACGAAACCAAGAACCTTATAGAACGTCTCAAAACTTCAAGCAGGCTCGACTTTAGAAGTATAATCATGGCCTTGCATTAGTGGATCACATAGACGGGAAACATGATCCATTCGGAATCAAATACTCTTGGATACTTTTACTTCATATGCTTTAGGAAGCTATATATGTCCCCATCATTACACCTTTTTCTCCTTTCTTAAGGGAAAACTCTTTATCTTGAGAAGCAGTCATACATAAGATTCCGTACAAATATAATGTATCAACAACACCTTTACATTCATGCAATATAAGGAAGAATCTCCCCCGTAGGCACTCGTCACAATCGTCACACATCGTCCCGTAGCGAAATCAAAACTACGCGAGTCGCAAATCCAACACAGTCCAATGTATGCGCCGCATGAAACATATCTGGGGGCCTATGCGCCGCATCTTTCATCAAATTTCACTCTCTAATCGAATTCCATACGAACTCAAACCTTCAATCTTAATTCCAAGCACTACTTTCACATTTAGCAGCTCGAATAAAACCTCACATCATATCATGGTGCTCCTGGAATGGATGAGTTTCATGTTTAAGGGTTGGATCAACCGTTGATTTGACTTCTTTACTTGCTTCAACTTCATCCTCCTTTACTTCATTCATACGTGTCTACTCTTCACGTGGTTAAATGGGATACCATTCAATGGTTCCACCATTGTCATCTTCACTTCATTGGGATCAACACAGACACAGTCTCACAAACACACACATGTCGTGATACATTTACAATTACGTTCGCGACCGGAATTGTAACTATATCCTTTATACGTGTGCCCGGTAACCCTTCTGTGCATCACCTACTTATCACCCTTCAAATATCCAGCATTAACTCTACTTGTCAGGTTCAAGTCCAAGTCCTTTGAACTAGTAGACTCAACAACATTGTCTACCAATCACTTCACTCTTCACCTACCTTTAAACTTCATTTAACTTCATGTACTTCATAGTCGTCATACACATTTATCCGGCTATAACTTTTCACCGATCTTCACACATTTCCACGCTCTTGAGGCATTAACGTCATTAAAGTTTGCTACATGGTGTTTACTTTTGACAATAAGGGATACACTACATAGAAATCTCTCCAACTTCATTACTTTGCACACTGGTCAACACAAGCATGGCCATACAAACACGTTCGTGTCGTGATACGCTTGCAATTATGTTCCAGACCATAATTGTAATTGTATCCTTTCACATGCGTGTTCGTTACCACTATCGTGTATCGTGTCCTTTTTCCCTCTATTCCAATCCACATAATTTTCAGCACACATACTACATCTCATACCCTTTGCGGTCCTTGTCACTAACCCCATGGGCTAGACAACGTTGATGGAATACCATTTCACCTAACTCTCTACTTCATTCATCTCAGCTACTTCACACATTAGTTATTTCACACGTTTATTAAACTCAGTTGGGGAAATGGTATATTACCTCGGGGACCGTCTATGGTAGCAATAGGATAACTAGCGACGGAGGAGCGAGAAACGGAAGAATAAAGGCTAAAACACATATCCACATATCAATAATTAATCATCAAATAGCCTTAATTCTACACTCTCACTCAATCCCAACCCGTCCTAAGGTACTTCATCTCAAAGCTAGGCACACCTACACAAGCCTAACTTGTCCTTCATCGGTCTAAGTCCAAAATCCTACGGTCATGGTCGAATTTTGGTTCACTTAAACCATTTCTCTGATACCAACTTGTAACACCCGACGTTTAAAAATATGGGTTTTCAAAAATCTTTCACCTAACGGTGTTAAATTGCGGAAGTAAAGACTGTAAAAGTCAAAACCGATAAAAACATTTCGGTTTCTGCATTTAGTTGGTGTTACATGCCATATCAAACAATAGTTCAAATGAAAACCCAACGGTTGCCCAACATTAAACAACCGTTCACACATTTATACTACATTAACATTTAGGCTTACAAGCCTCACACATAACACACATTAACTACATATAAGCATTAAATCTAAAATAGACTTAACGACACACACAATATTGACTTAACGACACTAGTCAACTACTAAAGAAAAGTTTGGGATATTACACTGCGTCTAGTTTAGATTTATATATAACTAGATTTTGTAAATATACTTGGTACCAATAACCAATAAACGAATTACCATCGGGGTTTTAGTCCAGTGGTCATAAAATTTTCCACTTGTCTTTTTTTCTGTTATTTTTGTAGAAAAGAGTTTTCTTAAACATAGGTTTCCTATAATGTAACATCCGCCGTTTGGTCCGGTCAATCTTATGAGACTAGTAAATGGAAATGAGTCAAATTTGAACTAAGTGAATTTTTGTGAAGAAAAGGTAGACACGTGAATAGTCATGAAAAACGTAATATAAAAATATCTTTTATTGTGTGAGTGAAATAATTCTTAGCAATATTGAAATCATATCGTAAATAAAAGATGGTATATGGGAATGGGGCTTGCGTGCATATCTCTACTACATTATAAAGCATTTGTTCCTTCCATTTTTTCAACTTTAACTAAGTGAAAACTCCAAAATACCCTTATCACTTATTCATAATACTTAGAAGAAATCTCAACCACTCATTTTTTTCTCTCTCCTCAAATCCCAACCACTTATTTTTCTCTCTCCTCCATAAATCATTTTATTCTTCTAATTCATTCAAAATCTTTTATCTTAAAAACCGTACATCGATAAATTATAAAAATTATATGGGTGTTCTTAAAATTTCATGCTCTTTCATTAGAGTTGTCATTCGATATACTTTCGACGAATTTTTAAATCCGAGGGCGGAGCCCGGACGACTAAGGCATTTGGCTATCACACTCTATCACTATCACCACCTATGACCTATCACCCCACCATCTCACCGCTACAACGCGTAGATACTTTGTCTTGTTACCGATTCAATAATCTCAAAGTCTGATCATTTTTAATATGGGAAGTTTTCCAGAGTGAATATTAAAATTTAACAACCACGTCCGGAATTGGGGTGGAACCGTGGAATGTTAGAGCTGTTGCGTGGTTTGAGCGATGTGGAGGCAACATCCCATGACACAAGAGCATCAAAGGGGTTTAGTTTTTTGTTTTTGTTTTTATTTTTATTTCTAACTATCAGAAAACTAAAGAAAAACTGTTCATCATAATCTCACTAAAAGCTTTTGACATCAAAGTGTATTACCTCGATGAATGGTTTGGATAAAACAACTCGATTAATCACACAAAATTAAACAAATAAAGAAGCCCCGCTCAACATAGAAAGGAAAAATGGAGTGACATTGAACCACCCTGAATGTTAGTTCACAATTTATGAGGATCTGCGTTAACAATTGATCCCTTTTGTTACAAAGTAATTGCCACTTTTTTTTTCTTGCTGACCATAGTAATTCTGTTTGATGCTAGTTCCTTACTAGCCTGTATATATATTATAATAATAATAATAATAATAATAATAATAATAATAATAATAATAATAATAATAATAATAATAATAATAATAATAATAATAATAATAATAATAATAATAATAATAATAATAATAATAATAATAATAATAATAATAATAATAATAATAATAATAATAATAATAATAATAATAATAATAATAATAATAATAATAATAATAATAATAATAATAATAATAATAATAATAATAATAATAATAATAATAATAATAATAATAATAATAATAATAATAATAATAATAATAATAATAATAATAATAATAATAATAATAATAATAATAATAATAATAATAATAATAATAATAATAATAATAATAATAATAATAATAATAATAATAATAATAATAATAATAATAATAATAATAATAATAATAATAATAATAATAATAATAATAATAATAATAATAATAATAATAATAATAATAATAATAATAATAATAATAATAATAATAATAATAATAATAATAATAATAATAATAATAATAATAATAATAATAATAATAATAATAATAATAATAATAATAATAATAATAATAATAATAATAATAATAATAATAATAATAATAATAATAATAATAATAATAATAATAATAATAATAATAATAATAATAATAATAATAATAATAATAATAATAATAATAATAATAATAATAATAATAATAATAAGACGATAATAATAATAAGTAATAATAATAATAATAATAATAATAATAATAATAATAATAATAATAATAATAATAATAATAATATAATAATAATATAATAATAATAAGAATAATAATAATAAAATAATACATATACATACATAATTAAATGAAGGGATTAGCACCTCAGAATGTAAGCAATTTTACACGAATTTTCATATATTGAACTTGAATTTTGTGCATTGTATGTAATAAACTTTCAAATCATGTACAATGTATGTATCCGACCAATCAAAAAATTACAAGTGGCAGCATATATGGTTGCCACGTATACCTGGTTACATACAATGCACATGATTTGAAAGTTTTTTACATACGATGCATAAGATTGAAGTTCAATACACACAATGACAATTCGTGTAAATTTGTTTACATTCCAATGTACTAATCCTTAGGATTCTACTTATATATTTAGTAGGATTAGTTTTGCTATTGCTAGAGGGGTGGGGGCTCAGATAGTATCTCGGCTTCCTACCAATTTCTTGTAAATCCTCCGAATTTCTAATGAAAGTGATTATTATTATTAAACACCTAAATAATATAATATAAATAAATAAAAATATAATAATAATAATAATAATAATAATAATAATAATAATAATAATAATTTTGCTATAGCTAGAGGAGTGGGCGCCCAGATAGTATCTCGGCTTCCCACTAATTTCTTGTAAACTCTATAAATTTCTAATATAAGTGATGTTTTTATATTAAAAAAATAAAAATAATAAAAAAATAATGATAATAATAATAATAATAAATAATAATAATAATAATATAATAATAATAATATAATAATAATATAATAATAATAATAATATATAATAATAATAATAATATATTGATTGAATGAAGTTAATTAATAATAATAATAATAAACAAAATTTAAATGAAGGAAAAGAGTAAAGTAAAGTAATCGTACATCCATGAGATGAAATAAAGCAGCGTCATCACTCTGAAACGGTTTGATAAAATCGGCATCGAAATCCTTGAGCTTCTCTCGGAGGACATTTTCGTCATCATCATCCTTGTGCTGGATCCTGATCTCCGCGCGTTTCTTACAGAAGTCGATAACTTTTATAAGGATGCTGTTTTTGATTCTGAGAGAGAGCTCGCCGTCATATTCATACTCGTAAAAGCGACGGATCAGCTCAGATTCCATTGTAAGAGTCTCATCCACCATCACCGGACCATCGGGCATTTTCAGATACATACGACGCCACGGCGTCGTCGTCTTCTTATTTGACATGGTCGGTCCTTCCTTGAATTCAAACTGATTTGATTTTATTTTAGTTGATTTGGGGAAGAAAAGAAACCCTAATTTTTTTTGGGATATACAAATAGATACAGACTAGACGGATAAATATTTGATTGGGCTGTTTAAATAAATAAAAATATACTCGTAAAAGACACATTTAGAACCATCGAGAGTTTTAAAAGTAGTCCTTATCAAATATATACTTAACACTTTTACTCCCTTCTTTTTTTCTTAAAACATAAAACAATGTGGTTTCCAATTATATCAATCTATTAAAAGGAACTAGATGGGTGTCCGCTTGTTGCAGCGGCAAAAATAGACAACATTCGAGGTGTTGTAACAATATTAATTTTAAATCAAACACTTAATCGGAACTTTTATTTGTATGATAGTTGACAATAACAAAAATAAATAAATTTAACGAACAAAGAGAATTTTGATAAAGTTTGAAACTTTTGTATGAGTATTTTAGTCACAGTGTATAAAATGAAAATATGGATGTATTAAGATGTGGGGTAAATTAGACATATCAGGTTCTTAAAAGTTTAAGGAAGGGGGGTCAGTTTATTTTATAAGGGAGTATAGATGAAAGGATGAATAGTAACCGCCTACATGGTAAGTTACTATTCGTCCATTACATATCCTGAACTATTAATCGAATTTTGTTATATCGTATTTCATTTGAGTTTTCAAACACGAGTTACTTATAAGTTTTTTGCACCTTGTTTTTTTCTTTTTATTTAAAAACATGATGTTTGGCCAAAAATAACTGTAGCGTATAGTTATAGTTTTTAGTTGTAGATGTAAGTTGTAGCTTTTAAATAAATCTAGAACTTTTATTTTTTAGAGGTATTTAGATGGTAGCTGTAGATTCAAATTTAAGAGGTATTTTGCGTGACTTTTAGAAACTAAAAGTTTCATCCAAATTAAAGCTCCTTTTTATTTTAGAGCAATTTCTTTCAAATAAAAGTTAAGCTAGTTGCATTCAAATAAAACTTTTAACATATATGAGTTTTTTTTTAAAAAATTAAAAGCTAAAACTCCTTAAAAGGTCTTATCAAACCTAATAAATTATTTTGATTTTATTTTATTAGTGACTAGTGAATAGAAATAAATCTCCTCCACAAGTCTGTTTTCTAAATCGGATTTATTCGAACAATGACGTGGAAAGTAAAACTCCACTAAGCTCCCCATAAATTAATAAAGTATGCATTTACTTTTGGATCAACTTTAGCTATTGGATTAAATCCAATGGTCAAAATTAAAACATGATATTTAAATCTTGACCATTGGATTTAATCCAATGGTTAAAGTTGATCCAACTTTACCTATAAAGTTGGATCAACTTTAGGGAATCTCAATCCCTTTTGCTTTTATGTTAGTCCATGTTTTATAATTATGAGAGATAGTGGCCGCGCGTTGCGGCGGTGAGATGGTGGGGTGATAGGTCAAGTCATAGAGTATGATAGTCAAATGTTAGCCGTACGGGCTCCGCCCTCGGATTTAAAAATTCGTCGAAAGTATATCAAATGACATCTTTAATGAAAGAGCATGAAATTTTAAGAACACCCATACAATTTTTATAATTTATCGATATACGGTTTTTGAGATAAAAGATTTTGAATGAATTAGAGGAATAAAATGATTTATTGATGAGACAGGAAAAAATGAGTGGTTGAGATTTGAGGAGAGAGAAAAAAATAAGTGATTGAGATTTAAGGTTATTATATGTATATTAGGTAGAGATGTTTAAATTAGTGAATAAAGAATAAGGGTATTTTGGATAATTCAAATCATCTTTTTTTAAATAACATTTTGAATCACCTTGATCAATCTGATCTCAGGTTGTCAAAGTGATTAAGCATCTTGAATCACAAAATGTGCAGATTCTTGACAACATCGATCTGCCAAATATGCAAAAGTACCTCCCTATCGTGACATCGATGATTGGCCCGTTTATTGAATGGATTTGAGTCTTTTACAAAAAAATTCGATATGCATTTTTGACGTTCAGTTGGATTCATGTTTTAAAAACTCCCGCATCTTTTACAATGTGCCTTCAACGACCCATCCGACGACTTCACCAAATCGAAGTTACTCCAAAGTCCAAATGTCGGATTTTAGCTTGTTTCTAATATTTTAATGATAGTTGGTGCTAAAAAGTACCAATACCAATGGAAGAGGAAGAACTTTGAGTTGTGATTATTTCAAGCGTTTATGCTAGTTTTTGAAAGTGTTTTTATAGTGTTGTGACTAAACCAAACTATAACATATTTATTTATACTAATTTTAGGATTGCAAAATAGTACGAGTAGTAATATAAAATCGCTAAACTATATCTCACTCTCTCAAACTTAATCCAACATGGATTTAACTATTTAAGCATCTCCCATAATCTGTAGTATGCATCACCAAATGATACAAAACAACACAACCCATCAAATTCTGACAAACCCATATTTCAAAATCCACACATTTAAATGAAAATTAAATAATAACAATCAAATCTACACATTTAAAGAAAAACAAAATAAACAAATCCACACATGTTTAGTTCCATGAAATCACTTCAGCGGTGGTGATAATGAAGGTCCTTGATCGTGAAGGTTAGAATGGCTCCGAGATGGTGATGGCAGGGTGAAGGCACTGCCGGCTTAACAATAGTTAAGGGTTAGGCGTGGGCCAAGACCCCCAAAATACAAAGTCCCCCGATTTTTATATTTTGGGCTTAATATTTTAATTAGACTTTAAACTTGTAAGCTAGATATTACAGTGTGTTCTCCAGCTTATATTTAAAAGAAATGATAAGAAAAGAAGAGAGAATAAGAGAAAAGAAGAGATAAAAATAACAATCATTTCAATTCCTTTTCAATCATCCCATTTTTGGGAGGAAATAAGTTGGGGAAAAAACAACTAGATAATCATCTCACTTTATTTCCTTTCATTTCTTTTCTTTCTTTGAAAAAAACTCAAGAACTCATATTATTTTAAAACCTTTTAAATTCATTTCTTTTCTCCTCTAAAATAATCTTGAGAACACAGGGTTAGTGTTATGTGGACTACAATCGACAACGAACTACAAACTAGCGGCGGCACCACCATGTCGGCATGTCTGCCACCACCAGGTCCACCAGTGGCGTCGTGCCACTAGGTTCACTGCTCGCCTTTTGTGATTCCTTTTTATTATTATTGTTATTAATGTTAATTAATTTGTAAATCTGATTTTAATGATTAAAAAAAATATTGTATGCTAGTGAGTTAGGCCCAAAAAATTAATCTTGTTTAAGGTCTCAAAAAAGCTTAAGCCGGCACCGGGTGAAGGTATTACAACCGGATCTTAGTTGGTAAACTCTGATTGGTATTATGAGTGGATCTACCTAGTAAACTCCGCCAAGAAAAGGATGTCAATTAAGCTATACATGGCAGTTGATAGATGGTAAAAGAAAGATTTTTGGCACTTCCGTAAATATTAGTTTTGATATTAAGATGTTATATACACAGGTATAACGTATTTATTCAAAGCAGATGTTTAGATATGATTTTTTTTCGAACATTCAGTCGGTATGCGACGTCAGGGAAACCTCACCGTATAATGGTGAAGCCTTGCACATACCCTAGACAATGAGATGTTGACCATGGGCTGTTACAAGTATTCAGAGGGAAAAACCCCAAGACTTGTCATACCTAAAGATCGAATTCAAGACCTTGGATAGAACCTGGGACGCCTCTGACCAGTTAGAATAGTTATCATTGGGATGTTTACATATGATAAGAGAAAATATTTATAGACTAAAGGCGTATTTATATGTAACATCAAAAAAGATGAGATTTTATAGCAGTAACATCAACCCATTGAATTAATTTGCACTCTTTATATAATATCATTTGAACACATTGCTAGCAGGGATTCTTAGCAGGGATTCTCCATATATGGCTATATGCACTCTGCTGAATATCTTGGTCGGACACTCCTCTTTTCCTGATTAACAAGACCATTCAAGAGCAGCCAGATTAGATATTGAAGACTTGAAGTTGCATGCTTGACGAAATAATTTTTTATGGTAATTAATTCCAACATGCTCATGCCAATTTAAAAATCAACACAGTAGAAAATAAAACTTAGGACACATTGATCGATAAAACTATTAGCCATAGGAAGCACACAAACCTAAAGACCTATTGAAAACCTTGACTTTAGATGTGCTCTCTCAAACAGCATATTCACCATTTATAGACCAAACAAATTCCAATACAGAGCCAAAGGATCTATTTCTCCAAGCTAAAGATGATACAGAAAATGGACAAATTTGGGTTGTTGCATTGTGCTTCAAGCTCTGAAAAAGGACAAATTTCATAATGCAACAAAGTTAAAACATTTATCACCGTATTTCATATTAAATTCAGAAATGAATAAGAAGCTATATGACACAGAAAAATCACGACATATCACTCTTTGACTGCTAAAGGCAACTTCTCTCCGTCAGAAACCTTAGAAGCAAAGGGAACAAAAATATCACCTTCATTAAAACTTAAAAGGGAACTAAAGAAGAAACATTATTTTATTTTAGTTTCCGCATGGGAGAAAATACAAACCTCATGATCAGGCTCCCATGGATGTTAACAGTCTGGATCCTATTATGCTTAGACCATATAAGTTTTCCACTTTTACAGGCTCTTCATGGCCAAATTTCACCATTATAGTGCCTTCATCATGCCCAATTACGACCGAGTACAGCAGATCAAGCTACTGTAGATGATTAGGTTCTGATAAACAAAGAAATGTTGGGTATATATATACTCTCATGATAGATAATAGTAGCATCAGCAATGCTGGAATATCTAATAATTCTCCAAACATTAACCAAGTAAAGATGCAAGCCATAAACGAAGCATATTCACAAGAATGACACGGAACAAGGAAACACAGTGAGCAAGGGAATGACAAGACACATCCATGTTTAAATGCAATAAGGCAAGTGTTAATTATATATATGTAGTTTCAACCAACTTACGGCATGAACCTTTCATGTACACAACAGCACATATCCTTTCAAGTCAATAATTCGAAGTATCCCCTAATCTGCATCAAAAAACGGGAAAAGCCGAAGGACAATGAAACAGCCAATAAAATGCACTTTACGTTACAGCTGCACCTAAAGTAGATACTTGTATGTTCAATATTTTTGGGTAACAAAACAATTTTATAGGCAAATTATTAGACAACAGTATGCATAGTATCACCAAAGAGTATTATGACACTAAAATAAATCCAGGCAACTATCCACCCTTTGTGGACATCCTCCTTCCTCCTAACTATTAGATGAAGACATGTGGAAAAAGCAGGAGGCAAGATTAGGAAAGAGAATTAGTGGAATTCACATGTCACTATCTAATAGTTTTAGGAGGATTTTTAAGCTAATCTTCAGGAGGATAAATCATTTTCCATTACGTATATGTATGATTTGCTAGCTACTTCAATCATAGCCATCCATTTAGTTTAACCCAAAGCATTCATATGGAACACCCATATCTTTTGTAGCCCTAAAGCATTGAACAGAATAGAGAATTGATACAAGCAATATACTGATGCTCCCCTATCTATAGTTCCCAAGGCCAGGTACACTATCACTTAGTGTTGAGAAGGCTTCAAGTGCTAAGGCAGCATGGGTACATAGGGAAATCAACACCACAACTCTAAGCTGAGAAACTAAGTTTCTATCTGAAGCCATGAATGATCAAATCCCCACTATGGTCGCATCCGTTGACATTGTTTTGGGTAATAAGATTATGGTACGCAGAAAATATCTGACTAGAACCATCAGCATGTATGCATATAACTTGTGACAAGTAACAACACGAGCATAGGCAATAACATCGAATACTTTGTGCTACTAGTACTCTAGTAGCAACACTAGATACAACCTTAGGTACACTTCAATTAATGATCAACATATACAGACATTTGAAATTCATAAAGAAGAACATACCTACAAGTGGTATATTATCACCAAAGGTTTCCAAATGAATTATGTTTAAAAAGTAGCAAGATAATGATACCGTAACTCCGAAAGAAAGTTGCCCAAAGTGTAGCTAAATCCTAAAAGCTATCTAGTTCAATTTAATCAACACTGGTAGGATACTAATATACATAGTATAACTTTTAAAATCATACAATGATACAAACAACAAAGGGGAAGAAAAAAAAAAGAGGACAAAAACAAGTACGCGTTTCAGCCAAACCTGGCCTAACCAGTTTTGACATGTATAAAAGTTTCTTGCATGATACCTGATCAACCCATTTTGCTAGCTCAAGGTACCACGAATAGAAAAACGATAGAAGGCATGTTTATAAACAAAATCTGTATCGCCTCAGGAAAATTGAAAATTTTGATTTGACACTTGACAGGTCATTTAACATTATTGTTTGACTTTCTGTCAAGCATTTAAAACAACTTTTAGCAGAGCCAAAAAAGAAGAAATCTTGCGGAGGGAGGTTAATATTATGAACTTAATTCAATTAAGAACAACGGAATAATAGGTAACTATACATGAATACTTTTTTAATAAAATATAGACATTGAAGTTTTCTAACGCGCATAGTATATGAAGAACGAATACTTCCACATTTAAAAGTTAAATTGTCTCCTTTATAGAGGTAGGGTGAATTCAATTGCAGATTTGCAGATTGGCTTTATGTTTGACTAAAGACTAAAACATGATTTCGCTAAGAGAAGGCAATTTCAATTCTATAGCAGTTAATGGATCGGTCCACGTTACGAAACATCTCTAACAAGACAATCAAAGAGAGCATAAAATTAACTAAAAAGAAAACCAAAATTGTAGTTTTTATTCATTAAACCTCCTAAATCACTTAATTAGGAAAATTTTAGCTCATGATTGAAATACTAAAATCTTTGAAGTAATAATTTGTAAAATTTATAATTTAAAAAAATAAAACTGAACAAAAGGTGTTCTGTCACCATGAAGCCAACTTGTGTCTTTGTCTGTCGCAAAATCATTACCCGGGAACCAACCCACCAATTTGCTACCTTTAATATTGCTGGTAGTTACATTTACCTCTTAAATCTTAATGATCAGCACAGAGACAGGAAAAAATAAGAGAAGGATTCTCCCTAAGCACCCTAGTAGTATGTATCTCAGTAAAGAATCAGAAACACGGTGCAGCCCTTTCACTTATTCTTGAGCAAGGATATGCTTCAAACACAAACACAGATTACGAACTCAGAAGTGGACCTTGAAACAAAAACAAAAGATCCTTAAAATTGTACTGATTGCATGAAAAGTAGGGCATACACTTAGAAACCGAGTAGTTTTGAAAGAGTAGGACATACATGTGGAAGAAGTATGTGATGATAGAAACATTTTTCTAAATAGCAGACGTATGTGCCATGAAAGAAATTAAAAGATCACAAGATGATTACAAAAAGACCCGTAGTACTCTACACATCGATACTATTATATATAAAGCATCACCTTCATTTTAAGATTCAACACAACCTTTCACAGTGTGACACAGCATCATAATTCCCGACCCAATAAAAATGTCAAATGTCACCCTCTCTTCCCTACCCAATATAAAACACGGCACATTACCCTCTCCCCCTCTCCTACACCACCAGCCACAGCCGTCAACTATTCATCACGACCACATTTGTGAGTACCATGGTAGGAAATTTTATATGATAAAGTTAATTACAACTTACCATTAACAAAAAACATCAATGAGGACCACTGATGGGACACCTTCCTGACTTACTTCAGAACTATTGGATGAGACTGGGAGGCCAACAGATTTCGATGAGAATCCAAAAACAACTGCAGTTAATAGAAAGAAAGAAACGAAATTCATAAATTCATAAATAGTGCATATTAAAGAAACACCCAGCATAAATAGCTATATACTGTGTATACCAGTCTCATAGATGACCAGTATGTATGAAAACACTGACTGGGAAAAGGTCACGGAAAGAGACCATATGTCATTCTAGCTGAAAATTCTGTATTGCAGTACTCATGTTCTTTGAAAGTAAAATTAAAACAGCCCTATAGAAATGAAAAGAAAAAAAAAAGAAGGAAAATTGTGCAAGTTGAGATCCATGATCAGAAATGAATAGATGAAAAGAAAATTAAATTAAAAAGGACCAAGTGTAACATACTATTCAAAGAGAGGTGAAAGCAAGATCAAAAATCTATCCAGCCCATCCAAGCCCCTGTGGAACAAAACTATGAAGCCCAAAGAAGATCAGTCGTAGTATTAGACTATTAGTTTCAGGCACACAAAAACAAACTAATATCTAAAAGGTATAACCAATCGATTTTCAATTCACAATTCAAGCATCTATCTTATGAAATAAATAGATGGAACATAGAGTCGTCAACTAGAGCATCCAATTGTATAAATGTAGCTTCTTGGTAGACTTTGCCGGAGCTCCTCCTGGAAGCAGTCTCTCTACCTTCGGGTAGAGTATGAATGCCTACATCTCACCTCCCCCGTACCATGACTTTGACAGGATTGGGTACAGTGGTTGTTGTAGTGTCGTGGTAAACTGTATAAAAGTACCACAAAAGTTACTCATCAGCAACCATCAGGACACAACATTATGGTCCAATGTCAAAAAAAACTTGTGTCGCCTCTATTGGAATAATAAATTCAACGTCCACAGGCACGTGACTCTTACTATTGTCTGTCTTAAACTGAATATAAGAACAAATGTAGTCATAAGAAGACAATGTGTGTGTGTTGGGGGGGGGGGGGGGGGGGGGGGTCCGTGTAATGTGATGCCATTGCTGAGGAAACTAAAGATAAGAGCTCATGTCTAATTGAAAACCAAACATGCACCAGTCCAAAATATTGGACAAATTAAGACCAATCTTTAGTATGATCTTTGGTAGCAAGATCAATGTTTTAAAAATGATAGACAACCTGATGCATATGTGCTTCAATCCAACTCATAAGAAGTAATATTGGTTAACAATATCAAAAAGATGCATCCTATGATGACTTACCATCTCTCTTAGGCATTCATAAGCATCTCTTGGGGTTTACATCATTAAGCATCCCAGACAACCATGACTCTGCATCTTAGGAATAACCCCACCAAGAGCAAGTCAATAAGTTAGGATAGCTTGTTGAAATAGATTACTTCAAAATACACCACCAAAGCAACTAAGTGGAGTGAATGGTTAAACACATGCAAAAAAATGAAGTGAAGATATCTTTAGGCACATCTCGAACGCACTATATAGTCCTACCCTTGGTAAACATCCAATATTGTGAAGACATTCAGGCAACATGACAGAAATATGCAATACATGATAAAGGATTTGGTTTTGATGGAAACATGTCCTAATACAATATAACTAGTACAGTAATCAATTAACAGCATTAACAAATATACATCATTATTTTTGGAGGCACTTAGAAAATTCATACGACAAACCGCTAAGAAAAAGGCTCGGTCAGCCCTTGTGGGGACTTAGTGTCTTGATTGTAATAAGTTTATTATTTAAGTTTATAACAGGGACCGCCAAATCTTTCACATATGCAATGCATGTAGATTAGACGAGTCTAATGGACATCAACAATGCATACCTTCAAGAAATCATCCAATAATTTCATGTTTGATTGTTGTATCCATAAAGAAACATGAAAGAAAGAAAGGAACGAACACCTTGTTAAAAAACCGTCATAGAAAATTAAAATAATCGTGATGTCTACCAAAACTCGATCAAAACAAAAAACGAATTTGACATGAATGAAAAGAAAAAATGGCAGGGCTCAAACACGAAAGCTTAAATGACTGACATGCCAAGGAACCCCCATCAAAATTTTAGCAATTTAACCATAGACCGAACAAGAATATAGATAAATAAATATATAGGGATATAGGATACATAAGCATATGAGAGATACCACCAAACCATTTAATTTTCAGCATTCATCAAATACAAAGGAAATAAATAACATCCATGGCACTTAATCGTCATGATAATATGATAAATACTAGTACAAAGGGTAAGTCAGATAAATTCAAAATATTTTTACATATCTGCCTATCACCAGGCAGGCAGAGCGATCAATCAGCAGCTGGGTTACTTCTTGTCCAATGACCAATAGACTCCCCTTGGTCCGGATCCCCCAACATCATCAATCTACAATATCAATCGATTCGTTAATAAATAAATTAAAACTGTGCAAAAAGAACAAGATATATAAAATTAGCACGCTAGATAAAACGGTACTTTTGGCATTTCGATGATTCTTCTTCGTTCGGTTCTTTTTCTTCTTCTTCTTCTCTCTCTTTTTTCTCTTGTTGTAAACGATGCTAATTGATCTTCTGTCAATAGGCCTTTTACTTTAAATGCGGTTTCACTATTCATAATGAGAGGGGTGTGTTTCAAATAAGAATAACAAAAATTATATTGAAATAAATAAATAATAAAGTGAAAGAAAAATTGAAAGAAAGAAAGAAAGAATACTGACTTTCTTCTAAAAAGGAAATGTGCATAGAGCCAATATCGTCTACAATCAATTGATAACCATTACAAACAATACTCAGGATTAACAAAAAGTAAGAAAAGAAACACCACTGTAAAATAATAATTAATAATTAAAAAGTAGTATAATATTAGTACCTTTTTTCAAAGGGCAAATATTTAGCATCAGCAGGTGACACTTTTAATAACTCAAAATCGAATTTGTTCTTCATCTTCTTTCCTTCCTCCGCTGCTGATGCTATCCGTTTATCCTCCTCCGTTGTTGTTGACATTTTTTTCTGCTACAATCAATCAATTTGTTATATAATAATAAACCAGAACCTACCTCTATTAATCAATCAATTTATTTATTAATTGGGATTATTAATTCATTTATTCAGATAATAATAACAAAACAGAGAAAGATTATGCACCTTCGCTCTTGTTATACCGTCGTCGTACAGGCTTCAATTGAGGAAAGGAAGAAAGAGAGGCTAGGGTTTCAAAGAGAGATAAGGATACTATATTGTGGTCTATTTATGTCCAACTCTTCACTTTACCATTTTTAAACTGGGTTATCATATATTCTAAAAAGCAAATTTTGCTCCCCTCACACAACTTACTGTTCATTTGCTGACGTCGTGAAAAAGCAACTTTTGCTCCCCTCACACAACTTACTTCAGCAATTTTGTCTTTTTCTTTCTTTATTTTTTTCGTTTAAGTTTTATATTTTTAGAGTTTCTTAATTTTATCACTTATCTTTTGGGTTTTTTAACTTTAGTCTAACTTTTTGTATACAAACTTAAGTGTAGTTTTTTACCATCAAACTCTTGGTTTTGGCCACCTATTTTTTTAGTTTCTACCCCTTATAGTAAACTTTTTAGTTTCCAAACTTTTAGGTAATGTTGTATGTATATATGTTTGCATGACGCAACGTCGATCCCGGGCAACGCCCAGGGTCAAAATTAAGGTTTCTAAAAAGTAATATATATTAATATATTGGTGTATTTCTAATGAGTTTGACATGTCGGAATATAATAATAAATAATCAAAACTTATAATTTGGTATCTAAACGCGAAATCAACGTCTATAATCTCATTTTTTTTGCTAATATGTCAAAACCCGCAGCAAAGCGCGGGTAAAAAAACTAGTTTCTATACTATATTATAAAGCAAATCCACTTTTCAACTTTAACTTTTCAACATTCAATTTCAACAATGTACACATGATAATGCATGATGTACCATACATCAATGCATACAACTTTCTCTCTCCTCCATAAATCATTTTATTTCTCTAATAAAGCAAATCCACTTTTCAACTTTCAACTTTTCAACATTCAATTTCAACAATGTACACATGATAATGCATGATGTACCATACATCAATGCATACAACTTTCTCTCTCCTCCATAAATCATTTTATTCCTCTAATTTTTTCAAAATCTTTTATCTCAAAAACCGTACATCGATAAATTATAAAAATTATATGGGTGTTCTTAAAATTTCATGCTCTTTCATTAGAGATGTCATTCGATGACATATCACCTTCTATGACCTATCACACTCTATGATCTATCACCCTCATCATTTTACCGACGCAACGCGCGGGTACTTGCTCTCGTCACTTCTAAAAGTAGAGCATCTCCAATTGTTGTTTTTAAAAAGTTTTTTTTTTTGTTAAAAATTTATGTAAGAGTGTGTAAGAGGTTTTTAGAAAAAACTTTTCACTTCAATGGAAAAAACTTTTTAAAAGCTTAAAATTGAATAAAATACATTAATTTAGTGTAGAGATAGATTAAAAACAAGAGTAATAAGTTGACAAATATCAAGTCTTTCATTTCCTCTCTTATCTAAAAAATCATATTATATCAAACTTCAAGCTTTTGAAAGCTTTTTACCATTGGAGTATAAACGTTTTTCTAAAAAAACTCTTACACACTCTTACACATTTTTATACAAAAAAACTTTTGAAAAGTTACCATTGTGGATGTTCTTAGAATCTAAACTTTATAATCTAGACGCAACTAGTGAACGGAAGTGATAAATATACAAACATTTTTCATCAGGCCCCAACAATTCATATTGTATACAATTATTAGGTCTAATACCCGTGCGCGATGCATGGTTTGCTATAATTTATATTTGTAACGAGAATTTTACCCGCGCGTTGCCGCGGAAAACGATAATTATCATATTTAACACTATATATGGTTGTTTCGTTACGGACCAGGGTAAAAAGTCTAATTGTTTTAGACTTTCAGTTGTTTCTCTAATTACCAGGGCAAAAGAGAGTGTAACTTTTCTCTTTTAAAAGGGTTTTGTAGTTACTTGTCTAATTACCGGGGCAAAAACTATAATTTTTCTCTTTTAAAAGAGTTTTTGTAGAAAGGGGGAAAAATAGACAAAAAAAGCAAAAAAAACTTTTGAAAAGTTACCATTGTGGATGTTCTTAGAATCTAAACTTTATAATCTAGACGCAACTAGTGAACGGAAGTGATAAATATACAAACATTTTTCATCAGGCCCCAACAATTCATATTGTATACAATTATTAGGTCTAATACCCGTGCGCGATGCATGGTTTGCTATAATTTATATTTGTAACAAGAATTTTACCCCGGGCTTTGCCCCGGGAGAAATAACGATACGTAAAACGTACATTGTGTATAACGGTGGTGATACATATCCGTTGTTTGGTAATTACCTGGCATTTATAAGCTTTTAAACTGCCCAGCCGTCAAGTGATAAACAAAGAAAAAAAATGTAAATAAACGATATACTATAAATCTTAAAAACTAAAACCGTTGAAAGTTTAAGGAAAAAATCAAACAAAAACACAATGAACAAATGTCTAGACAACATACCAATAATCTTGAAAGCTAAAACCATTAAAAATAAAAGTTGAAAACAATTTTTAAAAAGAAAAAATAAGTAAAAAAAAATAAATTGCAAGCCGAACGTCAAAGCCGGTTACTATTCACGGCTTGGCTTACTATTCGTAAGCCAAACCTAAATGTAATATATATAACGAGAATTTTACCCGCGCGTTGCCGCGGAAAACGATAATTATCATATTTAACACTATATATGGTTGTTTCGTTACGGACCAGGGTAAAAAGTCTAATTGTTTTAGACTTTCAGTTGTTTCTCTAATTACCAGGGCAAAAGAGAGTGTAACTTTTCTCTTTTAAAAGGGTTTTGTAGTTACTTGTCTAATTACCGGGGCAAAAATAATTAATTTTTCTCTTTTAAAAGGGTTTTGTAGTTACTTGTCTAATTACCAGGGCAAAAAATTATTTTTCTCTTTTAAAAGAGTTTTTGTAAAAAAGGGGGAAAAAATTAGCATAAAAAAAGAACCAAGAAAAAAAGAAAAATTTTCTTTAATAAAAAAAAAAAAAAAGATAAAAAATACAAAAAAAAAAAATAAAAAATAAAAAAAAACCACAAAAAGACAAAATAGGAACAAGACAAAATAGCTGATAATTTCTCTTTTAAAAGTGTTTTAGACTTTCAGTTGCTTGTCTAATTACCAGGGCAAAAGATAGTGTAATTTTTCTCTTTTAAAAGGGTTTTGTAGTTACTTGTCTAATTACCGGGGCGAAAAGTATAATTATTTTTCTCTTTTAAAAGAGTTTTTGTAACCCGGGCGTTGCTCCGGGAGACATAACGGTACGTAAAACGCACGTTGTGTATAAGGTCGGTGATACAAAAGTAGTACGATATATTGTATTTTAGACTTTTAGTTGCTGTCTAATTACCAGGGCAAAAGATAGTGTAATTTTTCTCTTTTAAAAGGGTTTTATACTTAGTTGTCTAATTACCAGGGCAAAAGAGAGTGTAACTTTTCTCTTTTAAAAGGGTTTTGTAGTTACTTGTCTAATTACGGGGCAAAAACTATAATTATTTTTCTCTTTTAAAAGAGTTTTTGTAGAAATGGGGAAAAAATAGACCAAAAAAAAGCAAAAAAAAATTAGTATATTTGTTTTAGACTTTTAGTTACTTGTCTAATCACCGGGGAAAAAAATAGTATAATTTTCTCTTTTAAAAGAGTTTTTGTATGCAAAAAGTTAGACTAAAGTGATAAAACCTAAAAGTTAAGTGGTAAAAATAAGAAACTCTAAAAGTATACAATCGTAAAAAAAAAAAACACAAAAAGACAAAATAGGAGTAAGACAAAATAGCTGATGTCATGATGACGTCAGCGGGCTATTGTTCACAACGCGACCTCAATTGTAATATTAACGAGAATTTTACCCGCGCGTTGCCGCGGAAAACGATAATTATCATATTTAACACTATATATGGTTGTTTCGTTACGGACCAGGGTAAAAAGTGTAATTGTTTTAGACTTTCAGTTGCTTGTCTAATTACCAGGGCAAAAGATAGTGTAATTTTTTTCTTTTAAAAGGGTTTTGTAGTTACTTGTCTAATTACCGGGGCAAAAAGTATAATTATTTTTCTCTTTTAAAAGAGTTTTTGTAACCCGGGCGTTGCTCCGGGAGACATAACGGTACGTAAAACGCACGTTGTGTATAAGGTCGGTGATACAAAAGTAGTACGATATATTGTATTTTAGACTTTTAGTTAGCTGTCTAATTACCCAGGGAAAAACTTTTTTAAAAGAGTTTTTGTAGAAAAGGGGAAAAAAATTAGCATAAAAAAAGAACCAAGAAAAAAAGAAAATTTTCTTTAATAAAAAAAAAAAAAGATGACGTCACGTGATGTCATCAAGTTACTATTCCTAAGAAGACTCTAAATGTAATATATATATTACTTGTCTAATTACCGGGGCGAAAAGTATAATTATTTTTCTCTTTTAAAAGAGTTTTTGTAACCCGGGCGTTGCTCCGGGAGACATAACGGTACGTAAAACGCACGTTGTGTATAAGGTCGGTGATACAAAAGTTGTAATATTAATAATGTTAGTTCATATGTTAATAGAAATTTATTTGAAAAACACATGTGAATACAACATATACCATGTTTTATAATGATTGGTAATAGTTGGCATTAGTTGCTTGAATATGTGAATTCTATTATCAATGTCACCATAGATGACAAATTTATAAGACCGTTAAGATACGACAAATAGGAAGTCAATATACCATAAATCAATCTAATTGGTAATATATTTTTTTAAGGCGTGTGGGATCCCGACCTACTAGCTGGCATCTCCACCAGACTATTTGCAGCGATAATCGCTGCAAATAGTGGTGTTTTGTCCATATCCAACTATTTGCAGCGATTATCGCTGCAAATAGAGGGGGGGCCCGATATTTCTTTGCCAGATTTGCCATTACTGGCAGGGGGCCCGCACTATTTGCAGCGATTATCGCTGCAAATAGTCGTAGTGGTCGAGATACTAAAAAAAAAAGGTTGGGATCCATGAGGCGTTTATTAAAATAATAAACTATCTTACTCTATTCTTAATTTATATGAATACTTTTTATGTAAATAAACCATCTCAATGGTTTCGTCTTTAATGAATTTGAAAATGATTGTATTTAACGTATTAGAATATTGTCTAAACAAATAAATGGTCGAATATAATATGAAGTATCTTTTTCAAATATTAAGCTATCTACCAATATATTAAAACAGGATTGAAGGGTTATTGTAACAACATGTGGCGTGATCCTTGGTCAACACGTGTCATCTTATATTATTTTTTAAGTTAAAATAGTTTTTTCATTATATTATATTAATCTTCTATTAGATTTCTAATTAAACTCTACTTTCTAACTTTTAAATACAATGCATATCGTAACCTAATTTAGTTATTTTCTCATTAAGAAAATCGTCTCTCTTTTTCTCTCCATTATTTGAGTTTATGTCCTATTTCCCTCTGTTTGCAAGTTTTGGTTTCGATTGAGGTAAATTAATAATGATCAAATAAGTTATTTTTGATTATTATTAATACTAACTTTCATCACTTAAATTCAAGGTCAATTATAAGTTTCTAAAAATTGCATTTATGATGAATTTGGCAATTGCGTATATTGTTGTTTTTTTTTTCTTGAAGCCTTAAAACTAAAAAACCATGATCGATCGAAGCTAAATCATTTGTTACCTATTGGAGTAAATCAAAAACCATGTTCTATAGAACTTACACATATTACAGATCGAAGAGATTTTTGTAATTATTATTATTGTTTGAGATTACATCAACATGTATTTTACAAATTGATTTCATTGTTACTTTCATTGTTCCTGTATCTATTTAATATACGAAAATCACTATATTGAAGTATTGGACTATTTTTATCACTTTAATTTATTCATTAGATCTAAATCTTAGAAACACATATCAACTTATACCGTAATGATCTTTTTCTCATTTGTTTTGGTTACGAAAGTGAATTATTTACCTGAATATAATCATATTAAGATTTTTTTTTTTCTCTTGAGCATCGACACTTATGTGAGTTATGTCTAAAAAAATTATAGTTCTTTCACTTTTTATGTAATAACCTTTTTTAAATCAATATAATCATACCATAAATACAACATAGATAGTAGTTGGCGTTTGATTTCTATTTAGTTAGAAATTATTGATAATATATTAAATGTATTATGTATTAATAGTAGAAACATTTTTGCACATATCATCATACATTTTAATTACATTGTGATATTAGTTAGTAAAAGTTTTATTTTATATCTTGATTTTCATATATATTATAACTAGCTTATCAAACCCGGGTGATACCCGGGTAAATCAAAGATATATTTAGAGTTAACTCATTCAATTTTATTAATTAATATGGTAAGATTTTAAAAAGATAACAAATTAAGTAACATGGTGTAATGTTATACAGTGATGTCATAAATAATTAAGTTGAGAAGCAAATAATTGTTTTGAAAAAAATTTAGAAATTGCCAAATAAGATATTTTTATAAAATGATGATGTAATTACAATTTTATTTTATTTAATATCTAGATTTACTTAGTATAAAAAAGTAATCATTAAAACAAATATACATCATACGGGTGTTATTAAAACTAGTATATATATGAAAAATTCCTACATTAAGGACCAATTAAATTAAACCTCTTAATAACCTTAGATCAAATAAGTTGTTCTCCAATAACCTATTAAATTTTATTTTTTTTGAACGATCAATCACAGCAAATATCTATGCACCCACACAGGGTGCCCCAATGGTCAAAGGACACCACATCGAGTGACATACCCCGTAGAGTAGCACGTCGAGCTGGCCCAACCCAGCTGTGAGGGGCCTAGACCCACCAAGATGCACCAATTCCGGGAAAAACCCATCAATACACCCGCCCAAAGGCACGACAGTGATTAATGGTAAAACCCGTCGGGATCAGGAATCGAACCTGGGTCTCCCCAGGTCTTCCCTCATTTCCCCGCCATGTCCAAACCACTGCGCTAGCAAGTGGAGGACAATAACCTATTAATTTTGTCTAAGTCTTTTAAGTTGTTCTTCAAAAACCTTTTTAATATCCTCCGGATCTGGTATTGGTGGTAGCTTAAAATTTAAAATGTAGAGTCAAAGGTGTTATTGATGAATAATGTTAATGGTGGTAGGTTTTGATGGTGATGACTCTTCCACGCTATCTATTGTCCAGAATAAAAAATACGGTTTATTTTTAAAGATAATTTAAAGATCAAAGAGAAAAACATGGGATGGTAGGTAGTGTTATTAAATTTGGTGATATACTATCATATATATTATATATATATATATATATATATTATATATATATAACAAAAAAAGTCTGGCTTATGAACAGTAAGCCGAGCCGTTCACAGTAACCGGCTCGGCGGCTTAGCCGATGAACAGTACGGCTTATTTTGTCTTTTTCCTATTTGTCTTTTTCTGTTTTTTTTTTATTTTTTTTTCTGGTTCTTTTTTTTTGCTCTAATTTTTTTCCCCTTTTCTACAAAAACTATTTTAAAAAAGAAAAAAAATTATACTTTTTGCCTCGGTGATTAGACAGAAAACATTACACTTTCTTCTTTTTTCCTTGCATTTTTAGGTCTAATTTTTCCCCTTTTCTACAAAACCTCTTTTAAAAAAGAAAAAAAAATTATACTTTTTGCCTGGGTGATTAGACAGCTAACTAAAAGTCTAAAACATTACTTTCTTCTTTTTTCCTTGCTTTTTTAGGTCTATTTTTTTTCCTCTCTTTTACAAAAACTCTTTTAAAACAGAAAAATAATTATACTTTTTGCCTCGGTGATTAGACAGAAAACATTACACTTTCTTCTTTTTTCCTTGCATTTTTAGGTCTAATTTTTTTCGATACAAACTTTTAGATAATGTTGTGTAAGGAAATCTAGAAGGGGGGGTTGAATAGATTTACCCTCTTTTTCGACTTTTTCAAAGAAGAGTTTTGTTTATGTTTGATTTGAAGTCTTGTTTGTGCAATACAGCCAACAATATAAATAATTAGATAAACAAAAAAGTAAGGTAAGAAAGATATCACCAATCACAACACGACGATGTATAGTGGTTCGGGAGAATGTTAACGAATTCGCCTTAATCCACTCCTCGATTCACTAACCGAGAGTTGTTGCACTATAGTCTCTAAAACCGGTAGAGTATCCGTAGTACAAATCACCAATTCCTAACCACTAGGAATCAAAGCTTCTTGACACTTCAAGAAGAGCTAAATCTCTAACCACTAGAGATATAAAGAAGTCTACACTAAGACTTCCTATCAAATCCCTCACACTCACTAGTATGAAGAATATCACAAATGTAGTATGTTTATGATTTTATATGAATGCTCACTACAATGCTCTATTGCTAATTTCTAACAAATGAAAGTAGATATGTAAATTGATATTCACTTGTAAGTATACTTGATGTTTTTGCAGGTGCAAGAGGTGAGTAGAACAATCATCAAGTGTCCTTTAAATAAGCAAGGAGAGATAAGCAGTAGACAGACGGACGGACGCTTGAGCGTCCGTCGAAGTAAAATATTCAGCAGGAGCGTCCCTGCAGTCTTGAGCTATTTTGACATCTTCTTCTTGTTTCCAGAATTCATTCAAACATGCTTATAGCTGTTACAACTTGTCCCCTATCTTAATTTAAACAATACAGACATCCTTTGTTTCTATATGATTTGATTTTGAATAAATTCAATATTATAATATCATCAAGAAACAATATTTATAAGATTTAATCCAGAGATATATAACTATATATATAGTTATATGTATATGTATATCTAATTCATCTTTGTAAGTCTCTTTGTTTGTATCTAGCTTAACTAGGTATAAATTTGAAATCATCTTGATTAAACAATGATTCAACTTGTTAAACCCTAAATCAAGATAAGATATATAAGGATTAATTAAACATAAAGAGAATTAGAGATAAGATTAAATAACTCACAAGTTGATCTTGGGAGAACATGAGCAGGTAGGAGTCAAGAGGAAAGATGCAAAAGTGTTTTGGGGAAAGTGAGGTCAAGTGGAGCATAAAAACAAACTTATATTCTGCACTCAGTTTAGACACGGACGGACGCTTGTGTGTCCGTGCAAGCGTCCGTGAAACCAAAATCTTCGGATGTGAATTTTGATGAAATGGTTATGCTTAAGATGTTGTATAAGTCATATCCTATCAATATCAGACCATTTGGACATGTAGATCTTGACTTATTAACAAAGTGTAAATTTGGACAGAAGGTTCACGGACGCACCACGGACGATCCGTGGGAGCGTCCGTGATCTGTGCAGTTTTAGTCTTGAGCAATATTTGAACAAGTATTTGGCGGACGCTTCCACGGACGATCCGTGGGAGCGTCCGTACGCTGGGCAGTGCAACCTTTTGCATTTTTGACAAAACTTAATTTGGCTTGAAGCTAAAGGGAAGAATTGAACTGCTAGTATATATATAAGTTGTAGTTCATTGCATTTTGCATTCTTGTGTACATTATTGTCATAATCAAAACAAGAGACAAAATTGAATTTTGATGTTATGCTAAATATGCATTAACAATCTCCCCCTTTTTGAGAATGACAACAATGTACATAGGTATGCAAAATGTAATGATACTTTAAACCAACTTCGTTAACAATACATACCTATGCTTCTCCCCCTTTGTCAAACCAAAAAGGGCATATTGTGTGAACACAATAAGAACCATGCAAGAATAAGCTCCCCCTTGAAAGAGGCTCCCCTAAGGTAGAGGTTCATCCTTGAAGGTGGAAATGCTAAAGCTATATGTAAACCAAGAGATGTAAGCACATAAGAGCAAATGTCTAATCTAAAACATGTAAACATATAAGAGCAAACATCTAGCAGGAGATAGGTAAGCATACAATATGAGAGCAATGGAAAACCAAGTAAGTACCTACCATAGGAAAAGCATAAAGTAGCAATTGTCCAACATAGCACATAGTTTAGAGTTAAAGACATACAAATATTGTTCACAAGCAAAGAATTAGAAAATCATGGCTTTCATTCTCTAGGCGGCCACCCGGCACATCCAAGCGTGGTGGCGATCTTGAGAAGTAGCTTCTTGATGGTACCTTGCTCCTTATAAAGATGATCAAGCTTTTGTGAACTTGAGAGTCGGTAGAATGGATCATCTTCCTTCTACATTGCCCGCCCCACTTCCACTAGCTCCCCCTTGAAGAGGCTCCCCTAAGGTAGAGGTTCATCCTTGAAGGTGGAAATGCTAAAGCTATATGTAAACCAAGAGATGTAAGCACATAAGAGCAAATGTCTAATCTAAAACATGTAAACATATAAGAGCAAACATCTAGCAGGAGATAGGTAAGCATACAATATGAGAGCAATGGAAAACCAAGTAAGTACCTACCATAGGAAAAGCATAAAGTAGCAATTGTCCAACATAGCACATAGTTTAGAGTTAAAGACATACAAATATTGTTCACAAGCAAAGAATTAGAAAATCATGGCTTTCATTCTCTAGGCGGCCACCCGGCACATCCAAGCGTGGTGGCGATCTTGAGAAGTAGCTTCTTGATGGTACCTTGCTCCTTATAAAGATGATCAAGCTTTTGTGAACTTGAGAGTCGGTAGAATGGATCATCTTCCTTCTACATTGCCCGCCCCACTTCCACTAGCTCCCCCTTGAAAGAGGCTCCCCTAAGGTAGAGGTTCATCCTTGAAGGTGGAAATGCTAAAGCTATATGTAAACCAAGAGATGTAAGCACATAAGAGCAAATGTCTAATCTAAAACATGTAAACATATAAGAGCAAACATCTAGCAGGAGATAGGTAAGCATACAATATGAGAGCAATGGAAAACCAAGTAAGTACCTACCATAGGAAAAGCATAAAGTAGCAATTGTCCAACATAGCACATAGTTTAGAGTTAAAGACATACAAATATTGTTCACAAGCAAAGAATTAGAAAATCATGGCTTTCATTCTCTAGGCGGCCACCCGGCACATCCAAGCGTGGTGGCGATCTTGAGAAGTAGCTTCTTGATGGTACCTTGCTCCTTATAAAGATGATCAAGCTTTTGTGAACTTGAGAGTCGGTAGAATGGATCATCTTCCTTCTACATTGCCCGCCCCACTTCCACTAGCTCCCCCTTGAGAGGCTCCCCTAAGGTAGAGGTTCATCCTTGAAGGTGGAAATGCTAAAGCTATATGTAAACCAAGAGATGTAAGCACATAAGAGCAAATGTCTAATCTAAAACATGTAAACATATAAGAGCAAACATCTAGCAGGAGATAGGTAAGCATACAATATGAGAGCAATGGAAAACCAAGTAAGTACCTACCATAGGAAAAGCATAAAGTAGCAATTGTCCAACATAGCACATAGTTTAGAGTTAAAGACATACAAATATTGTTCACAAGCAAAGAATTAGAAAATCATGGCTTTCATTCTCTAGGCGGCCACCCGGCACATCCAAGCGTGGTGGCGATCTTGAGAAGTAGCTTCTTGATGGTACCTTGCTCCTTATAAAGATGATCAAGCTTTTGTGAACTTGAGAGTCGGTAGAATGGATCATCTTCCTTCTACATTGCCCGCCCCACTTCCACTAGCTCCCCCTTGAAAGAGGCTCCCCTAAGGTAGAGGTTCATCCTTGAAGGTGGAAATGCTAAAGCTATATGTAAACCAAGAGATGTAAGCACATAAGAGCAAACATCTAGCAGGAGATAGGTAAGCATACAATATGAGAGCAATGGAAAACCAAGTAAGTACCTACCATAGGAAAAGCATAAAGTAGCAATTGTCCAACATAGCACATAGTTTAGAGTTAAAGACATACAAATATTGTTCACAAGCAAAGAATTAGAAAATCATGGCTTTCATTCTCTAGGCGGCCACCCGGCACATCCAAGCGTGGTGGCGATCTTGAGAAGTAGCTTCTTGATGGTACCTTGCTCCTTATAAAGATGATCAAGCTTTTGTGAACTTGAGAGTCGGTAGAATGGATCATCTTCCTTCTACATTGCCCGCCCCACTTCCACTAGCTCCCCCTTGAGAGGCTCCCCTAAGGTAGAGGTTCATCCTTGAAGGTGGAAATGCTAAAGCTATATGTAAACCAAGAGATGTAAGCACATAAGAGCAAATGTCTAATCTAAAACATGTAAACATATAAGAGCAAACATCTAGCAGGAGATAGGTAAGCATACAATATGAGAGCAATGGAAAACCAAGTAAGTACCTACCATAGGAAAAGCATAAAGTAGCAATTGTCCAACATAGCACATAGTTTAGAGTTAAAGACATACAAATATTGTTCACAAGCAAAGAATTAGAAAATCATGGCTTTCATTCTCTAGGCGGCCACCCGGCACATCCAAGCGTGGTGGCGATCTTGAGAAGTAGCTTCTTGATGGTACCTTGCTCCTTATAAAGATGATCAAGCTTTTGTGAACTTGAGAGTCGGTAGAATGGATCATCTTCCTTCTACATTGCCCGCCCCACTTCCACTAGCTCCCCCTTGAAAGAGGCTCCCCTAAGGTAGAGGTTCATCCTTGAAGGTGGAAATGCTAAAGCTATATGTAAACCAAGAGATGTAAGCACATAAGAGCAAATGTCTAATCTAAAACATGTAAACATATAAGAGCAAACATCTAGCAGGAGATAGGTAAGCATACAATATGAGAGCAATGGAAAACCAAGTAAGTACCTACCATAGGAAAAGCATAAAGTAGCAATTGTCCAACATAGCACATAGTTTAGAGTTAAAGACATACAAATTTAGAGTCAACAAAAATAGTATCCAATATAGGTGTGTGTGTGCCTATATGAATGACTATGTCGACTAGTGATTGTCTCGACTCTAGACTCGCATGCAAATGTGCCATCCTAATGAGACAATGTTCGTCTTTTAATATAAGGTTGCATAATCGGAATAGATACAATCAGTTTATATCATTACTTTGATTCTTGCAACATTACGTGTGTGAATGCGTGAGGTTTTTAAAAGGCAGTGTGCGGACGGACGCTTCCACGGACGATCCGTGGTGCGTCCGTACTATTACTGTATTTCATTTTTGCGATTCAAGTGAGTTCAATTCCATCATACCCAACCCTAATCTCATGGTTTCAAATGTTTCCTTTTCCAATGCTTTTGTAAAAATATCGGCGACATTCTCGGTTGTGTCGACCTTTTCAATAACAATGTTCCCTTTTTGCACATTATCCCTTAGAAAGTGATGTCTTATTTCAATGTGCTTAGTTCTTGAGTGCAAAACAGGATTTTTACTTAGATCAATAGCACTTTTGTTATCACACATAATGGGTATTTCTTTTAAATGTTCATTATAGTCTACAAACATTTGCTTCATCCATAGGACTTGAGTACAAGCCCTACCGGAGGCCACATATTCGGCCTCGGTGGTGGATAATGCAACGGATGTTTGCTTTTTAGAAAACCAAGAGGTAAGGCAAAAACCAATAAAAGCACAAACACCACTAGTACTTTTTCTATCAACAAGTGACCCACCCATATCCGAATCGGCAAAGCACATAATATCAACCCCGGTGGACTTTGGATACCACAACCCTAGAAAGAAATTTATTCACCCATCATGCTCATTTCAAATTCATCATGCATAATTTTAGAGAATTCATCACATAGAATCTTATCGGTGGAGCCAAAGACTATATCATCTACATATATTTGCACAATAATGATATGTTGTTCATTTCTTTTCACACATAATGGGTATTTCTTTTAAATGTTCATTATAGTCTACAAACATTTGCTTCATCCATAGGACTTGAGTACAAGCCCTACCGGAGGCCACATATTCGGCCTCGGTGGTGGATAATGCAACGGATGTTTGCTTTTTAGAAAACCAAGAGGTAAGGCAAAAACCAATAAAAGCACAAACACCACTAGTACTTTTTCTATCAACAAGTGACCCACCCATATCCGAATCGGCAAAGCACATAATATCAACCCCGGTGGACTTTGGATACCACAACCCTAGGTATGTGGTTCCTTTTAGATATCTAAAAATTCTTTTAACCGCTTCATAGTGAGATGTTTTGGGTTTTTCTTGAAATCTAGCACATAAACAAACACTATACATAATATCGGGTCTACTAGCGGTAAGATACAAAAGACTACCTATCATGCCTCGGTATTTAGTACTATCCATAGGTGTTTCATCTTCATTATGATAGAGTTTAGTTGTGGTGGACATAGGTGTATCTAGTGGTTTGGCATTTTCCATATCAAATTTCTTAAGCATTTCTTTTATATATTTAGATTGATTAATGAAAATGCCATCTTCAAGTTGTTTAATTTACAACCCTAGAAAGAAATTTAATTCACCCATCATGCTCATTTCAAATTCATCATGCATAATTTTAGAGAATTCATCACATAGAATCTTATCGGTGGAGCCAAAGACTATATCATCTACATATATTTGCACAATAATGATATGTTGTTCATTTCTTTTCACACATAATGGGTATTTCTTTTAAATGTTCATTATAGTCTACAAACATTTGCTTCATCCATAGGACTTGAGTACAAGCCCTACCGGAGGCCACATATTCGGCCTCGGTGGTGGATAATGCAACGGATGTTTGCTTTTTAGAAAACCAAGAGGTAAGGCAAAAACCAATAAAAGCACAAACACCACTAGTACTTTTTCTATCAACAAGTGACCCACCCATATCCGAATCGGCAAAGCACATAATATCAACCCCGGTGGACTTTGGATACCACAACCCTAGGTATGTGGTTCCTTTTAGATATCTAAAAATTCTTTTAAATGTTCATTATAGTCTACAAACATTTGCTTCATCCATAGGACTTGAGTACAAGCCCTACCGGCGGCCACATATTCGGCCTCGGTGGTGGATAATGCAACGGATGTTTGCTTTTTAGAAAACCAAGAGGTAAGGCAAAACCAATAAAAGCACAAACACCACTAGTACTTTTTCTATCAACAAGTGACCCACCCATATCCGAATCGGCAAAGCACATAATATCAACCCCGGTGGACTTTGGATACCACAACCCTAGGTATGTGGTTCCTTTTAGATATCTAAAAATTCTTTTAACCGCTTCATAGTGAGATGTTTTGGGTTTTTCTTGAAATCTAGCACATAAACACACACTATACATAATATCGGGTCTACTAGCGGTAAGATACAAAAGACTACCTATCATGCCTCGGTATTTAGTACTATCCATAGGTGTTTCATCTTCATTATGATAGAGTTTAGTTGTGGTGGACATAGGTGTATCTAGTGGTTTAGCATTTTCCATATCAAATTTCTTAAGCATTTCTTTTATATATTTAGATTGATTAATGAAAATGCCATCTTCAAGTTGTTTAATTTACAACCCTAGAAAGAAATTTAATTCACCCATCATGCTCATTTCAAATTCATCATGCATAATTTTAGAGAATTCATCACATAGAATCTTATCGGTGGAGCCAAAGACTATATCATCTACATATATTTGCACAATAATGATATGTTGTTCATTTCTTTTCACAAATAAATTGTTATCTACCATACCCATCACATAGTCATGTTCAATCAAGAAAGACTTTAGCCTATCATACCAAGCCCTAGGTGCTTGTTTTAACCCATACAAGGCCTTTTTAAGTCTAAACACATCATTAGGTCTTTCTTTGTTTTCAAAACCGGGTGGTTGACGAACATATACTTCTTCATTTATGACTCCATTTAGAAAAGCACGTTTAACATCCATTTGATATAGTTTAAAATTTTTAGCACATGCATAAGCGAGTAAGATTCTAATAGATTCTAATCTAGCAACCGGAGCAAAAGTTTCATCATAGTCTATTCCTTCTTGTTGATTATATCCTTGTGCTACTAGTCTCGCTTTGTTTCTAGTTACATCCCCATTTTCATTTAGTTTATTTCTAAAGATCCATCTAGTTCCTATTATTGTGTGTTCACTAGGTGTAGCAACTAATTCCCATACATCATTTCTTTTAAATTGATCAAGCTCTTCTAGCATAGCTTTTACCCAATTTTCATCTATAATTGCTTCTTTGATATTCTTGGGTTCAATAGTGGACACTAGGTCAAGTGGAAGACTTTCATTTCCTATTTGAGACCTAGTTGTACGTTGATCTAGGTTACCAATTATTTGGTCTATGGGGTGATCTTTTACTTCTTTGATATCTTTTATGGGTTCTAGTTGAGGTGCAATTTCTAGAGTGGTTTCAATATTTTGTGGTGTAATTATTGCTTCTTCCTCAATTTTATCATCATTTATCAATGGTAACTTTTTAGGTTCCGATTCATCGAATGTTATATCAAGAGATTCTTCAATTACATTTGTAGTTCTATTTAACACTTTATAGGCTTTACTAGTTGGGGAATATCCTAATAAGACACCTTCATAGCTTTAGGATCAAATTTTGTTAGGTATTCCTTTTTATTTAAAATAAAACATTTACAACCAAAGACTCTAAAGTGACTTAAGGTTGGTTTCTTTCCATTTAATATCTCATATGGTGTCTTGTTCATTAAGGGTCTTAAAAGGACTCTATTAAGTATATAACAAGACGTGGCTACGGCATCACTCCAAAAATTTTGAGGAACGGATTGTTCATTAAGCATAGTCCTACTCATTTCTTGTAGTGTTCTATATTTCCTCTCAACCACCCCATTTGATTGGGGTGTACGAGGTGCCAAAAAATTATGAGTTACCCCATGTTTATCACAAAACTCACCAAATTGTGTCTCATTATCAAACTCTCTACCATGGTCGGTGCGTATTGACACTATTGTACAACTAAGTTTATTTTGTATTTTCCTTCCAAAGATTTTAAATTGTTTGAAAGCTTCATTTTTATGTTTTAGGAAAAATGTCCAAGTGTACCTAGAGTAGTCATCAACTATTACTAAAGTGTAGAAGTTTCCTCCATAGCTTTGAATAGGTGTGGGCCCAAATAAATCCATATGTAATAGTTCTAGACATCTTTTAGTTGAGATCATATTTTTAGGTTTATGACTTGATTGGATTTGTTTTCCTACTTTACATGCATCACAAAAATGATAGTCAAATTTTAATTTTGGAAGGTCTCTAACAAGGTCCATGGATGACAATTTGTGAAGTTGTTTCATATTAGCATGTCCTAATCTTCTATGCCACAAGGTGGAGGTGTCATGTATGGTAGCAAGACAAATATCTATTTTCTTAGAGTCGCTAAGTTTACATATATAAATTCCATGTTTTCTTTTACCTTTAATTATGATTTCTTCTTGTTTGAGTATGTTTGTTTCATTTTTATCGAAATGAACTTTTAATCATTTATCACATAGTTTACCTACACTTAGCAAATTGAAAGCAAGATTCCTAACATGCAAGACACTATTAAAAGTAATGGTTTCGTGAGAGATGCTACCTTTACCGATGATCTTTCCCTTAAGATCACTACCAAAGATGACGTCACCGCCATCAAAGGTAGTGTATGATGAGAACATTTGGCGATCACCCGTCATGTGTTTAGAACATCCACTATCAACAATCCAATCATCATCCTCAATGGTCTCCTTATTTTCATTGGTGGAGCTTTTGAGGCATACCTACAAATTTGTATTTAAATTCAAGAGCTTGGTACCCAATGTTTCATGAGACCAGGATTGTTAGTGGTAAATATTCCTACTTTAACCCATCGTTGCACTATTTTTACTTGTCTTTTTAATGTGCCACAATGATATGGTGTTTCAAAGTTTATTTGATTTTGACTTAGATAACCAATTCCAAGTTTGTTTGATCTTTGATAATGTTTTCTTGTATTTTCAAACATCCTTGATGGGTTAAAAGTGGATTGGTATGTGTTACCATTTCTGAGTTTCTGGTCAGAGGGTATACGGACGCTTCCACGGATCGTCCGTGGTTGCGTCCGTGGTCTGGGCATTTTTCTAAGGCCATTCTGTTGTGCAGGACTCATACGGACGCTTCCACGGATCGTCCGTGGCTGCGTCCGTGGTCTGGGCATTTTTCTATGGTCATTCTGTTGTGCAGAGCTCAGACGGACGCTTTCACGGATCGTCCGTGGCTGCGTCCGTGGTCTGGTCATTTTTCTATGGTCATTCTGTTGTGCAGAGCTCATACGGACGCTTCCACGGATCGTCCGTGGTTGCGTCCGTGGTCTGGGCATTTTTCTAAGGCCATTCTGTTGTGCAGGACTCATACGGACGCTTTCACGGATCGTCCGTGGTTGCGTCCGTGGTCTGGGCATTTTTCTAAGGCCATTCTGTTGTGCAGGACTCATACGGACGCTTTCACGGATCGTCCGTGGCTTGCGTCCGTGGTCTGGGCATTTTTCTATGGTCATTCTGTTGTGCAGAGCTCATACGGACGCTTTCACGGATCGTCCGTGGTTGCGTCCGTGGTCTGGGCATTTTTCTAAGGCCATTCTGTTGTGCAGGACTCATACGGACGCTTTCACGGGTCGTCCGTGGCTTGCGTCCGTGGTCTGGGCATTTTTCTATGGTCCATTCTGTTGTGCAGGCTCATACGGACGCTTCCACGGATCGTCCGTGGTTGCGTCCGTGGTCTGGGCATTTTTCTAAGGCCATTCTGTTGTGCAGGACTCATACGGACGCTTTCACGGGTCGTCCGTGGCTGCGTCCGTGGTCTGGGCATTTTTCTATGGTCATTCTGTTGTGCAGAGCTCAGACGGACGCTTTCACGGATCGTCCGTGGCTGCGTCCGTGGTCTGGGCATTTTTCTATGGTCATTCTGTTGTGCAGAGCTCAGACGGACGCTTTCACGGATCGTCCGTGGCTGCGTCCGTGGTCTGGGCATTTTTCTATGGTCATTCTGTTGTGCAGAGCTCAGACGGACGCTTTCACGGATCGTCCGTGGCTGCGTCCGTGGTCTGGGCATTTTTCTATGGTCATTCTGTTGTGCAGAGCTCAGACGGACGCTTTCACGGATCGTCCGTGGCTGCGTCCGTGGTCTGGGCATTTTTCTATGGTCATTCTGTTGTGCAGAGCTCAGACGGACGCTTTCACGGATCGTCCGTGGCTGCGTCCGTGGTCTGGGCATTTTTCTATGGTCATTCTGTTGTGCAGAGCTCAGACGGACGCTTTCACGGATCGTCCGTGGCTGCGTCCGTGGTCTGGGCATTTTTCTATGGTCATTCTGTTGTGCAGAGCTCAGACGGACGCTTTCACGGATCGTCCGTGGCTGCGTCCGTGGTCTGGGCATTTTTCTATGGTCATTCTGTTGTGCAGAGCTCAGACGGACGCTTTCACGGATCGTCCGTGGCTGCGTCCGTGGTCTGGGCATTTTTCTATGGTCATTCTGTTGTGCAGAGCTCAGACGGACGCTTTCACGGATCGTCCGTGGCTGCGTCCGTGGTCTGGGCATTTTTCTATGGTCATTCTGTTGTGCAGAGCTCAGACGGACGCTTTCACGGATCGTCCGTGGCTGCGTCCGTGGTCTGGTCAGTTTTCTAAGGCATTCTGTTGTGCAGGCTCATACGGACTTTTCTGAATTTAAAGTTTTATTTTGAGTACCAAACCTAGCACAAAGTGTGACAAGTTTTTCATAATCATTTTCTAGGTTTTCAATAGAATATTCACAATCGGAAAGTACCTCATCGTCGTTTTGTCCAAAGAGGCAATGGTTGGTGTCTTCATCTTCACTATCACTCCATGCACCATCCTTGTTTCCCATTCCATTGAAGGCTACTAAGCACTTTTCTTGAGCTTCTTCCTCCTCACATTTTTCATCATCCCAAGCACCTCCAATATAGGCCCTTTCATGCTTTTTATTTGGACAATCACTTACTAAGTGATTAGAGTCACCACAATTAAAGCACTTCAGGGTCATCTTCTTCTTCTCGTCGATTTGTGACTTTCTCGGGTCATTTTGAGGAGGTCTAACAAACTTTCCATTTCTTTTGAAGAATCTTTTGAAGTTTCTTACTACACATGCTAGCTCATCATCATCAATATCAAGCCCTTCATCATCATCTTCTTCACATGAGGTCTCAAGGCTATGTTTAGCCTTAAGGGCAATGGATTTGAACTTGTCCTTCTTTAGTTTGGCTATCTCTTCATCTTTCTCCAAGAGCACTTCATGAACCTTGAGATTCCCTATTAACTCATCAAGAGTTAATTTCTCAAAGTTTTGAGCTTCATCTATAGCCGTCACCTTGGGTCTCCATTTTGATGGTAGAGCTCTTAGAAACTTCCGAATGTATTGCTTGCTTGTGTAGGTTGTACCTAGAGCTTTCAAACTAGTACAAATAGTATTAAATCTAGAATACCCTACATCTATTTTTTCATCATCTTGGATGGTGAATTGTTCATATTGTCCTACTAGTAGGTCTATTTTATTTTCTATGACTTGGGCATTCCCTTGATGAGTAACAACAAGAGTGTCCCAAGCCTCCTTAGCACTTTTACACATAAAGACTCTTTCATATTCTTTTCTAGGCAAAGCATTATATAAGATAAGTTTTGCTTCATGGTTTTTAGCTATTTGTTGTTTGTGATCGGTGGTCCAAGCCGATTTTTCAACGGGTAGGTGTTTCTTTTGTTCTACCGAATAGATTTTCGGTTCATAGTCACCCGACTCAATCCTTTCCCATAGTTCTATATCTTTAGCACAAACATAAGTTTCAAATCGTTGTTTCCAATAGCAAAAACCATTCGCTTCAAGAAGTGGAGGTCTTTGCATTGAGCCCCCTTCATTATAGTTATAACCTTTTTGTTCCATGGATTCAAACTCGATTTTTTTTGAAGGTTTATGTTAAAAATTTGAGCAACTTGCTCTGATACCAATTGTAAGGAAATCTAGAAGGGGGGGTTGAATAGATTTACCCTCTTTTTCGATTCTTCAAGAAGTGGAGGTCTTTGCATTGAGCCCCCTTCATTATAGTTATAACCTTTTTGTTCCATGGATTCAAACTCGAATTTTTGAAGGTTTATGTTAAAAATTTGAGCAACTTGCTCTGATACCAATTGTAAGGAAATCTAGAAGGGGGGGTTGAATAGATTTACCCTCTTTTTCGACTTTTTCAAAGAAGAGTTTTGTTTATGTTTGATTTGAAGTCTTGTTTGTGCAATACAGCCAACAATATAAATAATTAGATAAACAAAAAAGTAAGGTAAGAAAGATATCACCAATCACAACACGACGATGTATAGTGGTTCGGGAGAATGTTAACGAATTCGCCTTAATCCACTCCTCGATTCACTAACCGAGAGTTGTTGCACTATAGTCTCTAAAACCGGTAGAGTATCCGTAGTACAAATCACCAATTCCTAACCACTAGGAATCAAAGCTTCTTGACACTTCAAGAAGAGCTAAATCTCTAACCACTAGAGATATAAAGAAGTCTACACTAAGACTTCCTATCAAATCCCTCACACTCACTAGTATGAAGAATATCACAAATGTAGTATGTTTATGATTTTATATGAATGCTCACTACAATGCTCTCTTGCTAATTTCTAACAAATGAAAGTAGATATGTAAATTGATATTCACTTGTAAGTATACTTGATGTTTTTGCAGGTGCAAGAGGTGAGTAGAACAATCATCAAGTGTCCTTTAAATAAGCAAGGAGAGATAAGCAGTAGACAGACGGACGGACGCTTGAGCGTCCGTGTGAGCGTCCGTCGAAGTAAAATATTCAGCAGGAGCGTCCCTGCAGTCTTGAGCTATTTTGACATCTTCTTCTTGTTTCCAGAATTCATTCAAACATGCTTATAGCTGTTACAACTTGTCCCCTATCTTAATTTAAACAATACAAGCATCCTTTGTTTCTATATGATTTGATTTTGAATAAATTCAATATTATAATATCATCAAGAAACAATATTTATAAGATTTAATCCAGAGATATATAACTATATATATAGTTATATGTATATGTATATCTAATTCATCTTTGTAAGTCTCTTTGTTTGTATCTAGCTTAACTAGGTATAAATTTGAAATCATCTTGATTAAACAATGATTCAACTTGTTAAACCCTAAATCAAGATAAGATATATAAGGATTAATTAAACATAAAGAGAATTAGAGACAGGATTAAATAACTCACAAGTTGATCTTGGGAGAACATGAGGAGGTAGGAGTCAAGAGGAAAGATGCAGAAGTGTTTTGGGGAAAGTGAGGTCAAGTGGAGCATAAAAACAAACTTATATTCTGCACTCAGTTTAGACACGGACGGACGCTTGTGCGTCCGTGCGAGCGTCCGTGAAACCAAAATCTTCGGATGTGAATTTTGATAAAATGGTTATGCTTAAGATGTTGTATAAGTCATATCCTATCAATATCAGACCATTTGGACATGTAGATCTTGACTTATTAACAAAGTGTAAATTTGGACAGAAGGTTCACGGACGCACCACGGACGATCCGTGGGAGCGTCCGTGATCTGTGCAGTTTTAGTCTTGAGCAATATTTGAACAAGTATTTGGCGGACGCTTCCACGGACGATCCGTGGGAGCGTCCGTACGCTGGGCAGTGCAACCTTTTGCATTTTTGACAAAACTTAATTTGGCTTGAAGCTAAAGGGAAGAATTGAACTGCTAGTATATATATAAGTTGTAGTTCATTGCATTTTGCATTCTTGTGTACATTATTGTCATAATCAAAACAAGAGACAAAATTGAATTTTGATGTTATGCTAAATATGCATTAACATGTTGTATGTATATTTGCATGACGCAGCGTCGATCCCGGTCAACGCTCTCCCGGGGCAACGCCCGGGGTCAAATTTCTTGTTATATATAATTTTTATTAAGGGAAAAGTGAATATGAGGTTGTTCCCCATATTAAGGGAAAAGTGAATATGAGGTTGTTCCTCATCTAAGCTTAGATGGGGGACAATCCCATATTCACTTCCCCCTTTTATTAAATAACCTATAAGGAATATAATTATGAAAAAGGTTTCTTATGATTAATCATTTTGACTTTCCTTATTTTGAGAAACATTTTTTTTATGAACCGTGAGAACTCTCAAATTATATATTGAATCATATGTTTTTTTTGTTCATTCACATGTGAAATGATATAAAAAAGTATGTCGTAGAAGAAACTTTTTTAAAAAACCTTCAAAATAGCCTTTTGTGAACCTGTGAATGAATAAGTTCACGTTCTCGTTCACATGTAAACAAACGAATATATATAAGGTTTTGAAAAAAATATATTTCTGCAACATATATTTTTATAACGTTTCACATGTGAATGAACAAAAAAAACATATGATCCAATACATAATTTAAGAGTTCTCAAGGTTCTTACAAAAAAATGGGTTCTCAAAATAAGGTTCTCCTAATCATTTTATTAAAGTTATTTTTTATGTTTATAGTTACTCGAATGTTTTAAAAAATGTATACTCATGGTGATTCAGATTAGAAGTGTCCACACAGTAGTCGAATATATTTCAAATATTTAGCAAAGACACGCGATTAGTAGGTTGAATGTGATGGCGTTCAATGATCATGATAGTTGTGTGAAAAGAAAAGGTTACGGGATATCTCTCTATATAACTAAGGAGAGGATAGTTTTTTGATTAGTTGGCAATTATGAGAGAATGCCATGTAAGATTTTTCATTATGTGTCATACTTACATTAATTTCCTAATTTTAAGCATTTCTTTAAAAATTATTCTTTATTATAATCATCATTGATTAATAATTAAAATATTAAAAAGTAAAAAAATAAAATTACAAGTCGAATATATGGATGACTCACGATCCTTTCAAAAATATAGATCCCTTTTCCTTCTCGATAATAATAATTCATTCTTAATAATTTTACCATATTTGATGTTTCTAACTTTTTTTATATAAGTCATTATCTAGCGTAATAATTATATATCGATTATATCAAATTATTTTAGCATTTAATTTAAGAGGATAACATACCTGCTGAAACAAAGAGGCAATTCCCTGCTTTTCCTCTCACATAACAACAAGATTTTTAAAATTGTTATGCTATTTAATCACATGGGGAATATAATTAATTGGTTTGTAAAGGAAAAAGCAGGGGCTGCCTGCTTTGTGAAGTAGGTATTATTTTCCCTTAATTTAATATGATAAAATAGTGAATTTTTTTTTTTCCTTTTCATCATTTGAATTTTAAAAGATCTTATTTTACCTTTTAATTATTAGATTAAAATCCAATTTATTACTCAAATTCAATAAATTATTCAAAACTTGGAAATTAGTCGTTTCCGTTTATGTTTTATGAATTGAAATTAAACTTATGTTAATGGTTTATCTATGGGCTATATTTTATATACTTTATTTCTTGATTTTATATGTTGTTACATGGTTGTATGATTTAAACATTATTAAAAAACTAAATTCATTGATTAGTATCAAAATATATTCAATTATGATGTAAATGTCTTTAACAAGTATGTTTACATTTTACATTGTTGTTACAATATTGTAGTCTTATACATTAGATTTGGAAGATGTATTATTTATTTTTAACATATTTTTATGACTACAATTATTCACTATGCAACGTATGAGTTTAATCTAGTTATACTACAAAGTTTATTTTTTATGTTTATAGTTACTCGAATGTTTTAAAAAATGTATACTCATGGTGATTCAGATTAGAAGTGTCCACACAGTAGTCGAATATATTTCAAATATTTAGCAAAGACACGCGATTAGTAGGTTGAATGTGATGGCGTTCAATGATCATGATAGTTGTGTGAAAAGAAAAGGTTACGGGATATCTCTCTATATAACTAAGGAGAGGATAGTTTTTTGGTTAGTTGGCAATTATGAGAGAATGCCATGTAAGCTTTTTCATTATGCGTCATACTTACATTAATTTCTTAATTTTAAGCATTTCTTTAAAAATTATTCTTTATTATAATCATCATTGATTAATAATTAAAATATTAAAAAGTAAAAAAATAAAATTACAAGTCGAATATATGGATGACTCACGATCCTTTCAAAAATATAGATCCCTTTTCCTTCTCGATAATAATAATTCATTCTTAATAATTTTACCATATTTGATGTTTCTAACTTTTTTTATATAAGTCATTATCTAGCGTAATAATTATATATCGATTATATCAAATTATTTTAGCATTTAATTTAAGAGGATAACATACCTGCTGAAACAAAGAGGCAATTCCCTGCTTTTCCTCTCACATAACAACAAGATTTTTAAAATTGTTATGCTATTTAATCACATGGGGAATATAATTAATTGGTTTGTAAAGGAAAAAGCAGGGGGCTGCCTGCTTATTGAAGTAGGTATTATTTTCCCTTAATTTAATATGATAATAGTGAATTTTTTTTCCTTTTCATCATTTGAATTTTAAAAGATCTTATTTTACCTTTTAATTATTAGATTAAAATCCAATTTATTACTCAAATTCAATAAATTATTCAAAACTTGGAAATTAGTCGTTTCCGTTTATGTTTTATGAATTGAAATTAAACTTATGTTAATGGTTTATCTATGGGCTATATTTTATATACTTTATTTCTTGATTTTATATGTTGTTACATGGTTGTATGATTTAAACATTATTAAAAAACTAAATTCATTGATTAGTATCAAAATATATTCAATTATGATGTAAATGTCTTTAACAAGTATGTTTACATTTTACATTGTTGTTACAATATTGTAGTCTTATACATTAGATTTGGAAGATGTATTATTTATTTTTAACATATTTTTATGACTACAATTATTCACTATGCAACGTATGAGTTTAATCTAGTTATACTACAAAGTTTATTTTTTTATTTGAATTTTTATTATATACATTTAACATCTATTGCTATATGACTTTTTAATTTATAGTAATATATTGAATTTCTACTTTAATTAATTTATTTTGTCTTATTAATTGTTATTGCATTAAATTTTATAATATAGTATATAATCCGAACAATCTTTTATAGATAAATCTTTAGTTGTTTTTTTCATAAAAAAGTCAAAGGCGCATTTGGTTGGAAAAAACACCACTTGTTTTCTATATTTCTTTTCTGAAAATTCATGGAAAACTGAAAAATGAAATAACATGTTTTATGTTGAATACATTCTCAAAATTTTTATTTGTTTTATAGAAATTAAAAATCCAAATTAAAGATAAAAATTTATCTGTTTTATAGAAATGGAAAATTCAAATTATAGATAAAAAACTAGATTACATTTTCCATAAAAATAGTAACCATTTTATCATCACCATTTTAGTTGTATTTAAATCATGGCAAAACAAATTTGTTTTTTAGATCGACTACTAGATTTAGATCCCGCCGAAAACACGGGTCTGTTGAATAAACTTGTTTTCTATGTATTCACTAAGCTGGAATAATTAACATTAGAGTAAAATATATATTTTTATAACCAAATTATAAATAATATGTTTTATATCCATAAATTCACATCTCTTTAATAATATTTGATGCGAACTAATTATATTTTTGGTTAATAAATTATGACAGACATAAATAAACATTGTTAGATTAAGTGGTTCTTAGTTTCTTACCCTTGCTTTTGGAAACAAAGGTTATGAGTTCAATTCTCACTTTATGCAAATGCCGGAAGTCCTTTTCTATCATTTAGATAGAACCTGAAAGTAATCTCTCTACCTTTGATAAATGTAAGACTATCTACATCTTCAACCTCTCTTATGCACCATCGATGTATTAGAATCAAAAATCCGTTGAAAACAGAGTTGAGTGTTACATTTACACAAATTTACAAATTTAAAACCCATTATTTCAGTGCTATATGACAACAATTAATACTTAGATTGAAAGTGATATAGGACATTTGCCATCACATTATTATATGAGCCAAAGTCCAAAAATGATATTAGACAATAATTAAAATTGAAATCGAAACCGATTCGAAAAAGTGGTGGAAGAAAAACCTAGAAGGAGGCTATTAATTAAAAATTATAAATACATTTTTTATAATTGACCTCGAATCGCACCAAAACTTGTATATCACCTTTAATTATCATGTGAAAGACATGGGATTCATTGACGACTCAAAAGTTACATAAAACGACCGAACGGCTCGTTGACCCGTTCTATACTCCTTTTGATCAAAAGACCATCTCTTCAAATTTTAACATACACAATCTGATCATATAGTTCACAGAAATGTTTCAACCATATATATGCTAACATAGAAATTGTCAAATTAGTCATGAGCTTGATCACAACTCCAACAGGACGACTAGCTAGCTACCGAAATAGGGATTAGGATAAAAGTGGAGGCCAAACATTCAAATTTCATCTCATGTCCCTTCAATCATAGTGTTATATATGTCATAAATCTTCCCTCATATTGGCTGTGAGCCTGTGAGACCCGTCAATGGGGGCGGATAATGCGTCAGCTATCCCTTTTTCATAAATAACTCCATTATGATCATTATCAAAAGTGATATGTAACCCATTTTATCTAAAGGTATTAAATTATTAATGTAAGATATATTATATATGTATATATTAGTTGTCAAATTTAATTTATGAAAACTTTAAAAGTTGGAACCTTACTAGGTAGATATGTTAGAGGTGGCAAGAGAGAAGGGCAAAATCGGTCAAGGAAATACCATGAATAGGCTACGTACATCATGTCTGAATACGGAAAATCTCATCTAATTACATGTTTACCCGTAAAACACTCGTAGTTCCTTTTTTAGGTAAAGAACACTAGTAGTTCTTCGGCAACAGGTGATATGGTGTCTTATGTCGTAACTTACATTGTCATAACTTGGAGAGGTATATACAAGGAAACATATTTAGCCATTCAATTCATCATTAGATTAGTGAAAATCCTATGTATAGCTATTCTACACAACATATTTGTGAAAATCTTGTGAAAACATTTCAAGGTTTTCAGAATTTCCTGTAAAATTGCATCAGTTATGTTATTGTTATGCTCTTCAAGAAGAGCTTTTACATTCGGTGTCTCTGGATCCAATAACCCCGAAGAGAAATTATACTTTCATGACATTTAAGTTTCTCATCACCGATCGTGTGCAGCTCTGATTCAAGAATCTAAACCTTCTTTTCTACTGTTAACTATTCATCAATATCTTCCATATATTTATGATCTAAAATAAAAGGAATACTGAATCCTTGAATGGTTGGGTAGTCATTAGGTTTCATGACGCTACTTACCTGATTGACAAAAATTTCCTGAAGAACACAACATTCTATCCTTGGCCATTTCTTTTGTCACTTTGAAATTCAGTATCACTAAATAACACTACAAATATCTCTATCTGATGGAGAGGCTGCCTGTTAATAACTATTTCTATATAGGAAACAGAAATAGTATCATATAATAAAGGATATCCTCCGGCGTTTGTCTGATGTAATCTGGTTTACTTGATTGATTTAAACCCACTGTTGGGTACACCATGGACCGTGACTAGCAAAAGGAGATTTAGAACACTTGAGAATGTGTCCTGCTTAATCTCTACTGTTAGCATCAAATCTTTTGACAAAGAAGGCACATACGTTGATCTCCCAGTCTTGGATAACTTGGCTACCAAACTAAGATGGAATAACCAAACTAAGATGGAATAACATTGATCTAATCACGGTTAACACACATGGAGAATTGGCCTCCGCACGTATACGCACAATTGATCTGATATTTCAACACAAGGTCGACTTGCATTGCTTGAGATTCTCTCTTTGCGACAAATAGAATAGAAACTTATAGGGAGTTTTTGTTGAGTATAACAGCAAAAGCCCTCTGGTACCTGATCATCAGCTCAAGGAAGTGTAACTCCCCTGCTTTCTAGTGTCATTTATTGGGCTGAAGGGCTTCGGCAAAGAAAAAATAAGCCACTTTGATGTTGTTATTCAAAGGACTCTTTAGAACCTTTGGAAAAATCCGAACAATAGCTGCCTTAACTCTAAATCGTCTAAACCTGAGCGAGGCTATCTTTCACATGGGTTATTAATAAGAGTAATCTTCTTGATACCTTCGTTATATGTAATTTTCAAGCACCTTGCTAATTTATAATTTAAAATTGCTGTTAAAAAACATCATAAAGCGAAAGATAAGCACAAAATTTACGAAACTTAACACCCCAAGCCAAGGCTCGGAATATCACGGAAATCACATAGCACCAGGTGGAATTACAATAGAACAAACTAAATGCAATTAGAGGATTCAGTGAATCCATACAAAACGATAAACAAGTAACAAAATACAACAGGAGCGAGTAAACATCAAGATTACAACGACAACAAAAGAAGGCTATCAATCCTAAATACAATGCAACATAAGGCAAATGGATCCTTGATCCATATCAGTCCAGTCCGGGTTCAACAGTAAGCAAACAATCAAACTCCACGTCCTGGATAACCTGGTTACCTGAAAAGTGTACTAAGCATAGTCAACACAAGGTTGGTGAGTTCGTAATAATGGTTCGTAAAGAACCAACATCAATAATCACAATATAAGAATAGAGGCTAGACATGACTTACAGTGAGCCTCTACATAACACAACGTCGCCCAACAACAAGATTACACAAGACAAGTAAATGTGTAATGAGAAATGCATAAATGATATGAGTATCAATGCAAATGCCGGAATGCATGAATAAGCCAATATGCCTATCCTGAGCGTGACCTTCAGTCACCTATGCAACGATACCCTTCTGCCATCGCAATGGACAAGGCTGTATCTCAAAATCATCGAGATATATATGTCTATATACTCGGGGTCAAGACTACATCCAAAATGGGTGCATACATCTATGCACCAGGATGCCGGCAAATCCCCTGCCGAGGGTCCATCAATAATGTATGCAATGCTTACAATCAAATGTAAATGCATAAATCATAAACCAACGATCGATATACGATGAATATGAATCAATAATCAATATTCGCCAAACCTGAGTCATCCATCAATAATCGTCAATCATAAACCGATAATCACCACTCATCGACATCAGCCATTAACCATAACACATAACCCAACCCACAAATTCGACCAAAACATCATAATCGTCCACAAATCCTCCAAACCCTAACCCTAACCCTAATTTCCTTACCATTTTCAAGCCTAACCCTAACCCTAACCCTAACCCTAACCCTAACCCTAACCCTAACCCTAACCCTAACCCTAACCCTAACCCTAACCCTAACCCTAACCCTAACCCTAACCCTAACCCTAACCCTAACCCTAACCCTAACCCTAACCCTAACCCTAACCCTAACCCTAACCCTAACCCTAACCCTAACCCTAACCCTAACCCTAACCCTAACCCTAACCCTAACCCTAACCCTAACCCTAACCCTAACCCTAACCCTAACCCTAACCCTAACCCTAACCCTAACCCTAACCCTAACCCTAACCCTAACCCTAACCCTAACCCTAACCCTAACCCTAACCCTAACCCTAACCCTAACCCTAACCCTAACCCTAACCCTAACCCTAACCCTAACCCTAACCCTAACCCTAACCCTAACCCTAACCCTAACCCTAACCCTAACCCTAACCCTAACCCTAACCCTAACCCTAACCCTAACCCTAACCCTAACCCTAACCCTAACCCTAACCCTAACCCTAACCCTAACCCTAACCCTAACCCTAACCCTAACCCTAACCCTAACCCTAACCCTAACCCTAACCCTAACCCTAACCCTAACCCTAACCCTAACCCTAACCCTAACCCTAACCCTAACCCTAACCCTAACCCTAACCCTAACCCTAACCCTAACCCTAACCCTAACCCTAACCCTAACCCTAACCCTAACCCTAACCCTAACCCTAACCCTAACCCTAACCCTAACCCTAACCCTAACCCTAACCCTAACCCTAACCCTAACCCTAACCCTAACCCTAACCCTAACCCTAACCCTAACCCTAACCCTAACCCTAACCCTAACCCTAACCCTAACCCTAACCCTAACCCTAACCCTAACCCTAACCCTAACCCTAACCCTAACCCTAACCCTAACCCTAACCCTAACCCTAACCCTAACCCTAACCCTAACCCTAACCCTAACCCTAACCCTAACCCTAACCCTAACCCTAACCCTAACCCTAACCCTAACCCTAACCCTAACCCTAACCCTAACCCTAACCCTAACCCTAACCCTAACCCTAACCCTAACCCTAACCCTAACCCTAACCCTAACCCTAACCCTAACCCTAACCCTAACCCTAACCCTAACCCTAACCCTAACCCTAATCCAAACCCTAACCCTAACCCTAATTTCCATTTTTACCATTTTCAAGTCTTGGAATCCCATAAAAACGACTAGAAACACAAGAACAAGCATAAATAGAAGTAAATGGGATGAATTTGACTTACCAAAACCTTCACCTAGTCTCTAACCCGAATTTGACCCGAAATGGCTAGAAATCTTGCACTTTGAAACCCAAATTTTTGATATGTTGTTAAGATGAGGTTGATGATGAAAACCCCAAACAAAATCTTGCTTAATTCCCAATATGCGAGATAGAAATCTAGAGAGAGAGAGAGGTATGTGTTTGTGTGTGTTTCTTGGAGGAGAAAAGAGAGAAAGATAGAAAGATAGATAGAAAATGAGAGGGGGAGAAGGGATAAGGAGGGAGATTGGGTCTTGGGTGGCTGGTGGGTTGTGGGCTACCCACGGGCCGACCCGCTTCTCATCCCAAGCCAAATTACAAACGTTAGGCATTTAAACACCGATTAAAACATATTATCGACCCGACGAATATACCACGTTGTCATTTTGTCACAAAACGACCCAAATATTTCATTAACTTAAATTGTTAGTCAAATTGCACGTAAAGTCAAACGGTCAAATTTCACGGATGTTACATTATTCCCCCGTTGAAAGAATTTCGTCCCGAAATTCAACAAAACCCTAATTAGCCAATAAATGCGGATACTTAGACTTCATGCGATCCTCTCGCTCCCAACTGAACTCGGCTCCGCGCCTAGCGTTTCCACCTAACCCTATCGATCGTGTAGAGTTTACTCTTGAGTTTCTTGACTCGGCGGTCCAAGATCTCTACCGGTTCTTCAATAAAATTCAAATTCGACTCAACCCTGACCTTGTCCATAGGCACATGATATGTAGGGTCCGCCAAACACTCGCGTAGGTTGCAAATATGAAACACATCATGTACACCGCTAAGCTCTTGTGGTAATTCTATTCGATAAGCAACTTTTCCAACCCTTTTCGAGGATCTTGAAAGGACAATTATACCTCGGCCCGAGTTTGCCTCGCTTCACGAATCGGATGACGCCTTTCCACGGTGATACCTTCAAACGTACAAAATCACCCACTTCCAACTCTAACGGTCTCAGCCTCACATCGGCATACTCCTTACTTAGCATGTGAGCTAGCTGGGCTATTCTCTTAACTTGAGAAGTTATTCTTGTCATTCCTATTAGAAATCCTAACCCGCTACTTTGGCTTTCTTTGATTCTTGGTTCGTCCCAATGGGGAGTAGCATCTCTTCTACTTAGTTCTTCGGCCAGTGTCATTCGAATACTCGCGTAACAACCGTCGTTGCACAGGATTGCCGTCATGGTTATAAGTACATTATCTTCACATGTGATCAAGTCTCAAGTCGGTTTGAGTGCCCGTCGTTCATTGGATGGCTCCCTGAATTGGAGTTAAGCGACTTCCTTTATCTGGAAGGACAGAAATCGAATCTTCGTGCACCTAACCCATTTATCCTTCATACTAATGTGCCAGGTTGTCACATTTTACCGACCTCGCCGTATCGTGATCATTTCTTGTCGTCGGCAACTTCATGGCGAAATCCATTATGAGTTATTTTCCTTCGAATCTCTCTCCCGGTCTTTCACTACGAGCTTATTCGCCTCTCAGAAGTCTATAAGGGTTTTGACTACGCGCGCGATGTTGAGAAGTGAAGCATATACGAAATTTTAAGTTATCGAGATGGGACAAGCCCGATAAGTCACCCGGAAAAGCGTTCGGGAGACTCAAGATTAACAAGGACAACGTTAGTTTTTCAGACTCTTGAGACGGTAGCTCTAAGGACGCCTGAGTTGGAAGACTTACACGGGGCCCTAAGAATCCTACCGTTAGATATTTTTACACAGGTAACCCTACTACACAACTTTAGAACTGTCTCCCTCGGTGGCATTCAGATTACACTCACTTTTTCATCAAGAATCTTTATATCATACGGCGCCCAGTACGTGAGGAGTTTTGTCGTCTTTTAGAGTCGAGATAGATACACGGGATATTCGAGCAAATTTAGTCAGTGAGTCGCTAAACATTCAAAATTGCAAACATATAATTCCAAAACACACGAACGAATGTAACTCAAAGGAGTAACGTTAGAATAAACGAGATTCATAGTCGGTTTCGATATCGAATAGTGTAGTAACATAACAACCATTAGGAGGAATGTACCTTAACCAACGTTAGGATCACTTTGGTCTCCTCTGCCATTCTCTGCAAAAGCTCGGCTACGAAGTTGAACTTGATGGTCTTGCTGGCCACGGCTTTGGTTATAAATGACTATTTGTAGTTGATTACGAGGAATCGCCACTTCAACTTGTTGTCCGATCCATTGCGGACAATTATTTCGGTAGTGATCAGGGCTTCCACATTTAAAGCACGTACTCCATGGAAAGTTGCCTTGGGGATGAATGGTTTGAAGGGGTACTACATTCAATGGTGCCACTATCGGTGCTCTACAATTCCCAGCTAAGTGCCCGCGCCGATTACAATTAAAGCAAGTCCCATATTGGTTAGTGGGAGAGTGATGGCGATTACACCTTCCACACAAGGGGTGAGATCCTAAGTAAGTTTTCCTTGCCGGCTCTGCTACTTCAGCTTGTTGTCCAATCCATTTCGGACAATCTTTCACGTAGTGTGCACGACTACCACATCCAAAACACTCGCCTTTTTGTTGATTACCTCGGGGAGGGACGACATGAATAGGAGCCACGTTCGTTGGGCCCGTGCTCGGGGCTCTACAATTCTTGGACGTGTGGCCAACTTGGTTGCAATTAAAACACGCCCTGCATTGAACGTCGGTGGTGTGGTGATTGTTGCATCTTTCACATGACGGATGAGGTCCAACATAAGCTTTCCTCACCGGGCCCATCGCCGCCCTGAATCTACCCTTATTATGACCATTGGGGTCACACCTGCCCGCTTTCCTTGCCTCACTAGGTTCTCCGATTTCTTTCCTTTTTGATGAGGCTCTACCCGACACCTTCTCGTCACCCATATTTACTCTAGTTCCACGCGTCTCATTGTTTCCTTGGAGGCTTGCCGTGACTTGGGCTACGATAGTGGGTATGGCGTTTACCACTGCTTGGGCAATCACAGTTGCTAAATCCGGCTCATCGCTATGGCTAGTCGTATTCCTTCTTGATCTCACCATTTTCTACAAGGTAAGTAACGCGTTGACCCGAAAGTTAGCCTCACAATGCTCACATATTAGTCACACAAGTAATTAATGCTCTCATACCATATAACATACTCATTTCATCTCATTAAACTAAGGTAAGAGTGTTAGAATCCTATGAAATTTGTTACTTATTATTTTATCATGTCAAGTTCATTATCATTGGTTATCTTTAATTCATGTAATCGTGTCAATACATCCTACTATAAAACTAACTTGCTAACTTCATTCATACAATCGCCCGTATCCTAATACATTTTACACGTGCATTACCAATTATCTCATAATCCGCATATAATCAAGTTTAGCTATGCCTCATACATTTTTAAGCTCGCATACCATTAGGCAACATACCCCTATTGTTCACCGAATACGATTAACATCATTAGTGTTGGAATATCATCCGTTTATAATACATATGAGTTAGGGTGTTTACAACCTTGATACTCTCTTAGGGTGCATATCAACTCATTTATCACATTGTATCCTAACCGTTTATCAACACGTTTAAGTCAAATTACAACAAAAGCATTTATGATTTCAACTTGACCACTACGGGCCATACATACATACATACACATCACACATGCATACATACATACATACATACATACATACATACATACATACATACATACATACATACATACATACATACATACATACATACATACATACATACATACATACATACATACATACATACATACATACATACATACATACATACATACATACATACATACATACATACATACATACATACATACATACATACATACATACATACATACATACATACATACATACATACATACATACATACATACATACATACATACATACATACATACATACATACATACATACATACATACATACATACATACATACATACATACATACATACATACATACATACATACATACATACATACATACATACATACATACATACATACATACATACATACATACATACATACATACATACATACATACATACATACATACATACATACATACATACATACATACATACATACATACATACATACATACATACATACATACATACATACATACATACATACATACATACATACATACATACATACATACATACATACATACATACATACATACATACATACATACATACATACATACATACATACATACATACATACATACATACATACATACATACATACATACATACATACATACATACATACATACATACATACATACATACATACATACATACATACATACATACATACATACATACATACATACATACATACATACATACATACATACATACATACATACATACATACATACATACATACATACATACATACATACATACATACATACATACATACATACATACATACATACATACATACATACATACATACATACATACATACATACATACATACATACATACATACATACATACATACATACATACATACATACATACATACATACATACATACATACATACATACATACATACATACATACATACATACATACATACATACATACATACATACGTACATACATACATACATACATACATACATACATACATACATACATACATACATACATACATACATACATACATACATACATACATACATACATACATACATACATACATACATACATACATACATACATACATACATACATACATACATACATACATACATACATACATACATACATACATACATACATACATACATACATACATACATACATACATACATACATACATACATACATACATACATACATACATACATACATGCATACAACATACATACATACATACATACATACATACATACATACATACATACATACATACATACATACGTACATACATACATACATACATACATACATACATACATACATACATACATACATACATACATACATACATACATACATACATACATACATACATACATACATACATACATACATACATACATACATACATACATACATACATACATACATACATACATACATACATACATACATACATACATACATACATACATACATACATACATACATACATACATACATACATACATACATACATACATACATACATACATACATACATACATACATACATACATACATACATACATACATACATACATACATACATACATACATACATACATACATACATACATACATACATACATACATACATACATACATACATACATACATACATACATACATACATACATACATACATACATACATACATACATACATACATACATACATACATACATACATACATACATACATACATACATACATACATACATACATACATACATACATACATACATACATACATACATACATACATACATACATACATACATACATACATACATACATACATACATACATACATACATACATACATACATACATACATACATACATACATACATACATACATACATACATACATACATACATACATACATACATACATACATACATACATACATACATACATACATACATACATACATACATACATACATACATACATACATACATACATACATACATACATACATACATACATACATACATACATACATACAGACATACATACATACATACATACATACATACATACATACATACATACATACATACATACATACATACATACATACATACATACATACATACATACATACATACATACATACATACATACATACATACATACATACATACATACATACATACATACATACATACATACATACATACATACATACATACATACATACATACATACATACATACATACATACATACATACGTACATACATACATACATACATACATACATACATACATACATACATACATACATACATACATACATACATACATACATACATACATACATACATACATACATACATACATACATACATACATACATACATACAATGCAACATAAGGCAAATGGATCCTTGATCCATATCAGTCCAGTCCGGGTTCAACAGTAAGCAAACAATCAAACTCCACGTCCTGGATAACCTGGTTACCTGAAAAGTGTACTAAGCATAGTCAACACAAGGTTGGTGAGTTCGTAATAATGGTTCGTAAAGAACCAACATCAATAATCACAATATAAGAATAGAGGCTAGACATGACTTACAGTGAGCCTCTACATAACACAACGTCGCCCAACAACAAGATTACACAAGACAAGTAAATGTGTAATGAGAAATGCATAAATGATATGAGTATCAATGCAAATGCCGGAATGCATGAATAAGCCAATATGCCTATCCTGAGCGTGACCTTCAGTCACCTATGCAACGATACCCTTCTGCCATCGCAATGGACAAGGCTGTATCTCAAAATCATCGAGATATATATGTCTATATACTCGGGGTCAAGACTACATCCAAAATGGGTGCATACATCTATGCACCAGGATGCCGGCAAATCCCCTGCCGAGGGTCCATCAATAATGTATGCAATGCTTACAATCAAATGTAAATGCATAAATCATAAACCAACGATCGATATACGATGAATATGATTCAATAATCAATATTCGCCAAACCTGAGTCATCCATCAATAATCGTCAATCATAAACCGATAATCACCACTCATCGACATCAGCCATTAATACTTCGCCAAAACATAACCCAAGTCAATCAACATATGATGAACCATAAACTAATAATCAATAATCGTCAATCTTAACCCACTAATCATCATTCGACAACCATAAGCCACCCACCACAATCTAAACCAACTATACGTACATATACTTCAGAGGATTCTACTTCCTTCGAGTCCCAGATGCTTATATATAGGGTCACCCGCAGCCTTCCCACCACATCTAAAACCCAATGAAGGCATAACCGACTTTCATGTATGTACGTCTATCCTAATATTACTAGATACTTAACTAATATAAACTAAGTCAATCAAACGTGATAATCATCTCAACAATTCAATACTCAAACCAATTTAACCAATCTCACGAAAGGAACCATCACACCAATCCAACAACTAAAACAATCAATCAATCAATCAATCAATAAATGCAAGTAAACACACCAGGTTTACACTTTTCAGCCCGGATCTCAAGTGAGTAGGGAGATACGAAACTCACCTCGATTGGCTAAGAAAGTTAAGATTGATATAAGGTCAAGTTATTGTCGTACAATGTCCTCCTCGCGTCCAACACCTAAATATCGATCATATACATACACATTAACACGCATGAACACATATACGTAACTTATCAATTTCTCGACAAAACCCTAATTAGGTTTCCAAAATGCTTTCCGACGTTAAATGACTTCTACGACTCTTAATCAATGTTATACAAGATAAGAAGTGAATTAGATTAAGACTCGGCGCGTAAAACGGTCTAGAAGGTCAAACTAGGTCAAACAAGGAACATTTCAGAAAACAACTGCCGTAACTTACGGCCAACAGGGGCGTAGGTTACGGCGGTCAGAATTCAACAGGCGTAAGGTACGGTGGCAAGGGGCGTAAGCTACGGTCCTCTAGAAAGTTCACTTTTGGCGTAAAAGTTGGCGTAGACAGAAGCATTTTGGCGTAAGGTCCAAATTGAAGTTAGGGATAGGCGTAAGCTACGCCCCAAAGGGCCGTAACCTACGCCCAGAAGAATTATAACTAGCGTAACCTACGGCCCCAAGGGGCGTAGGTTACGCCCCATACTGGGCAGCAACATCACCAGCAGCAACAAGTGCAGAAAAAAAAAAAAAAAAAAGAAAAAAAAAAAAAAAAAAAAAAAAAAAAAAAAAAAAAAAAAAAAAAAAAAAGAAAAAAAAAAAAAAAAAAAAAAAAAAAAAAAAAAAAAAAAAAAAAAAAAAAGAAAAAAAAAAAAAAAAAAAAAAAAAAAAAAAAAAAAAAAAAAAAAAAAAAAAAAAAAAAAAAAAAAAAAAAAAAAAAAAAAAAAAAAAAAAAAAAAAAAAAAAAAAAAAAAAAAAAAAAAAAAAAAAAAAAAAAAAAAAAAAAAAAAAAAAAAAAAAAAAAAAAAAAAAAAAAAAAAAAAAAAAAAAAAAAAAAAAAAAAAAAAAAAAAAAAAAAAAAAAAAAAAAAAAAAAAAAAAAAAAAAAAAAAAAAAAAAAAAAAAAAAAAAAAAAAAAAAAAAAAAAAAAAAAAAAAAAAAAAAAAAAAAAAAAAAAAAAAAAAAAAAAAAAAAAAAAAAAAAAAAAAAAAAAAAAAAAAAAAAAAAAAAAAAAAAAAAAAAAAAAAAAAAAAAAAAAAAAAAAAAAAAAAAAAAAAAAAAAAAAAAAAAAAAAAAAAAAAAAAAAAAAAAAAAAAAAAAAAAAAAAAAAAAAAAAAAAAAAAAAAAAAAAAAAAAAAAAAAAAAAAAAAAAAAAAAAAAAAAAAAAAAAAAAAAAAAAAAAAAAAAAAAAAAAAAAAAAAAAAAAAAAAAAAAAAAAAAAAAAAAAAAAAAAAAAAAAAAAAAAAAAAAAAAAAAAAAAAAAAAAAAAAAAAAAAAAAAAAAAAAAAAAAAAAAAAAAAAAAAAAAAAAAAAAAAAAAAAAAAAAAAAAAAAAAAAAAAAAAAAAAAAAAAAAAAAAAAAAAAAAAAAAAAAAAAAAAAAAAAAAAAAAAAAAAAAAAAAAAAAAAAAAAAAAAAAAAAAAAAAAAAAAAAAAAAAAAAAAAAAAAAAAAAAAAAAAAAAAAAAAAAAAAAAAAAAAAAAAAAAAAAAAAAAAAAAAAAAAAAAAAAAAAAAAAAAAAAAAAAAAAAAAAAAAAAAAAAAAAAAAAAAAAAAAAAAAAAAAAAAAAAAAAAAAAAAAAAAAAAAAAAAAAAAAAAAAAAAAAAAAAAAAAAAAAAAAAAAAAAAAAAAAAAAAAAAAAAAAAAAAAAAAAAAAAAAAAAAAAAAAAAAAAAAAAAAAAAAAAAAAAAAAAAAAAAAAAAAAAAAAAAAAAAAAAAAAAAAAAAAAAAAAAAAAAAAAAAAAAAAAAAAAAAAAAAAAAAAAAAAAAAAAAAAAAAAAAAAAAAAAAAAAAAAAAAAAAAAAAAAAAAAAAAAAAAAAAAAAAAAAAAAAAAAAAAAAAAAAAAAAAAAAAAAAAAAAAAAAAAAAAAAAAAAAAAAAAAAAAAAAAAAAAAAAAAAAAAAAAAAAAAAAAAAAAAAAAAAAAAAAAAAAAAAAAAAAAAAAAAAAAAAAAAAAAAAAAAAAAAAAAAAAAAAAAAAAAAAAAAAAAAAAAAAAAAAAAAAAAAAAAAAAAAAAAAAAAAAAAAAAAAAAAAAAAAAAAAAAAAAAAAAAAAAAAAAAAAAAAAAAAAAAAAAAAAAAAAAAAAAAAAAAAAAAAAAAAAAAAAAAAAAAAAAAAAAAAAAAAAAAAAAAAAAAAAAAAAAAAAAAAAAAAAAAAAAAAAAAAAAAAAAAAAAAAAAAAAAAAAAAAAAAAAAAAAAAAAAAAAAAAAAAAAAAAAAAAAAAAAAAAAAAAAAAAAAAAAAAAAAAAAAAAAAAAAAAAAAAAAAAAAAAAAAAAAAAAAAAAAAAAAAAAAAAAAAAAAAAAAAAAAAAAAAAAAAAAAAAAAAAAAAAAAAAAAAAAAAAAAAAAAAAAAAAAAAAAAAAAAAAAAAAAAAAAAAAAAAAAAAAAAAAAAAAAAAAAAAAAAAAAAAAAAAAAAAAAAAAAAAAAAAAAAAAAAAAAAAAAAAAAAAAAAAAAAAAAAAAAAAAAAAAAAAAAAAAAGGGATAAGGAGGGAGATTGGGTCTTGGGTGGCTGGTGGGTTGTGGACTACCCACGGGCCGACCCGCTTCTCATCCCAAGCCAAATTACAAACGTTAGGCATTTAAACACCGATTAAAACATATTATCGACCCGACGAATATACCACGTTGTCATTTTGTCACAAAACGACCCAAATATTTCATTAACTTAAATTGTTAGTCAAATTGCACGTAAAGTCAAACGGTCAAATTTCACGGATGTTACAAACTAGACCCAGCACAGCAACACTCTTGCTTAACGACATGAGCTTAACTCCTAAATTTAGTTCATAGTTGTACAAACATCACAAGCTCGGATGGTATGGTGAAATCAATAATAAAGCACTTATGACTTTTGTGTCGTCGCAGCAAATCTATTCTATAACATTGTTTTAGACTTTCACCATACCAGCTAGCTATTACAAAGTTCTATTATAGTTGGTCTGAAGTAAACACATGAACAACAAAGTTTTTTAGATTATGATCCAAATGCAGACTAGAGAATTACCAAATCCACGTCATCCCTGAGAGATATTGATTCCAGTTGTCGCATTGCAGATAAACGTGCAGCTTCCTCTTTCCTTGAGCTTTTCTTTAGAACTGTGGTTCCCTTCTCACTGTGGTGGCGAGTATCAATCAATATTTTTTCGAGTCTAGCAGCATTCTCTATGATGTGCACAGCAAGTTCAAAGTCGCTGATTCGACCATAATACCCACAATTTCAAGTGTCTTCAGTTGATCGTGGGGGGTACTAGCAACATGCCTTAAACTATCCCCTCTCGTTTTCATCCGTGAAACCCAATGTAACTGCAATAATATATCGAAGTAATCAAATTACTAATTATATACTAAAAAAGCTAAATTTATTTACCTCACAATTTAGATAAAAATGGAACTTTCACACATGCATAGCACAAGTACCTCGATAGTTAAAGTCTCCAAACTCGGACAAGCTTTAACTAATTTAGTGAATTCTAGTAAGCATTCATCTCTGCAAGCTTCAATCGTCAGCCTCAATTTCTTTACATTTGGTAGTTTGGGAATTGAATCAAACTTTATGCCTTTCTGCAAAATCACAAAAACATTATTGCCATATTTCCTTTTGAAGATTTAAACCATCAAGAGATGAATTACAATTCCTAACCTTTTGAAATTTAATGCTGAATGAAAAAACCTGAATGAAAGAAAGACAAGACTTCATTCGGCTGAACAGGTCATTTCTAAACCAAGCCACTCCTTCTCCAATATCAAGTACTCTAAGCATGTTAAGATCTTCAAGTCTTACATATTTTGTTCGACCCTTGTACACAAATGATTCAAGGTCAAATGCAAATAGAAAAATGAATTTAACATTCAAACAAGACACAATTTCTAAGTGTTTTAACTTGTGATATGGTCCATTAACATCCACACATGAAAATTTTCCTACACCATGAAGGGATAATGTTTCAAGATAAGGAGAATAACTTAGAACTTGACACAAGATTCCATTAGACATGTTAATGCTCTTTAAGAACAACTTTCTTAAAAAGGGCATCCGCACATTTATACTGGGAGACGGCCATTCAATGGAGTGACCTGCTTCCGGATCCAATAACTGTGAAGGGAAACGGTAGTAATTTTCATGACAGCCAACTTTCTTACCAATCTTCTTCAAAACTAGTTCAAGAATCTCAACCTTTTTGTTTACAGCAAACTGGAGCCATTCATCGATATCTTTCTCATATTCATTATCTAAATCAAAACGAATACGAAACTCTTGGATGGCTGGGTAGTCATGATGTTTGATGACACTATTCACCTTACTTACAAACTTCTTTCGCTCTGAAGCACACAACTTTGGATCCTTGGGCATATTTTCTAACGTTTCGGTGCCATCAAAAACAAGTTTCACTAACTTACACCATAAGTATCTCCATTGTGTGGAGAGACTGCTCGTTGCTACCAATTCCTTCATAGGCAACAAACACAGTATCATATAAAGAATATCATAAGGAATGTTGCTGATGTAATCTCTTGTACTTGATCCTCCGCAACCCTTCTTCACAAATGAAAATCATCAATAAGTAAGTTTATTAGTTAAAAAAAAAATCTAGGCATAAATAATTGGGGCAAATTGTCAAAAAATGGGCATTGAGTTTCATTTTTCTCAATATAAGGGTAACCTATATTTACGATGGTTTATTATAGTATCACTTATATGTTTCAAATTGATTAGTGGACTCTTTTATCGTCGTAAAATTAAGGTTACCCTTTATTGAGAAAACATAAATAATTAATTTGACTCTTTTTTGGCTATTTGCCCAAATAATTATACCAGTATACCCAAAATTTTGACGCATTCGTGATAATCATAACAACAAAAATAATACCAAATTGAACGAATATTAATCAAAATGTCCATATGTATCAAAACAAATATTTGAATTGTGAAATTGAGAAGGTAAGTCAGTAGATCAACCATGCAGAATCAACCAAATGTACGGTTTAATTGTCAACGAACTAATTTACCATAAGTGTCATATATTCTTTCAACAAAATATATGTATATACATATATGAGATAATTATCTTACATGGAAAGAAAAATTTGGTGTTAATCGAGTTCCATTTTTGCCAATTACCTTAAAAAAAAATAATCTATGAAGAAACTGATAATTAAATTCATTTCAGAAGAATTGATCAGTCACTATATACATATATACAGATATATATATGTATATTATAACTGTAATATATCGAGCAGGATTTTAGCAATCAGAAATGATCGTTGATGCATGCATTAATTTCATATATTGGTGAAACCCTAAAAAACAACAAATTGAAAAAACTTCATCTCTAAATAAGCATATATTCGTATCACCTCTGTTTCAGCAGATCGGGTCCTTTTATAATCCATTTGTTGGTTCTTGCTTTTGTGATGTGAAGAAGAAAAAACGGTGACTGTAAGAAGCTAGTTCTGACTAAAAGTTGACAAACAGGATACGATATCAGGTTTTATACTAGTGCAATTGGGCCTAGATTTCTTTGTTATTTTGGGTCCAGCAATTGCTCCTAATCCAATACTCTACTATTTAATACTCTATTTTTTGTTCATTCGGTCATTCCCTTTTGTGGGATACAGAATAAGGTGATTTGTTTTAAATTTTATATAGTTCTAGCCTAAAACATAGAGTATAAACATGACAAGGAATTAAAACTCGAGGATACTTGATTCCACCGTGAGGATGTACGATGTTGACAATGATACCCCTACCCGAGGGTAGAGCGGCTGGTTATAGTTATACATCCGGCAAGGAGCTAGTGAGTGGAGTAAAAATGTGTGTATGTGGGTAGGCATATGTGTGCGTGTGGACATGCATATGTGTACGTATGTGTATGTTGAAGGGACGCACACGCGCATGTGAAACGTATATGAGTGTATAACTAAGTAAAGCCACATATGAAAATGAAGATACTCGTTCTAAAGATACAACCAGACACGCTTTAAAACTATCGGACAACATCTTCCAACAAACACAAAGGATGCTGGATCGGGGCATATGTAGAAAGTACAGAGTGTTGTAGATAGCAACAAAGATTTGGAGAAGCACTAGTGTGAGTGTTATCCCCAAATTACTGACAAATTGTATGAACATACAAGACAAATTAAAATTACCAAGACAATAATTGATAGAATAAGACTCGCGTGGAATGATAATGTTCCACCTTAATATCTAGGTGGAAAAATTTTAACTTGATCATTTGTATGATTGAAGATTACATAATATCTAGCCATCTATATGTGCCACGCGTGCCATAGAAGGACCAATGATTTCTCCAAAATTCGTGAACATATGGACGTAAACGTTCATCTAAATAACTAAATTTATGATGAATTGTGGAACCAAGCCTAAAAATATATTTTGAATGTTAAACTATTGTCTTAGAAATATTAAAATCATATCATAAATAAAAAATGGCACATGAAAATGGGGCTTGCGTGCGGATTCTAATAGTCGGAATGTCAATTAAGGAACGATTCAATAATCTCAGGTTCTGATCATTCTTAACAGGGGAAGTTTTCCAGAGTGAAGATTAACAACCACGTCCGGAATTGGGGTGGAACGTAATGATAGAGCTGTCGTGGTTTGAGCGATGTGAAGGCAACACCACGTGGCAGAAGAGCATCAAAGGGGCTTAATCAATCCCCCACAAAATAAAACAGGGATAAGTATCCTGGAATGTAACAAACTTTGGATGAATGTCTATAGTAGGAAATAACTAAAGTCGTGTGTATTGTATGTAAACAACTCGAAATTATGTTTATTGTATGTAAGAAAACATACGTGGCAACCATATATAGCTGCCACTTGTTAGATTTTGATTGGTTGGATACATTTTCTTACATACAATAAACATAATTTCGAGTTGTTTACATACAATACACACGACTTTAGTTATTTCCTACTATAGACATTCGTTCAAAGTTTACATTCCAGGATACTTATCCCAATATAACAAATAAAGAAGCCCCGCTCAACATAGAAAGAAAATATGGAGTGACATTTAGAGCTGGCAATTTCTGACACGGACCTGTTAGCACGACACGACACGACCTGGTTTTTTCGTGTTTGGCCTTAACGTGTTTCGTGTCTTAACAGGTCCGGACCTGTTAAGACACGATAAGACAAGTAGTATATATATGGACATGTTAAGACACGTTAAAGACATGTTAAAGACTCGTTAAAGACACGTTAAGGACACGTTAAGACACGATAAGACACGTTAAGACACGATAAGATACGTTATCAGGTCCCTTAACAGGTCCCTTATCGTGTACCTTTTAACAAGTCCCTTAACAGGTCCCTTATCGTGTAACCTGTTAAAAATCGTGTCGTGTTCAAAAAAAAATAAAAAATTAAAACACTGTAGTCTTTTGATGGCTACTTGATACGACACAGAAGTTAGCTCCTTTTTATCTGTTACCAAATCAACCTACATTGTCACATTGGAAAGGAATCAAGGATAGACCGATAGAGGCTGATGCCCTGGTATGGCATGCTTGTAAAGACTAATGATAAATCCACAATTATTACTTGTACCACAATGGCTGTTTACTACTTAACTAGACCAATTGCATTTTGATGTGAGCACAAGTTATCCAACATAGAAATTTCAGTTCTGTATAGATAAGAAGTTTGTCAACTCTTTTGAGTGGATATATAATGGCAGCTGCATATAGATGAAGTCATATTTTATTAGAATTGATTCAAATCATTCAATACATAAACAGTTTTGAGTGCAAGAAATGAACATATTTATGTTGTACTGTAAAATGTACACACATGGTATGGACTGTATTAATTTTGTTAAGAAGAAGATTAACATAAAAAGTTAAAAGAAAAAAAAAGAACGGTAGTTACAGGTTTCAGATGAAATTGCAAATTAGAACAAAATGAAAAACAATATTGAAGGGGTCTTTGGATTAGCTTATTTGCTTATGAAGACATTATAATCTCGATTTTGGTGTGTAGATAAGCTTATTTGCTTAGCTTGTATGCTTTATCTAAAAGCTTATTTATTTCCATAAGCTTCATTTCTTTACCTTATTAGCTATGACTTGTACAGTTATGCTTAATAACCATAATAAGCCATAAAATATGGCTTACTAACTCATCAAATAAAACCCACAGCTAGGCCGTGAACAGCCAACCATCGGACTACAAAAATTGGATAGGTACCATCTACGGTCATTGAGGCCTCGTAATATGATCTGCTAAATTCATCAAATTGTTCCAAAGAATCAAAACAACCTGTGGTTTATTGAAATTCCTGTCAGTTCTATGTGATATACTCATTAGTAGATTAATAATAATAACCACCTAGCTTCTGGCGCAGTGGCCAGCCGGGGTACCTTCTGGGTATCTTGGCGAGAGGGGATGTTGGCTTGGAGGTCATGGGATCGAATCTTGTATTCCCCATTGACCTCGGGCATTTACCTCTTTAGCGTAAAATGGGCTCCCTTTGGGGGTACCAGCGGTGTAAGGCGCCTCGAACCCTGAGCATACTGCCCGTTTGGATGTCACTGCTCAGCTCGATGGAACGACCTTCCCACCCGCCGTTCAAGAAAAATAATAATAATACAACAGCATGTCCAGCATTCAGTCAATTTAGACTAATAGGATAATTATACAAGATGATGATTTATTATTATTATTTCAAAACCCAACGGGTGATAGCAATGATGTTTTTCATCAAGTTAAGCAAACGATCACTACCATTATAATGTATGAAGAAGAACTTGCTGATATCTTCAGGATTCATTCGAGTCATTGTGTCAGCAACATCGTCCATCAGCAGTTCCAACAGCCTGTTGATCTCCAACTTGCAAGCAGCCTAAACATAAAAAAAAAAATCAAACAACAATAAAAGAACATTAATTAATAATAATAATAATAATAAAAAATAAAATAATATAAGAACATTAATTAATAATAATAAAATATAAAAGAAGAAAAAAGAGGTGTAAGTAATAGGAACAGTACGTACATCCATTAGATAAAGAATAGCATTCTCATCATCACTCTGATTATTGAACTGTTTGATAAAATCGGAATCGAAATCCTTCAACTTCTCTTGGAGGACCTTTTCGTCATCATCAGAATTCGAATGCTGGATCCTGATCTCTGCGTGTTTCTTCCAGAAGTCGATTACTTTTATAAGGATGCTGTTTTTTATTCTGAGAGAGAGCTCGCCGTGATATTCATACTCGTAAAAGCGACGGAGTAGCTCAGATTCCATTGTAAGAATCTCATCCACCACCACCGGACCATCGGGCAATTTCAGATACATACCACGCCACGGCGGCGGCGTCTTCTTATTTGACATCGCTCGCTCCTTCCTTCCTTCAACTAATTTGATTTTACTTAGAGGACAAGAAGAAGAAAAAAAATGAAACCCCAAATTTTGATCTGGGGGTTTTGAAACTAGTCCTTTTTAAATCTATATTTTACACTTTTACACCTTTTTTTTTCTTTTCCTTAAATTCATAGATATATGTCTAATTTCGTTTTTAATTTCACACACTAACCAGAATTGATGATTATTTATATATATTTTAGTAGTTGTGTAACACCCCAACAAGTCGGAAACATGAGGGTTACACAAATAGCACAACACGACATGGAAATTATGTAGAGTAAATCTAAATGCATAAGAAGGATCAAGTAATCCATACGAACCATTCAGTAATGCAAGTAACCGGATCACACATAAGCATAACCCCTAATCGGGAAATGAATCACGGATCCAAGAAGTCCAACTCCAAGTCTAGCATAAATAAGCAATCAATCATCCAATACGCCTTTGAGCTAACCTGTCACCTGAAAAGTGTACTAACACGCGTCAACATAAAGTTGGTGAGTTCGTAGGGACAAGTAATAGGAAACAAGTGTCGGGATAACAACCGTTAACGTTATACGAGGATTAGAATACCTAATCACGTTCCAAGGAAAACCTAAAAGGTTTCACGTTATCACAAATCAATACAAGTCAACGTTTACGTTCAATCATAGTTATAATGGCACGACTTACATAATAAATAATGCGTAATAAACGGCACGACTTACATATATTTCAAATGCGTAAAAATACGTTTCAGGCACGACTTACATATATTTCAAATGCGTAAAATACGTTCCAGGCACGACTTACATATATTTCAAATGCGTAATATCACGGCACGACTTACATATATTTCAAATGCGTAATATCACGGCACGACTTACATATATTTCAAATGCGTAATATCACGGCACGACTTACATATATTTCAAATGCGTAATATCAACGTCACGTTACAACTAAGCATTCATATACCATATACACGTTAAACAATATCGTTAACAACAACGTTATGCCACAAATCGTGGACTTATCGTTATGCCATCAACATGGACTTAATCGTTATCACAACCACAATTCTATAATTCGTTATGGGGGAAAATATTATCATGCAAGATCCTATGTCCCGTTCCATATCTAAACGTTTTTCATCAACCAACAACACAATGCACATAAACTTCGTACGATTATACTTTCAAGGAATCATTGATGCTTATATATAGGGTCACCCGCAGCCTTCCCACCACATCTACTACTCATTGAAAGTATAACCGTCTTCCATGTATGTACAACTATCTAAACCACAACTTGTATTTGTTGGGATTTTTGGGTTTTTATCAAAGTAATATTATCCTCATAATATTAAAACGCAGCGGATTATTGAACCATTTCAATGTGATATATGTGGTTAAAACCAAAGTTTAACCTTTTAAAAGAAAAAACCCAAACAATAAGGATCCATGTATATGAATAGCATACATACAAAACAACAACCATAGGGTGTTTTAGAAGACTACCTTCTTCCAAGCTTATGAGAAGGTTGAATGAAGGAGATGATGTCTTCAAATGGCAAGTCTTCAACCTAGAAGAACCTCAAGCTAGTATACCCCAAGCTTCCAACAAACACCCAAATGTGCTAGGATTTCACCTTGAAATGTCTTCCCTTTTGCTCCTTGTTTGTGCCGAAATCAAGAGAGAAAAAGGAAGAGAAAAACTTGAGAAAGTTGAGAGAAAACTTGAGTCTTACAATTGCATGTAAGAGTTGATCTTATCAATGTATTGTGTGTGTTGTCAACCATGCAAGACCATATCTCTTGTATGTTGAACAACACACCAAAGATGCACATGGGGGGGGGGGGCCGGCCTCACTAGGTGGCAACCCAAACATTTTGTGCAAATTTTATAAAATTTATTCTTGTATATTTTATAGATCAAATATAACATAACTTGTTACATATCTTATGTAACATATTACATATTATATACAATACATATAAATGTTTATTTCTCCAAATAAACATATTCACATTTCTCTCAAAATAAATCATCCATATAATTTATTTACATATCTCAAGTGCAATTATTTAGAAAACCATTTTCTAAATGTTTCAAGTATTGATATTTATTTAAAGATCAAATCATTTAAATAAATACCATAAGTGTTTGTCTAGCTTGTTATTGGGTATGACCCGACTTGGATCATCACGTACTAGCCACGTCAATTTAATATGTGTCTTGGGCAGACGAATTCCAACAATCTCCCACTTGCACAAGATTCATAGAAGATTGACGCAAGCAGCAAATACCGCCTAACAACGGTTTGCTACCCCTAATACGTATGACGAAGTGCCATTCAATAACATCATCCTCTTCAAGTCCCTTACTTGAAATGATTTAGGTGAATAGATCATTTATCCTTTTGTCACAGATGTCATGTTAAATCTTAGAGACACAGAGTGATCATTCTCTATTGATTTAACTTTGTAACAGGCCTTAGACATCTAACTCTCAACGAATAAGAGGGACAAATTCCATCTCGACTACATACGTCTCTCACAATCACCTTATATCATACCTGAGCTTAGTCTTATGTACTGCCATGTTTCAGAACAGCGAAGAGTTAAGTCAAAGTATAATATTCAGTGAATATCAAGACCCAATATGTATCTCAGGTCTGAGGATACAATGATATTCGCCTTTTAACTCAAGATTACTTATGATCTATCATAGAGATTCTATGTAGTAATGCTTGATTGCAGGTCAGTCCAATATTTGTATCCCACAAATATCTATGAACCTTGGTAGCAACACTTTGCTCTATATTCAAAACCTTTTGAATATCTACCAATCCAAGTTCATAATAATCTTACATTCATATTTGTTCCCACAAATATGATCGACTACGGACATTTAGAATAATTAACTTATTCATGGATTTAAACATGCAAAAATGGAACATAACACAATTTAAATGCATAATACCAATATTCATATAAATAGTGTTAATAAATACAAGTGTTCCGATATCCAAATACATAAAATAGATCAAATCCAATCACTAGAATATCGAAGTCCCATGGCACAAGTATGACTCTCATGCTTAGGCCTTTCAAGGAGCTTCGTGAGTGGGTCCGCAACATTTGATCGGTGTGAACTTTGTGAATACATATCTTTCCCTTTTCAACTTCATCCCTTATGTAGTTGAATCTCCGCTCAATGTGCCTAGTCTTTTGATGTGCACGAGGTTCCTTGATTTGAGCAATCGCGCCCTCGTTATCACAAAGAATTTCTAGGGGTTCTTGAATGGAAGGAACAACCCCTAGATCGGCAATGAATTTCTTCAACCATGCAGCTTCTTGTGCTGCTAAAGAAGCGGCGATGTATTCCGATTCTGTAGTGGACAATGCAACCACATCTTGCTTTGAGCTTTTCCAAGAAACAGCTCCTCCATTTAGAATGAAGATATACCCCGATTGTGATCGAGAATCATCTCGATCAGTTTGGAAACTCGCATCCGTGTAACCCTTTACAACGAGTTCCTCCTCACCAGATCCATATATTAAGAACATATCTTTAGTGTTTCTAAGATATTTCAATATATATTTGACAGCCATCCAATGACTATCACCTGGATTTTGCTGGTATCTACTTGTCATGCTTAAAGCGCATGACACGTCCGGTCTCGTGCATATCATAGCATACATGATGGATCCTATAGCAGATGCATATGGGATTCCACTCATTCTCTCTTGCTCAACTTTTGAGCTAGGAGATTGAGAAGTACTCAATATAGTACCTCTTTGAATAGGCACCAAACCCTTTTTGGAGTTTTCCATCTTGAACCTTTTCAAGATCTTGTCTATGTATGCACTTTGATTCAAACCTATTAAGCGCCTTGATCTATCCCTATAGATCCTTATTCCCAAAATATAGGCGGCTTCACCAAGATCCTTAATGGAAAAGCAACTTCCAAGCCAGGCTTTTACACCTTCCAAGGTTGGAATGTCATTTCCAAATAGTAGAATGTCATCGACATATAATACTAGAAAAGTAATGATGCTCCCACTAGCCTTCTTATACACACAAGCTTCATCGGCATTTTTGATGAAGCCAAATTTCTTGACTTCTTCATCAAAACGACGATTCCAGCTTCTTGATGCTTGTTTCAATCCATAGATTGATTTCTTTAACTTGCATACTTTATTAGGATGCTTAGGATCGACAAAACCTTCAGGCTGATCCATATAGACATCTTCCTCAAGATATCCATTTAGAAAAGCGGTTTTGACATCCATTTGCCATATCTCATAGTCATAATGTGCGGCTATGGCAAATAATATCCTAATAGACTTTAGCATTGCCACAGGCGAAAAAGTTTCATCATAATCGACCCCTCGAGTTTGAGTGAAACCTTTTGCTACAAGTCTAGCTTTATAAGTACTCAAGTTTCCATGCATATCGTGTTTCAATTTGAACACCCACTTACTTCCAACTACCTTGGAATTAGGAGGTTCAACAACCAATTCCCAAACTTGGTTGTCATACATGGATTGCATCTCAGCGTTCATGGCCTCTAGCCATTTGTCCGAATCTGATTTGGACATAGCATCGTGGTAGGTGGTAGGTTCATCAGAAACTACCATATAGCATTCATCCACGAGAAATCCATATCTCTCAGGTGGATAAGTAGCTCTACCAGATCTACGAACGTTTTGTGTGTCTTGATCACCCTTTGATCATCTTCAACATCCTTTTGTTGAATGCTAGTGTCACCCAAGTGTGTATCTGTCAGTGGCTCTTGATCTTCTTCAAGTTCCACTGTTCTGGAACTAGTTCCTTCCATAAGGAATTTAGTTTCCAAGAACTCAGCCTTTCGAGCAACAAATACATTTTGCTCATTAGGATTGTAGAAATAATATCCCAAATCATCTTTAGGATATCCTACAAAGATACATTTAGTGGATCGGGCTCTAATTTGTTTGAGGCATCATGTCTTACATAAGCCTCACAACCCCATACCTTTAAATATGATAAAGATGGAACTCTTCCATGCCATATTTCAAAAGGTGTTTTCTCTACTTTCTTGGTGGGAGCCATATTTAAAATTCGGGCAGCAGAGATTATGGCATATCCCCAAAATGATAGAGGTAGTGAGCTTTTGCTCATCATGGAACGAACCATATCTAATAGAGTTCGATTCCTCCTTTCAGACACACCATTATGTTGTGGTGTTCCAGGTGGAGTTAGTTGTGAGACAATCCCACAACTTCTAAGATGATCTTGAAAGGCATCACTTAGGTATTCACCTCCTCTATCAGAACGAAGAATTTTAATTGTCTTACTGAGTTGGTTTTCTACTTCATTCTTGAAAATTTTGAACGTTTCAAAAGCTTCACTCTTATGTTTTAATAAGTATACATAACCGTAACGACTATAGTCATCGGTAAATGTAATGAAGTATCTTTCACCATTCCTAGTCATTGGCTTAAAAGGACCACATACATCCGAATGTATGATACCTAATAAATCTTTTGCCCTTTCATTAGTGCCTTTGAAAGGTGCTTTAGTCATCTTGCCTTGTAAACAAGATTCACATACATTAAATGAATCACTTGATTTTGTTTTCAAAAGACCATTCTTTTGAAGTGTTAGTATGCGATTCTTATTTATATGGCCAAGACGACAATGCCAAATATAGGTTTCACTTAAATCTAATTTAAGTTTCTTGGTGGTAGCTTGGTACATTGAGTTATCATATGTTGGTTTTCATGAACTAATTCATAAATACCATTTAAAGGCATAGCTTTAAAATAAAATACATCATTCATAGAAACATGGATATCATTGTTAACAAAATTAAAATCATATCCAATATGTCTTAAACGGGAAACAGAAATAATACTCCTAGTCAAACTAGGTGCATACAAAACATTGTTCAATACAATTTCCAAACCATTTGGAAGTTTCAAAAGATACTCTCCTTGGGCTTCAACATGCACCAATGCACCATTGCCCATAAAGAGACTAATGTCCCCCTTCTTGATGTTCTTTTTTCTTATGAACCCCTGTAACATATTACAAATATGAGTTCCACATCCGGTATCCAATACCCATATGTAAGAAAAAACTGTATTAAGCTCAATATATATCATAAATATTGTACCTGAGGTTTGCCCTGCATCCCTCTTAGCTTTTAACTCTTTGAGATAGGTTGGACAATTACGTTTCCAATGTCCTACCTCCCCACACTCAAAGCATGGGTCATTGACAGCAACCTTTTGCTTCTTCGCTTTTGGGGTATCCATTTTTCCCTTTCCTTTGCCTTTAAAATTCCCTTTGTTGTTACCCTTTCCCTTAGCAACATTTGCCTTAGGTCCGGAGTAAGCCCTTTTCTTTCCGCCTTCATTGATCATAAGAACGGGTTGAACTTTTCCTCCCATACTAGCCTCGGCCGTTTTGAGCATCCCATGAAGCTCGGAAACGGTCTTGTCCCATCCATTCATGTTATAATTTAACACGAAAGTTTCAAATCTCTTAGATAATGAGTTAAGGATCATATCCGTAGCTAACTCATTTGAGACGGGACAATTAAGCCTTTCGAGGCGATCAATGTAGCTTTTCATTTTAAGAACATATGTTGAGACGGGTTGTGAATCATCCATGCGACATGCATGAAGCGCTCGAACCGTTTCGAAGCGTTCAACCCTTGCCTTTTGTTGGAACATTTCCTTGAGTTGGGTAATCATGTCGTATGCCCCATGGTGCTCGAACTCCTTTTGGAGTTCGGGAGTCATACTCGCTAGCATTATGCAACTAACTTGCACGGAGTCCTCGACATATTTAGCCCAATCATTATAGGCTTCAACATCAGTTTCTTCGGGCTCATCAGGAATAGGATCGTCTAACACATAGGATTTCTTTTCGTGCCTAAGAACAATTCTCAAGTTACGAAACCAATCCACAAAGTTGTTTTGGTTTAGACGATCCTTTTCAAGGATGGATCTTAGTGAAAAGTTATGGACGTTTTGGTTGGGGTTTATTGCATTGTTAGCGGCCATCTACAAGATTAACAAAGTTCTTTATTAGTATTTTCGATATCAAATATAAATTTTAATTGTTAATACCCTTTTATGTCTCATGGACAATTAATAATTAAAACCTAGAATCCAACGTTACATTTAAATGATGGTTAGGTGACCTTTATCCCATGATCTAAATTAACAAGGTAGTCAACGTTTGACAATTGCAACACTTTGCAATTTCTAGTGGTATGGGACCGGTTTAATATCTTATATTAAGTTGGCATGTTTAATCCCATCAACGTCTTTGGTTACCATGCTTCGGTGACCCTAATCACATGGCTTCCAAATCAAGTTGTCCTACTTATACACACATGTAAATTTATCTTATACTAGTGGTTAGGTGACCTTTATCCCATAAGTACAATAAATTTACCTTAACTTATAAGTTTCCTCAAAGTAGTTAGGTGACCTTTATCCTACAAAGAGTTCCCAAATAATTAAGTGTTGTATAAAAGGATGACGTTTAACTTGTTTTAAAGGGTCGTTTGAGTTTTTATATTCTAGTTAAAAACTATGTACCATAATGAATCTTGAAATCCAAATTTCAAGGTTCTTTTATAAAATCCATTTTTATAATTGTGACCATTAACTTTTAATAAAACCCATTTTAATTTACCAAGTTAATGTCAATATTAAAACCAATTTTAATCTTTTATGTAGTCATCAAGTTTGTTGGTTTTGAGCATCCATATGACAAAATAAACAAACAACCACATAAATATAATAAGTGCACAACATTAGCCAACTATTTTGACCACACTTGTTAGCCGAAACAAGTGGGTCAAAAGGTCTCAACCTAAGGGACAAAGTAACACAAAATATTGTGTTAGTTGAGCTCCCACTTGATCTTGCATCCAAATGCTTCAAGTAATCCTTTTGTGATGTGTTTTGAATAATATTCTTCATTATGATAACCCACTGCGCCGCAGTGGATCTAATACACCGACTGCGCCGCAGTGGGTTTGACATACTCCCACTGCGCCGCAGTGGGTTTGACATACTCCCACTGCGCCGCAGTGGGTGCATACTCCCACTGCGCCGCAGTGGGGAACTCCACTGCGCCGCAGGTGCATAACTCCACTGCGCCGCAGTGGGTCTAATATACTCCCACTGCGCCGCAGTGGGAAGTCACTGGTCTTCGGCTGCATTATCCCCCACTGCGCCGCAGTGGGTTTGACATACTCCCACTGCGCCGCAGTGGGAACTCACTGCGCCGCAGTGTGCATAACCCCACTGCGCCGCTGGGCTGTATAACCCCACTGCGCCGCAGTGGGTTTGACATATTCCCACTGCGCCGCAGTGGAAACTCACTGGTCGGTTCATCAGCCCTCCAACTTTTAGCCCCAAACCTTTTGATGCCTTCTTGGAGATTACATTTATAAGAAAAAATGCAACTAATCTACTTATTACATACCAAATGAAATAAATAGATTACATAACCAAATGAATGAATAAAATCCTATTTAACTATTACAACCATTGAATAATTAAATAAATACAAACACATCCACAAACATCCACAAGGTCTCTTGGCTAAGTTGTGACACTAAAATACACAAGAAAAGGGAACCTCCTTTTGTGTATTAATTTTGGCCATAATCAAAAATGGCCAAAACATTGGATTTTGTCCAAACAAAATATCAACTTTTGATGTATGTATCCATATAACCGGCTCTAGATGCCATTGTTGGGATTTTTGGGTTTTTATCAAAGTAATATTATCCTTATAATATTAAAACGCAGCGGATTATTGAACCATTTCAATGTGATATATGTGGTTAAAACCAAAGTTTAACCTTTTAAAAGAAAAACCCAAACAATAAGGATCCATGTATATGAATAGCATACATACAAAACAACAACCATAGGGTGTTTTAGAAGACTACCTTCTTCCAAGCTTATGAGAAGGTTGAATGAAGGAGATGATGTCTTCAAATGGCAAGTCTTCAACCTAGAAGAACCTCAAGCTAGTATACCCCAAGCTTCCAACAAACACCCAAATGTGCTAGGATTTCACCTTGAAATGTCTTCCCTTTTGCTCCTTGTTTGTGCCGAAATCAAGAGAGAAAAAGGAAGAGAAAAACTTGAGAAAGTTGAGAGAAAACTTGAGTCTTACAATTGCATGTAAGAGTTGATCTTATCAATGTATTGTGTGTGTTGTCAACCATGCAAGACCATATCTCTTGTATGTTGAACAACACACCAAATATGCACATGGGGGGGGGGGGGCGGCCTCACTAGGTGGCAACCCAAACATTTTGTGCAAATTTTATAAAATTTATTCTTGTATATTTTATAGATCAAATATAACATAACTTGTTACATATCTTATGTAACATATTACATATTATATACAATACATATAAATGTTTATTTCTCCAAATAAACATATTCACATTTCTCTCAAAATAAATCATCCATATAATTTATTTACATATCTCAAGTGCAATTATTTAGAAAACCATTTTCTAAATGTTTCAAGTATTGATATTTATTTAAAGATCAAATCATTTAAATAAATACCATAAGTGTTTGTCTAGCTTGTTATTGGGTATGACCCGACTTGGATCATCACGTACTAGCCACGTCAATTTAATATGTGTCTTGGGCAGACGAATTCCAACAGTATTCATAACGAAAGCATAATTAACCGAGCAACAAGTCAATACGTCAACCGAACAATCAATCAACCGATTAAGCAACAATCAAGCAAGCACGTACACTTTTCAGCCCGAATCTCAATTGAGAAGGGAGGGTTTACGAAACTCACCTTTGCTTTGTATTCGTCGAGTTATAATCGAGTTATAAATGTTTGATGAGAATCACACGTCCAAACCTATTAATATACACAACACGTTTCATTATAAGTCTTTACTTGGCGTTTTAAATTAACTTACAAGTTTAGACGACTCTTAGGTCTCGTGTTCAATACAACAGGGTCGGGGTAAGTGTTTAACGAATTGAAAGCGTCCCGATATCCCTAAAGTTCACAACTTAACGTTTCGTTTATACAACACTCGTATTAATTTAGATACGTTTATTTGGATTCTCTTGCATATATATATATATATATATATATATATATATGTGTGTGTGTGTGTGTGTGTGTGTGTGTGTGTGTTTATTTATTTAATATAAATATATATATGTCTATATACATTTTACCCATGGCTTGACATCAAGAGAGACCCAACAAGAGCCCACTAAGCCTAAATAGGCACCCAAGGACTGGGAAATGACCCAAAAGAGAGCCCAGACCCGATCCTAGAAGCATGGGCCCTCAATAAGAAAACAGGAAGAATCGATCAGTAAGGCAGCGTAAGGTACGCCACAAATTGGCGTAAGGTACGGCGGGAAGAAGACAACTGGCTGGCTAAGGGACGCTCCACATAGGCATAAGGTACGGTGGGAGGGAGACAACCAGCGTAATGTACGGTTGGGTGGGGCGTAACCTACGGTGTTTTGGAAAAGTTGATTTTGGCGTCTCGTGAGGGAAAACATGGCGTAAACAGAAGCATATGGGCGTAAGGTTGGAGGGAGACAACCAGCGTAATGTACGGTTGGGTGGGGCGTAACCTACGGTGTTTTGGAAAAGTTGATTTTGGCGTCTCGTGAGGGAAAACATGGCGTAAACAGAAGCATATGGGCGTAAGGTTCAAAATGGAGGAAGGAGAGGGCGTAACCTACGCCTCCAAGGGCGTAATTTACGCTGGAAAGGAAGCAGGGACGATCTGGGCAGGTTCATGAGGAAGAACCAGTTGACTTTTAAAAGTCAACTTTGACTTATGCTTAGAACCCTAATTGAACTTATGAATCTGGTTTGCAAGCTCTAAAAACTCGTTTTTAATCCATGATAAACACATGTAGATGTAAACAAACGTATCCCATATCATAATTTCGATTCAAATCATCAAATTCGAAATTTATTTATTTTGACTTAATTTTTATTTATCTAAAACCCTAATTTCGGTTTGCAAGGGATTTTGACCCAAATCTCGACTAGGAGCTGCTTGTAATAGTTTAGAAATATGATTTCTAACATAACCCACCCAAAAGATTCGATTCATAACCTCAAACAAGTGAAAACCCGGTTTTTGACCCACTTTGTTCATTTGTAACCCTAATTTCGGTTTGCAAGGGATTTTGACCCAAATCTCGACTAGGAGCTGCTTGTAATAGTTTAGAAATATGATTTCTAACATAACCCACCCAAAAGATTCGATTCATAACCTCAAACAAGTGAAAACCCGGTTTTTGACCCACTTTGTTCATTTGTAACCCTAATTCGACCCATGAGCATATTTGACTTGATTTTTGACCCAAGAATGATTGAATATGATTAAAAACTTGATTGTAAACATGAAATGATAGTTTTGAGGTGAATTTGACTTACCAACTCTTCCACTAGAAGCTCAAACCCGAATTTGACCCGTTTATGAAGAATTCTTGCACCAAGGAACTCGAATTTGTGATATGATCCTTAGAAGATGTTAATGATGATATTTCTTGTATAAAAATTTAGTTCAAAAACATTGAATGATGAAGATTTAATGAGAGAGAGGTTTGCAAGAATTTGTGAATCTTGCATTTGCTTGAGAGAAAGAAAGTGAGATAAGAGTGTGTTTGGGTGAGGAGAGTATAAGTGATTGGGTGGGTGGTTTGGGATAAGGTTGGGTCAAGTATGGTGGTTCATGGGTCATGGGTCGACCCATGGATCACCCGATTACATTTCTAGTTGATTTAAACGTCACGTTATATCCTATACCGACTTAATACCGTAATAAAATCTCGACTAGTATAATACACGTCATGAAATCGTCAAATAGCGTTTAAGTCATTTCATTATCCAAGAATAAATTAAATTAGCACACGTAAGTCAACGGGTCGTTTTGAATAAAATTTCACTAAATTGCGAAGTCAAATTACATTTAATCACGTTTAGTCACGTTTTATACGAGTCAAAAATCACGAATGTTACAGGTTGTGCCTGTTGGTGTATTTTTATGAGAAATATTAAGTTTATAAATAATACCATTTGATGTGTGATTAATGAAATGATAAAAGAGAAGTAAACGGGTATCTGTGAAATGCAATAGTGGTGCCTTATAGTGTAACAACGACTAGTGGTGTTGGTGGTGACATCAAATGATGTATATATTTGATTTAAAAGTAATTGATGTAAATAGATTAATGAAAATTAATATTATAAAAGATAAGAGAGTGATTGTATAATTTAATCATTAAAGGGGTAGTTTGTATATCTCAAAATTATCATTTTTAGTCGGGGCTGTAATCATTATAAATGAAAAAATAGAAGATAACTTATAGAGTAAATTGCATTTTTGGTCCCTGAGTTATCACCTAATTCGCAAGCACAGTCCAAATTCACTTATCATTGCAACCACGGTCCAATTTTCAGCGTTTGGTTGCACTTTCAGTCCAAAAGGTGATGGTCGTCTATTTTCTACCGTTAGTTGGGTCATGTGATGGGTAAAAACAGTCATTTTCAGATAAAATGGACCATTCTTGTAATAAATTATTCCTTATTTCTTTTTTTCTTTATTCATCATCAACTAAAAAAAATAACATTATAGATCTAATTTCATCAACTTTATCTTCACAATTTATACAATATCATAAAATCATGACCCTGTAAATTCAAACACATTTTCAAACATAATATATTACAAGTATCTCGTGTTTAGATATACAAAAAACAATTTATCACATCAAACTTATCGCTTAAAACAAAGAAATAAAATAAAACAGTGTATTGTTACTGCTTTGTTATAAACAAATATTTTTTAATAAAAAGCAAAAAAAGAAGAAAAAAAAGATAATAATAATAATGGGGATGGATATTGAAATGAAAAACATATCATAAAAAAAATATTTGTTGGTCCAACCAACACACCACTGTCGTTGTGCTCGTCCAGCGTTTTACTTCGGTGTGTTTAACAGATGACAGTGCTCATCTGGTGATCGTTTTACTACGATTAACAATGCGCTTTCCGATGAGTTTCTGAAAATCGATGACGTGTATCACCACAACCACCATTTGCACCGAGTGATATTTTTCTCTTTAGCGGCACTCCAGTGAAGATGTCAATGATGGTGGATTTGGTAGTTGAATGAGTATGTTTGATGATAAATGTGTTTTTATTATTATTATTTAGATTTTTTTAATTTAATCAACTGGTTGGTGATAAAATAGATAAAGATTAAGTTAACTGCATGAATGGTCCAGTTGGCGTGAAAATGACCTTTTAACCCAATTAACAGTAAAAAATAGACGACCATCACTTTTTGGACTGAGAGTGCAACCAAAAGCTGAAAGTTGGACCACGGTTGCAACTATAAGTGAATTTGGACTGAGCCTGCAAATTGGGTGATAACACAGAAACCAAAAATACAATTTATTCTAACTTATATGTAAGCTCCACCTAATTTGTCACATATGACAAATACTTTTATGCGTTGTTACTTTACTATGATTGCTATGTTATTATTCGTGTTATGTATCAGAATATATTTATATGCCCATTTTAATCATCAAACTATTTAATGAAACATAAATTTATACTTTGTTAAAAGTAGATGTTTGAAAAGATGTTATTAGATGCTTAATACAACAATAACAAATATTTATTTTTGGTTATTTATCTTCGGTAATATATATTCAAGACAAATGTTATATATTTTGTAATGAAAAAAAAATTAAACATGATAAAACCTTAAAGAAACACTAGTTCAAATTTTATAGTTCAAATCATGTAAGGGTTTTCATTTGAAACAATACAAAGCAATTTGAAAGACAAACTTCAATCATCATGCCAACTTTCATCAATTCCACAAAGTTTAGCATTTACCAATTTCATTGTTGGGCAAGCACATCATACAACTGCTACAGATTCACCATAAATTACAAATCACCAGCATTCAATTATTTCAAAGTACCTTTTATTTTTTTCAATATTAAGTTAGCAATGAAAGAAACATGCAGGATTAAAATTGACAATCAAAAATATGAATTAAATTCAATCACAATCTGATTAAAGTAAAATAGATAAAAACAAACAAATTTGCATATTTGTAGATGTGAGCAAAGACACAAATAGTAGCAACTTCAAGTGACAACTTTCCATTGGATCAAGTTGACCCAAGAATGCTAGCTCCTCTGTTGCTGAGGTGTCTTCATCTAACGTACGTAAACTTGCACTATCTACTAGAGTTGCGGGCCTATCAACTGCGCAGCCCTTTCACTAACTCTTAAGCAAGGGGTATCTTTCAAACTTATTGGGCCACAGGCTCGAACCTCAACTGTTACACTTACACCTGATAACAAAACACAAACACACATTGTTGCAAACTCAAAAGTAGGAGAGCTTTAGAAGCAGGCGGACATACACTTGGAAGTTATAACATAAATTAATTCTCTTTCGTAATCTAATTATTTGATTTTATAATATATGATGATGATATTGTAAGGTAGAGTACATTTTATACAAGGCTAAAAATGAAAAATAATAATCGTTTTTGATAGAAACACAAACTAGATACTGAACGATCCATAGTGGGATCAATGCAACAGAACAAATTTTCGTAATGCATAAGTGAGACAAACTTAAAACCAAAAATATTCATCATCTTAATAGGTTATCCAGGTGAATATATTTTCGAGACTAATATTTCGTAAATATTAATTTTAGTGTAGAATATAGAGAAAAAAAAATCAAAAAGCAAATGTTGTATATGTCGTTCTAAAAGAGTAATAATAATGCTAATAGATGATGATGATTTATTCATTTCAAAACCCAACGAGTAAGAGTAAGGATTTCCTTCACGTTGTTAAACAAACGATCATTTCCATTATAATGGATGAAGAAGAAATTTTTAATTTCTTCAGGACTCTTGTGACTGACTATTTCAACAATATCGTCCAACAGGCTAGTGATCACCAACTTGCAAGCAGCCTGCAGTCAACATATACATAATTAAATAAATAAATGAACATTATTAATACAACAACACGCATGAATAATAACAAAATAATTAAATAAAAAAAAAAAAGAAGAAAAGACGTGTAAGTAATAGTGATATAGTACATCCATAAGATAAAGAATAGCATTCTCATCATCACTCTGATTAAACTGTTTGATAAAATCGGAATCGAAATCCTTCAACTTCTCTTGGAGGACCTTTTCGTCATCAGAATTCGAATGCTGGATTCTGATCTCCGCGCGTTTCTTACAGAACTCGATTACTTTTTTATAGATGCTGTTTTTGATTTTGAGAGAGAGCTCGCCGTGATATTCAGATTCGTAAAAGCGACGGAGCAGATCAGATTCCATCGTAAGAATCTCATCCACCATCACCGGACCATCGTGCAATTTTAGATACATATGACGCCACGGCGTCTTCGTCTTCTTATTTGACATCGCTTGTTCCTTCCTTCAAACTGATTTGATTTGGGGAAGAAATTAGAAAACCCTAATTTGATTTGGGGAACAAGAAGAAGAAAAATAAACCCCGAATTTGATTTGGGGGTTTCGGAACTAGTCCTTATTGAATCTATATTTAACACTTTTACTCCTTTTCTATTTATTAAATACATAAATGCGTGTGTAATTATATATAATAAATTGAAACAAAAGAGCTTAACAATGATGATTAGCCCAGCTAGTTAGAGACACTTCTGATTTTATTTAAAGTTTTGAGTTCGATCCTTAGAGATAGTAAGCCTTGCGATTTTCCCTCGAAATACTTGTAATATGTGCAAGGTTTTACCATTATTCGGTGAGGTCTCCCTGATGTCGTTTTCCGACTAAATATTTGAAAAAAAGTAACAAAAGAGCTATAGTAATTATGATAACTAGGGACGTTAAGATAACTAGATAGTTAGACATAACTAGAAATACTAAAGATATTGGGATAACTAGATAGTTAGACATTGACCCAGTATAACAAAACTAAGTTTTTTTCTTTTTACTATTTCACTTTTTATTATTTGGGCTTTAAAATGGAATGATCTACTAACTACTATTACATAAAATAAAATATGATAATATAATGGGAAAATAATACAGCAATATTGTACCTATACTAGTACTCTTTAAAATAAAGGGTAAATTACACATATCATACCTGAGGTTTGTTCGAAACTACACTGGTCATACCTACAATTTAAAAATTACGCAAGACATACCCATCGTTGTCAAAAACTTACACTGACCATACCTATCGCTGACGGTCGTCTATTTGACCGTTAAGTCAAGTCACGTGTCGTGCATGTGAGGTATCAAAACCGTAATTTTGTGCATACTTCAGGTATTATCCTTGTAATTCACCCTAAAAATAATAATTATTAAGAATTTAGAGTTTTATTTACACTTTAGTTTTTAAGTTGAAGATATAAAATTTATTATGAAAATATAGTTTTATTTTTTTCAATGAAAAATATATTAAGAAAAATAATTGATACAAGAATGCATTTATTATTATATATATCATTATTATTTTGTTATATTTGTATAGTGAATTAAAAAAGGATTAGAACCATAAAAACCACTAAAATTTTTACTTTTATATTATTTTTATTTTATTATTTTTTTTTATCATTTATTCTTTTTAAAAGAAACCTATTTAAAGAAATACAAAAAAATAATTAAAAAAATATATAATTTTTTCGTATGGTTTGATGACATCCCCCTCAGATTAGAGAGGTAAAGCAAAGTCGAAGACTCGTCACGGTTTTAAAGTATAATTTCACATCACATTAGCAATCTGTAGCATTTTGGGTTTGAGATTCTAAGGTTAGTTGTTAGTCTGACCTTAGATTTTCTAAGCCTTAACTTGTATCGTTTGATCACATTTTTTCATACATTTTTTATTTTTTTATTATGAAATAGGTTTTTTTTTTAAAAACAAATATATATATGTGAATTTTAATATAGAATATCTACCCACTTTAATAAATGAAATATAAATATAAATATCTTTAAAAAAATTTATTATGGTAATTACACGGATCATACCTGAAGTTTACACGAAGTTACGGTTTTGATACCTCACATGCACGGCACGTGACTTGACTTAACGGCCAAATAGACGTCCGTCAGCGATAGGTATGGTCAGTGTAAATTTTTGACAACGATGGGTATGTCTCGCGTAATTTTTAAATTGTAGGTGTAACCAATGTAGTTTCGAACAAAGCTCAGGTATCATTTGTGTAATTTACCCTAAAATTAAAATAGTTATAAAATCAACTTATATTTTATAAATATACATAAATGCCCCTGAGTACCCAAAATTTGTACTGCACGCTGTACATATGATTCCCCCTAATATAATAATAATAATAGTTTACTACAAGATTCATACATTAAAAGTAGTAGCAATTTATTGTTACATATAATTTACATTAACAAAAAAATTTACATCACTTTTACTTTTTGAGGTGCACACTTGCAATTAGTCATACTGGTTTTAGGGATGCAATTTGTTATCTATATTTTCCTTGACATTTTGTCATGTACTCCGTAAAATACATAGAAAACAAGCATATATGATTGCAGCATCGCGCAATCGTTGATAACTAGTTTGGTTTTCAATTTCAAACACCAACCAAAATCCAACTGTTTTAACAGAAAATTACTTCAATAAACAAAAAGACACCCTATTTTACAAAATGGGCATGCTTTTTGATAGGGCTGTAAACAGTTCGGTTCGGTTCGGTTAGCTAGAAATTTCGAACCGTTTTTCAGGTTTCGGTTCGGTTCGGTTAGTTAGAAATTTTGAACCGTTAATTTCGGTTACCCGCAAATCGGTTACCCGAAAAAGTCGGTTAATTTCGGTTTTATTTTCGGTTAACCATTTATTAAAGTTATGCTAATATAAAGTTTAAGTTTTCAATTATAATAGTCAATTTACATTGTATTAGTTAATTTTTCTATGTATAATAGTTATTTAACAACATTAATATTTTGTTTTATAAATAAATATACATTACATCTAATTTTGAATTACTTTTTTCTAACGTTATATTTATGCAATGCAAATTTCTATTTAAGAGTATCATGATTTACTACTTAAAATGTCTTCTATATGATATTACTAATATTTTTGATAAATATTTTAAACAAAGTTAACAACTTTTCTTAAAAAGAGTATATATATAAGAAAATTACTTAGAATATCCAAAACTAATCATAGATGTGAAAGAAAGTTAGTGAAATTGTTAATATTTTAGGCAACAAATACAAAAAATTAGCTAAATAGATGTGTAAATGATGTATTCATTTAATACATATATGTGTAAATATACATATATATGATTATATGTAGGTATATATCAAAATTCGGTTCGGTTCGGTTAATCGCGGGTAATGAATATTGAAAAACCGTAACCGAACCGTTACACATCGGTTTTTTTGTTTTCGGTTTTTTTGGTTTCGGTTTTTTTCGGTTTCGGTTTTTTCGGTTTCGGATCACGCAGTTCGGATCGGTTTTTCGGTTTTCCGGTTCATTTCTTACGCCCCTACTTTTTGAAACTTACCGATTTGGACAAAATACCCTCGTGAGAAAAGTATAAAACTGACATAAGATTCATTAGCCAATAAGAACATCACAACTGGTGACCACCCCTCGATGACACCAGTCGTTTCCATACAACCCCATCTTCCCTCCTATTCACTTTCTATTCCAAATTCTTGTTCCCCAAAACAATCAAATATATCTCTAATTAAACCACCTTTTTTTCTTTTTCTTTTTTACCCAAATCACCATCTCCTTTAGCCGAAAAACCTTAACGCTAAGTCGCTAACACACATCTGATAGATTTCGAATTATCAAGGTGGCATTAGCAATTGATAGAATTCGAGTTACTATTGTAGCATCGATCTGATAGAATTTGAGTTACTATAGATTTCATACATGTAAAATATGAGTTGGAGTTTGTGAGGCTTATCTTGTCTATTTTACCAACCTAAAAAAAGGTGAGCATATCAAAACCTCAATTTCACCAGATTCTTTCTTTTTCGGGCAAAGTTTGAGCTTCAATAAGTGGCGATCGGGAAAATATGATGATAAACCGCAATAGAAACGAATGGCCATGGTGAGCAATTAGGGTTTGGTGGATGTTTTCTGATTTGGAGGGAATGGAAAGAAGGAAAAAGAAGTATACATATATATGTGTGTTTGTGTTTTTATACGGTTAATACACAGGGTATTTTTAGAATCTAAAATCAAAAAGATTACATGTCCACTAGCACATACGAGTATAAAGTTTTAGAATCTAAAATCAACAAGATTACATATATATCTCTCTATATAACTAAGAGAGGATATAAAATAGCCTATGTGACACTTTTTTTTAGATGACAAATATGATTTTTGCTTATTTGTCAAAATATTATAATTTTTTGCTTATTTTTGATATTTTAAATTTAATTTATTTAATATCAATATCAATATTTTTCCCCTAAAATGATGCTCAATATATATTAAATAATAACTAAATGTCATATAAATAGGTGATACATATCTCACGATTAAAATAAGATTCAATTAGAGTATATCTTTTCGTACCATAAAATTTGTTGACCGTCTTTTTTTGTAATGGTTTTATATTAATTTATTTACAACTAAATAGAATTTACATTTATTTACAAGTATATATATCAATGACTTTTATATACATTTATTTTGTATTTTGGTTTTATTGT
>CM067168.1:86109309-86135002 GCA_034093135.1 Erigeron breviscapus
GTGAGCATGGGTCGGTTTGGGTCGGTTTTAGCCTAAAACCGAAACCCGAACCGATCCGTTCGGTTTTTAGAAAAATCAAAACCGTTGGATTCGGTTTTGATTCGGTTCGGTTTTTCGGTTCGGTTTGGATCGGTTTCGGTTTTTGTTCGGTTTTTTTTATATATATACTTCTAGTTTATTAAGTTATAAATCATGAGTATGAATATGAGTTAACCACAGGCGACGGATTTGGGTCTCATTATAATCTTATATACAAATTACTTCTTTCATTATATATCGGTTAATTGCTCCAATCTTCCATAATGATATTCTTTGGTATGTAATGTGTTTGTTGGAAAAAACTTATGACCATAAAATGTAATAATAAATTGAGCATATTATTAATCATGTAAACAATATTCTAACACTTTTACACAATAACTTATCACGACTACTGTAGTTATATGGATACTATAAGATTTATGTTTTAAACTTGATATGATTTTTTATAAATCAAATTGATTGCGTTACGCATTTCAGGACATACAATTGATTTTAGTTAGTTTGTACATTAATTAATATAGTAAAAATTAAGTTTAAATATATTAACATTTGCATATTTACTAACCTTAATAAATAGATATATAAATATAAAGTGATATAATTATAAAAAAAAATTAGCATATATTTGGTTGGTCGGTTCGGTTTTTGGTCGGTTTTTTGCATATGAAACCGAAACCCGAACCGATCCGTTCGGTTTTTAGAAAACAAAAACCAAACCAATCGGTTTTGTTCGGTTTTCGGTTTTAGCGGTTCGGTTTTCTCGGTTTTTTTTGGTTTTCGGTTTTCCGATTCGGTTTTTGGTCACCCCTATTTGGTAGTATAGTATGTTTTTTAACATCTCTTTTAAATAAGAAAAAAAGTTATATTTTTTACATCGTTCAATAGTCATGTAACAACCACATTATATTGTACTGTTTTTACTATATCAAAACAGTCAGTATTTAACCTTTAATGTGTAAAAAAAATGCAATATTTTGGGTAATCACCAATCAACAGTCAAATAATCGTGTAGTGTTTTCGTTACAACTAAATGACCATCATTTTTAAATAATTTCTTGCATCAGTTATTGTCGTTTGTGTAGTACCTTTTTTACGTTTTACGTGCCGTTTTGTCTCCCGGGCAACGCCGGGTTAAAATGCTAGTTTAGAGATAGATAGATAGTGATAGTGATAGTGATAGTGATAGTGATAGTGATAGTGATAGTGAAGATTGTGAGTGATAGTGATAGTGATAGTGATAGTGATAGTGATAGGTAGTGAGTGATAGTGATAGTGATAGTGATAGTGATAGTGATAGGTAGTGAGTGATAGTGATAGTGATAGTGATAGTGATAGTGATAGGTAGTGAGTGATAGTGATAGTGATAGTGATAGTGATAGTGATAGGTAGTGAGTGATAGTGATAGTGATAGTGATAGTGATAGTGATAGGTAGTGAGTGATAGTGATAGTGATAGTGATAGTGATAGTGATAGGTAGTGAGTGATAGTGATAGTGATAGTGATAGTGATAGTGATAGGTAGTGAGTGATAGTGATAGTGATAGTGATAGTGATAGTGATAGGTAGTGAGTGATAGTGATAGTGATAGTGATAGTGATAGTGATAGGTAGTGAGTGATAGTGATAGTGATAGTGATAGTGATAGTGATAGGTAGTGAGTGATAGTGATAGTGATAGTGATAGTGATAGTGATAGGTAGTGAGTGATAGTGATAGTGATAGTGATAGTGATAGTGATAGGTAGTGAGTGATAGTGATAGTGATAGTGATAGTGATAGTGATAGGTATGGTGGTCGTGGTCGGTGATAGTGATAGTGATAGTGATAGTGATAGTGATAGTGATAGTGATAAGGTATGGTGGTCGTGGTCGGTGATCGTTGATGGTTATGGTTGATAGTGAGTGATAGTGATAGTGATAGTGATAGTGATAGTGATAGTGATAGTGATAGTGATAGTGAAGTGATAGTGGTGATGTGATAGTGATAGTGATAGTGATAGTGATAGGTAGTGAGTGATAGTGATAGTGATAGTGATAGTGATAGTGATAGGTAGTGAGTGATAGTGATAGTGATAGTGATAGTGATAGTGATAGGTAGTGAGTGATAGTGATAGTGATAGTGATAGTGATAGTGATAGGTAGTGAGTGATAGTGATAGTGATAGTGATAGTGATAGTGATAGGTAGTGAGTGATAGTGATAGTGATAGTGATAGTGATAGTGATAGGTAGTGAGTGATAGTGATAGTGATAGTGATAGTGATAGTGATAGTGATAGTGATAGTGATAGTGAAGTGATAGTGGTGATGTGATAGTGATAGTGATAGTGATAGTGATAGTGATAGTGATAGTGATAGTGAAGTGATAGTGGTGATGTGATAGTGATAGTGATAGTGATAGTGATAGGTAGTGAGTGATAGTGATAGTGATAGTGATAGTGATAGTGATAGGTAGTGAGTGATAGTGATAGTGATAGTGATAGTGATAGTGATAGGTAGTGAGTGATAGTGATAGTGATAGTGATAGTGATAGTGATAGGTAGTGAGTGATAGTGATAGTGATAGTGATAGTGATAGTGATAGGTAGTGAGTGATAGTGATAGTGATAGTGATAGTGATAGTGATAGGTAGTGAGTGATAGTGATAGTGATAGTGATAGTGATAGTGATAGTGATAGTGATAGTGATAGTGAAGTGATAGTGGTGATGTGATAGTGATAGTGATAGTGATAGTGATAGTGATAGTGATAGTGATAGTGAAGTGATAGTGGTGATGTGATAGTGATAGTGATAGTGATAGTGATAGGTAGTGAGTGATAGTGATAGTGATAGTGATAGTGATAGTGATAGGTAGTGAGTGATAGTGATAGTGATAGTGATAGTGATAGTGATAGGTAGTGAGTGATAGTGATAGTGATAGTGATAGTGATAGTGATAGGTAGTGAGTGATAGTGATAGTGATAGTGATAGTGATAGTGATAGGTAGTGAGTGATAGTGATAGTGATAGTGATAGTGATAGTGATAGGTAGTGAGTGATAGTGATAGTGATAGTGATAGTGATAGTGATAGGTAGTGAGTGATAGATAGTGATAGTGATAGTGATAGTGATAGTGATAGTGATAGTGATAGTGAAGTGATAGTGGTGATGTGATAGTGATAGTGATAGTGATAGTGATAGGTAGTGAGTGATAGTGATAGTGATAGTGATAGTGATAGTGATAGGTAGTGAGTGATAGTGATAGTGATAGTGATAGTGATAGTGATAGGTAGTGAGTGATAGTGATAGTGATAGTGATAGTGATAGTGATAGTGATAGTGATCAAGATGGTAAAGGTAAGAAGTGATGATGGTGTAGGTGCAAGTCTTACAGGTGATATTGGTGATCAAGATAGTGATAGTGATAGTGATAGTGATAGGAGATTATATGATTTATAGATTAGAATTTAGAAGTACCTAAAAAATGTCTTTTGTAATCTCCTGCTATTTTGTTATTCATCTTTTTATTATTATATTGATTAATTGTATTTGTTAATCGATTTGTTGCGTAATTTGGTTTAATTAATTATGATTTAGAAAATCACAACCTAATTTTTATTAAGATCAAATATTCAGATCAAAATTGAACAAATGAGGGATAATAATCCCTTTTATACATCCAATTATTATGGTGTTTGTTACTCTTCTAACACTCCATTCTCCTAAACCACCTAGCTTTTGACGCAGTTGCCAGCCTGGGTACCTTCTGGGTATCTTGACGAGAGGGGATGTTGGCTTGGAGGTCATGGGATCGAATCTTGTATTCCCCATTGACCTCGGACATTTACCTCTTTAGCGTAAAATGGGCTCCCTTTGGGGGTACCAGCGGTGTAAGGCGCCTCGAACTCTGAGCATACTGCCCGTTTGGATGTCACTGCTCAGCTCGATGGAACGACCTTCCCACCCGCCGTTCAAAAAAAAAACACTACATTCTCAAGTTTTAAACAAAGAGAAAAGAAAGGGAATGATTAGATAGTAATAGAAAAGAAAAAAAATAATAGTAGACAAAATGCATTCTTGAGTTTATGGGGAAGGAAAGTAAAAAGAGATATTTTTACAAAAATATCCTTTATAGTACGATGTTGAAGGCTATGGTTGAAGGCTAGAATGATAATTGCACACAAAATTTTTTTCCTTTCCTTCCAAATCTGGCCAATTTGACAAGAAAACTTTTAGGTTTAAAATATTTAAGTTATCCTATCATTCCCTTTCCTTTCTTTCATTAAAAAAACTCAAGAATAGAAAAACAAGATTTTTTCTTATCCTTTGAAAATAAACTCAAGAATGTAGTGTAAGTGTTTCAATTTGACATATTTGGTCCTTCTCAGTTCCAGATATCCTTTTCATGAATGTAAATCATTTGTGTATTCTACCAGGTTTAGTCCCTCAAACACAAATTTATATTTATAATCACATTATAGATACTCAATTTAACTAACAATGTTTATAACTTAAACTTGTAATTTATATAATTTAAAATTATGAAATGATTTTTTTTATAAAAAATAGACACAATTATAAGTCTTATAGAGCGGTATATCACAATTATAAGATATATACTGATATACCACTCTATATGCATACTTGTATATTCAATTAATTTAGTAGCAGAGTGGGGTATTTCACTATTTCTGTATGCATAGATGAGGCTAAGCTGTAGTAATGTATGCCATAGTAATTGGATGTATAAAAAAAGATTATATTCATTTAGTTATGATTCTACATAATTTTGGATTGATATTGTTTAAGTGAAGAGCTGCGTATATGGCTTTTGGTTGAACTGTCTATTCCATTCAGTGGAGTATAGATGTTTGTTTCATGGTGTTAACTTACCAGGGCAGGTAGATGCCATTATCGATCATCGTGTTTTGAAAATTTTAACATGGCTATTATCAATCCTAATGGCTTAACTATTAACAATGCATTTCTGATTTCTGCTCCTAGTATTGCATTTGAAACCTAATATCTCATCTTTGAGGAGTGCTCTAGATAATTCGTTTCTACGTGCCTTTACTGCTTTTAGGATTTATTAAATAGAACAGCTCAGATGAGGCAGGTTCTTCTATTGTTTGTGCACACAACATAAAAACTGCCCATATCTTTTCTAATTTATACAATGATTCATGCCTCCTGACCGTACTTTGGTTCTGTTTTGAGGTTACAAGTATGATTGAAAAACAATCTTCTGGCTCAATATTAAAGTTCGAAACTTCATTGTAGTAATGTTTGAAAAAAAAATATAAAAACAATTGATGGGACAACTTCCTGACTTACTTCACCAGAACTATTGGGTGAGAGGCCAACTAATGGGATCCCATCGATGAGAATCCAAAACAACTGCAAGTAATAAAAATAAAGTAACAAAATTCATAAACATTGTGTACACGGGTCTGAAGGAATAAAATCGACAATCAAAACACTGAATTTTATTCGATTGCAGACTGATTACATAATACCAAAAGGGGATAAGTGGTAAGCCTACACTCGTAGAATTGAAAATTAACAACTAGACTGACAGCCCCTAACAAAAATTTGTATGTGTAGATGTGGGGAGAAGCACTAGTAGAACTTCAAATGAAAGCTTTTCGTTGGATCAAGTTGACCCAAGTATCATTCTCTGTTGTTGGGCTCGTGGACTTGGACTACCGATGAGAGCTGCGGGCCAATCAACTGCGCAGCCTTTTCACAAATTCTTGAGCAAGAATATGTTTTAACACAAACGCAGATTACAAACTCAGAAGTGGACCTTGATACAAAAATAAAAGAGCCTTAAGATTGTACTGATTGCATGAAAAGTAGTTTTGGAAGAGTAGGGCACAATTGGAAAGTTGGAAGAGTAGGGCACAATTGGAAAGTTGGAAGATGTATGTGATGACTTATGATAGAAGCATGAGCAAAAAACTATATAGAAACATAAAATGAAGGGATAAAGTTAATTACAACTTATCATTAACAAAAACATCAATGAGGACAATTGATGGGACACCTTCTTGACCTACTTCACCAGAACCATTGTGAGAGGCCAACTAATGGGATCCGATCAATGAGAATCCAAAACTTCAATTAATAGATATAAAAATACGAAATTCATAAACACTGTGTACACGGGTCTGAAGGAATAAAATCGACAATCAAAACACTGAATTTTATTCGATTGCAGACTGATTACATAATACCAAAAGGGGATAAGTGGTAAGCCTACACTCGTAGAATTGAAAATTAACAACTAGACTGACAGCCCCTAACAAAAATTTGTATGTGTAGATGTGGGGAGAAGCACTAGTAGAACTTCAAATGAAAGCTTTTCGTTGGATCAAGTTGACCCAAGTATGATCCTCTGTTGTTGTGCTCTCTGGATCTGGCGTAAATGGACTTGGACTGCCGATGAGAGCTGAGTGACAATCAATTGCGCAGCCTTTTCACAAATTCTTGAGCAAGAATATGTATTAACACAAACGCAGATTACAAACTCAGAAGTGGACCTTGATACAAAAATAAAAGAGCCTTAAGATTGTACTGATTGCATGAAAAGTACTACATACACTTAGAGGCCAGGTAGTTTTGGAAGAGTAGGGCACAATTGGAAAGTTGGAAGATGTATGTGATGACTTATGATAGAAGCATGAGCAAAAAACTATATAGAAACATAAAATGAAGGGATAAAGTTAATTACAACTTATCATTAACAAAAACATCAATGAGGACAATTGATGGGACACCTTCTTGACCTACTTCACCAGAACCATTGTGAGAGGCCAACTAATGGGATCCGATCAATGAGAATCCAAAACTTCAATTAATAGATATAAAAATACGAAATTCATAAACACTGTGTACACGGGTCTCATAGATGACTAATATGTATGAAAACGCTGATTGGGTAAAGATCACACAAAGAAACAATAAGTCATTCTACTTAAAAATTCTCTATTAAGTACTCACATTCTTTGAATATAAATTGAAAACAGCCCCGTTGAAATGACAAAAAGCAAACTTGTGCACATGGAAATCCATGATCAGAAATGAATAAATGAAAAAGAAAGAGAGCAAGTGTAACATACTCTTCAAAGAGAGGTGGATGCAATCCCCGAAAAATCTAATCCAACTGAACCAAGCCCTATGGCATAATACTATAAAGCACAAAGAAGATCAGTATTAGTATTAGTTTCACGCGCGCACACAAAAAAAACTGCGGAGTGATATCTAAAAGATAGAACCAAATCTATTTTGAGTTCACAGTTCAAGCATGTATCTTATGAAATAATTAGATGGAAGATAGAGGCGTCAACTGGAACATGCAGATTGTATACATGTAGCTTCTTGGTAATGTATAAGTGTACCACAGAAGTTATTCATTAGCAACCATCACTACACAACATTATGGTCCAATGTCAATATAGCAAGTTTTGTTACCAATATTGGAATAAAAATATTCAACTTCCACAGATACGCGACTCTTCCTATTGTTTGTCTTAAACTAATTATATGAACAAATTGTAGTCATAAGAAGACGATATGTATGGGTGGAAGAGAAAAAAAATCCACGCAGAATTATCAAATCCGATGCTGTAGAAAAGATATCTCTTTTCTACGTGTGTCTACAAATCGATAAAAAAATAACTCCTCAAAAAAGACCTTGTGATGGCATTTTTGAAGAAACTAAAAATATGAGCTCATGTCCATTTAAATACTTACCATGCACCCGTCGAATATATTGGACAAATTAAGACCAAACTCTAGTTATCTCTGGTAGCATGATCTTGAGAGTTTTAAGATGATAGGCAAGCTGATGCATATATGCTCCGCTCCAACCGAAGAGAAGTTATATTTGTTAACAATATCAGAAAGATACATCCTATGATGACTTGCCATCTTGTTTAGGTATTCATAAGCATCCCTCAGGTTTAGGTCATTAAGGATCCCAGACAGCCATGACTCTCTGCGTCTTAGGAACTGCCCCACCAAGAGCAGGTCAATAAGTTGGGCTAGCTTGATGAAATAGATTGCTTCAAAATATACCACAAAAGTAACTTAGCAGAGTGAATGGTTAAATACATGTAACAAATGAAGTGAAGATACCCGTAGTCACATACACATACACTATATACTCCTATCCTTGGTAAACATCCGATAATGTGAAGACATTCAGGCAACTTGTCAGAAATATGCAATACACAATAAAGGATTCCGTTTTGAAGGAAACATGTCCTAATACAATTTAATTAGTACAGTAATTAATTAGCAGTACTAACAAATATACATCATTATTATTGGAAGCATTGAGAAAACTCATCATACAAGCAGCTAAGACAAGGTCATGGCCAGCCCTTATGGGGATACATCATTATTATTGTAATAATTTAAGTATTATCTAAGTTTGTAACAGGGAATGCCAAATCTTTCACATATGCATTATGCAATGCAGGTAGAAAAGACGAGTCTAATGAGCATCAATAGTGCATACCTACAAGAAATGATCCAAAAATTATATGTATGATTTGTTGTATCATATATCAATCGAAACCGTCATAAGTAATTTTATACCCCCATGGGCGCCCAACCCCTCCAGACCATATATGTTGTTTGCATAAAGAAACATGAAAATTAAAATAGTCTTTATGACTGCCAAGACTAGATCCAAACAAAATACGAAATTCACATGAATGCAAACAAAAAATGGTGGGGTTCAAACACGAAAACTTGACTGGCGTGCCAACTGCCAAGGAACCCCCATAAAACTTTTGCCAATTTAACCATAGACCAAACAAGAATATATATATAAGTAGTAAATAAATAAGATACACAAGCAAAGGTATTTATTACTATGAAAGATGACACCAAACCATTTTATTTAAAACATTCATCAGATACAAAGGAAGTAATAACATCCATGGCAGCTAATCGTCATGATAATAAGTTAAATACTACTACTAAAATAGAATTTTTTACATATCTGCACGCAGGCAGCATCAAACAACATATGGTTTAGTTCTTGTCCAATGACCAATAGACTCCCCTTGGTCCGGATTCCACACCATCATCGAGCTACAACATCAATCAATTCGTTAACAAATAAACTAAACCTGAAACGCGCATAAAGAACAACATACATATAAAATTAGAATTCTAGATAAACAGTACCTTCGGCACTTTAGATGATTCTTCTTCGTTCGGTTCTCTTTCTTTTTCTTCTTTTTGAAAGTTTGCTAATTGATCTTCTGATAATAGTTTTTTTGCTTTAAATGAGGTTGCACTATTCATAATGAGAGGGGTCGAAAATTAGATTAAAAATAATTTAAAAAACAAAAGAAAAAAGAAATTTGAAAGAATAGAATACTGACTTTTTTCTAAAAAGGAAATGTGCATAGACCCAATATCGTCTACAATCAATCGATAACCATAACAACAATAATCAGGATTAACAAGATGTACGAGAAGAAACACCGCGGTAAAATAATAATTAATAATAAATAATACAGTAATTAGTTGTATAATGTAGTATACGTGAGTGAGGTTGGTACCTTTGTTCAAAGGGCAGATTTTTAAAATCAGCAGGGGACACTTTTAATAACTCGGGATTGGTCGAACTTGTTCTTCTTATTTTCTCCGGCTATTATTTAATATAAAATTTTTCACTCAATCAATCACTTTTAACCTCAATTAATTCATAAAAAAAATAATAGCTTTAGAATAATATCAAGCACGCACCTTTATCATCATGATCAATAGTAGCTACTCGTATATCCTCCGTTGTTAGTGACATTGTTTCCTGCTACAACCAAAATAATAATGATAATAATAATAGTAAACTAAACAATAATATTTTTTTATTAACTATAATAATGGTGATTTTCCTACCGCAACTTTTACTTCTTTTACTACAAAATAATTTTTATGACTTTTTCCCCCCCTAATCTAAGAGTTGTATTATTAGTGGTATTTTTTAACTTTTTATTTATTTGTTCTTTTACTACAAAACAATTAGTGGTAATTTTTAACTCATTTGTTTACCTACTCTCTTAATTTATTCTCTTACATGTCTCTTTATTTCATCCGTATATCTTGTTGAGTCCCAATGTTCATTGATAAAAGTCTGTAAATTTGGTGATGACAAATCTGACTTATAAACACTTAGAAGTCTTTTGGTTCTTGTAATCTGATCTGGGTCAGACTAAGCTGACACAGCTTACGTTCTGTCTCTGACCCAGATCATGCTTCATACTTTGTAATTGTAAAATCTTATGGAAGCAAGTGTTATTCAAGCTGCATCAATAATGTGATAGCATTCAATCCAAGTCAAAGAGGAGGATTGAAGATAGAAGACCAAGCTGTTAGTGAAAGGCAGCTTGGGATTAGCAGTCAACTTGGAAACACTTAGGCATATTGGTGCTTTGACAAACGGCCCAATCTGTGTCTGACAATCAAGTGAAGATAACAACCTGGATTGAAGATAAAGACAAATGACGTGACTAGGAAGAATCCTAGGATCCAGGTTGGTGGTTGGTTTTACATATGCGTGTCCATACTCTTATTGGATGATGAAGAATGTGCGTCAGTACGTGGGGGACCACAAGTACTATGAAAGGCACGATTGATTATTCCTTTGTCATCCACTGAAAGAAGAATACGTGGCTTCAACGGATACCAAGAGAAGGAGAGCTTTCGCCTATAAAAGCCTCATTCATTGATTGCATATGTGTGGCATTTCCTGAGAATCATTCTTCACACAAGTTTCTCTGCTCTTATACACAACTTAGTCTGTACGAGATCAGCTTGGGCTGATTCTCTTGAGCTAGAACTTATTGATTGCAGTTTGTCATTTCAGAGGTTGTTTAGATATCTATAGGCTATCTTTATTCCGCAACAACTTTGTAATTCTTTGTATAGATTATTTCTTAATAAATGATTACATTGAAAACAACAATCTGTGTTCAAGAATGTTTTTGTTTCTTTATTGCTTTTCTGTTTTAATGATTCCTGCTCTTTACTTACTTACTTAATATATATAAACTGAATCTTAAAACGTTTTTGTTAAAAAGTTTGTAAAGTTTGAGGAAAGTTGTATTCACCCCCCTCTACAACTGTTCTGTGTACAATATACTTTGGTATATTGATACACCTTGGGACGTATCAATTGGTATCAGAGCGGGGGTTAAGAATTAACTTGACTTGATCCTTGCATATTTTCTTTAATAGTAAAGCATTATGTCATCCCATATTGATAATGGTTCTTCAACCAGACCACCCATGTTTGATAAAGATGATTTCAGTGGGTGGAAAGGCCGAATGTCTTTGTTCCTTGAATCCATCGATAACAATATGCCTGACATCCTTACGGATGGTCCTTATATTCCTACACAAACCATTGTGGTGGAAGCTGTGGAAAGGGAAGGTCAACCAACCATTCCTGCCACAGTCAAATCCATTGTTAAGGACAAGGCAGATTGGGGGGATGAGGATAGGAGGTTGGCAAACTTGGATGTGAAGGCTAGAAATTTCATTGTCCAAGCTGTGCCCAAAGACCTTTACCATTCTATTAAAATGTGTTCTACAGCTAAGAAAATGTGGGGTACATTGACTGTCATGTTTGAGGGTTGCTCTACTTCCATGGAATCCACAATTACTACATTGACCAGGAGGTATGAGAGTTTTTTCTCTTTGAGAAATGAATCCTTGACTGACACTCATACCCACTTTAATGCTTTGGTAAATGATTTAGCTGCTGTTGGAATTGTTAAGAAAAATGAGGTTTTAAAGAGTAAATTTCCTTATTCATTACCACCTAAATGAAACAACTATATTTCTTCTGTTAAATTAAGTTCTGTTTATCATGATCTTGATCTCCCTGGACTTTTTGGTTTACTTCATAACCAAGAATGTTCATAGGCTGAAAAGTTAATTGATATGGGTGATTCTTATAGTCAGCCTGCTGCTGAACTTGTTGCTTCTATGACTGAACACCCTAGTTCAATTAGTAATGAGATCATTCCTTGTGTTAATGATGATATTCCTGAGATGTCTAATCCTAACTCTGTTTGTGCTGAATCTGAGTGTGATGAATCTGATGGTGATGAACTAGCTAATGAAGTAGCTATGTTGGCTGAAAGGATCAGAAGGAGATCCTTTAATAAGTTTAAAGGAAAAGGAAAAGGTGGCCAAACTGATAAGACCAAGAAGCCATTTGACATGTCCAAAGTCACTTGTTACAAGTGTGGCAAGACTGGGCATATGGCTGGAGATTGCAGATCTAAAGAGTCTACTCAAGCTGTGCCAGCCAAAGGTGGAAGAGGTGAAAAATACTCAAAGCTCAAGACTAAGTACAAAGCCTTGAAAGCGCAAGTAGCTGAGCTGACTGAGAAGGTGAACAAAAGTGAAAAGAGTCTGGTAGCCAAAGACTGGGCTAAAAGTGCCACATCATCTGATGATGAGCTATATAAAGATGCCAAGTGTTTCATGGCTAAAGAAGCTACTCAAAGATTTGCTGAAGATCTGGTGAAAATACAATAGCAATCTGAGTCAGCTCACCAGGCATCTACCAGTCAGACTGCTCCACCTGAGGTAATTTCTTTTTCCAATCTGTCTGATAATGAGAAACTGTCCAGACTGAATAGACTTGGTGATGAGGTTCTGCTACAAAAACACTTTAATCAAGAACTCAAAAAGGAAATACATGTTTTGAAACTTGATAACAGCTCTAAAAGTCACACCATTGAAAAACTAGAATATGAAGTTAAAGCTCAAAAATAATTAAATTCCATTTTGGTTAAAGAAGCTAAAACTGCTGAAGAAAAGTTTTAAAAGTTAAGCAAATTACTGAATCATGGTGTATATGTTCCAAAAGAGTTTCTAAGTGTGTAAATGACCAAATACCTCATCAAATCCAAGCTATTTTTGATGGTGATTATGATAGGGCCATAGCCATTGCTGAAGTCTGTGCTATGGAGCCTTGTTATTAGCCTTCTTCACCACCCAAATTCCAAACCAAAGGAATGAAATCTAAACCAATTAAATTGGTTCAGAAATCTGGTATTGGGTTTAAAGATCCTGAAATCATTGGTTAGACCATTGCTGAAGCTGTGTCTAAAGCTGATAAGGTTGTTGAGTTAAAACCTGAAGAAAGTCTTGACTTATCCAAGCTGACCATTACCAAATCTGAATCAGATTCAAAGACTAAAACAAACAAGGGTAGTTTAAAGAAAAACAAAAGAAAGGTTAGAGATCATAGTGTTCCTAAAGAGAAAATAAAGCTTTTAAAGAGTAAGAAGTCTGGTTCTCATGGAAATGAGTCACAAACAAAATCTGAGTCTGTTTCAAGTAGCACCAAGTCTGACTCTGACAAAATGATTTCAAAATATGTTGAGTCCAGAACTGATAAGGTTTCAATGGAAACAAATTTTCTTAAAAATGTGTCTGATCCAAAAATTGTTGATCAAAGAAAATTGAGAACTGATTGTAAGAAATCTGGAATAGGCAAAGGTTTTGTTCAAAAGGAAACTCTAAATGTTGCTAGAAAGAACTTTGAATCTGGTAAAGGTCAGACCAAGCAACAATAGGTGTCAAAATGTGATAAGAGTCTAAGTTCTGTTACCCAATCCGAGTCAGACCAGAAGGTCAGCTCTGGTGAACCCATCTTTGGATGGGTTCCCAAAAAGAACTAATCTCTTATCATAAATGCAGGGCAATCATGACGATAATACCTGGCACTTGGACAGTAGGTGTTCCAAGCATTTGACCGGATGTAAGTCCCTGCTATGTAGCTTTAGGATTCGCGCTGGTCCTAATGTTACTTTTGGAGATGACTCTCAAGGAAAGACTGAAGGATTTGGTATACTTTCAAATGGTCCCCTTACATTCAGAAGGGTCTCATATGTAAATGGTTTAAAGCACAACTTGATCAGTGTGAGTAAGTTGTGTGATGCTGGTTATGAAGTGAGATTCAGGTCTGATAAGGGTATTGTTCTTGATTTGGAAGGCAATGTTGTTCTTATTGCAAATAGGGATGAGTCTTTGTATTCTTTTGACATGAGAAAACCAACTGTCACAAGAGAAGTCTGTTTCATGTCAAAGACTCAAGATGAGCTGAACTGGTTGTGGCATAAAAGGGTTCTCATATGAACTTTAAAGACATCAACAAGCTGTGTAAGAAAGAGTTGGTGTCTGGTCTTCCAGTGATCAATTATGAGAAGGACAAGCTGTGTGGTGCTTGTGAGAAAGGCAAGCAACACAAAGCTACTTTTAAGTCTAAAACATGCTCAACCATTGACAATTGTTTGGATCTGCTTCATATGGATCTTTTTGGACCAATTAGTACTCCTTCATTCACTGGAATGAGGTACTCCTTGGTCATTGTTGATGAATATTCAAGATACACCTGGGTTTTCTTTCTTAAACACAAGAGTGAAGCTGCTGACAGCATTATTCATTTCATCAAGCAAGCTGAAATCCTCTACAAAAGGCCTATTAGGCAATTAAGAAGTGATAATGAAACTGAATTTAAGAATATCACTCTTAATTCATTCTGCAGTGAAAAAGGAATTTCACAAGTCTACTCAGCTGCCAGAACTCCTCAACAAAATGGTGTTGCAGAAAGAAGAAACAGAACACTTATTGAAGCTGCCAGATCCATGATGGCTCAAAACAATGTCAAGTCTCATTTCTGGGCTGAAGCAGTACACACAGCTTGCTTTACCCAGAATAGATCCCTTATTGTGAAAAGACACCAGAAGACTGCATATGAACTTCTTAGGGGGAGAAAACCTGAAATAGGTTTCCTAAGAATGTTTGGGAGTCCTTGTTACATTCTGAATCAGAAAGACCATCTTGGAAAGTTTGATGAGAAAGCAGATGAAGGTATCCTACTTGGATATGCAACAATGATGAAGGCCTACAGAGTTTACAACAAGAGAACTAAAACAATTGAGAACTCTGTTAATGTAAGCATAGATGAAGGTTGTTCTAAGCCAAATTGCTCTACTCCTGAAGATGAAGATTTCAATTTTGAAGAACTGGCTGTACCTGAGAATGAGCCTCCAACTAATCCTCCAGTTGGAGCTGATAATGCTCAAACTCAGGGGGAGCAACTCATTGAAGAAGAAGAAGGTGTTCCAATCTTTGAAAATGAGCAAGCTGATCCAACTCCTACTGAAGAAACTTTTGTTAATCCATCAAATGATGCTCCAGCTGACTCAGATTCCTCTATTCCAATCCAAGCTGATCAGCCTATTCCTCAAGCTGACCAGACTGGACCATCAAATCTGAATCAGCCCATTGTTCCAGTTACAAATAATTCAAATCATGTTACCAAATGGACAAGGAGTCATCCAATTAACCAAATCATTGGTGATCCTCTCTCTGGTGTTAAAACAAGAAGAAAGGCAACAGGCAATTTCTGCATGTTTGTCAATTTTGTAAGTAAGGTGGAACCAACTGAGGTTAATGAAGCACTGGCAGATCCTTCTTGGGTAAATGCAATGCAAGATGAGTTAACACAGTTTGAAAGAAACAAGGTTTGGGAACTTGTTCCAAGACCTCATCACAAGACTGTGATTGGAACCAAGTGGGTCTACAGAAACAAAATGGATGAAAGGGGAGTTGTGACCAGAAACAAAGCATGATTGGTAGCTCTTGGTTACAGACAAGAGGATGGAATTGATTATGATGAGACTTTTGCACCAGTGGCAAGATTAGAGGCAATCAGAATGTTCTTGGCCTTTTCTGCTCACAAAGGTTTCAAAGTCTATCAGATGGATGTGAAGAGTGCATTTCTTAATGGAAAATTGGAAGAAGAAGTCTATGTTGAACAACCTCCAGGTTTTGAAAGTTCAAAGTTTCCTGACCATGTGTTCAAGCTTGACAAGGCTCTCTATGGGTTGAAGCAAGATCCAAGGGCATGGTATGACACTTTGTCTAAATTCTTATTGGCTAACAACTTCAAAAGAGGTAATGTTGACAAGACTTTGTTTGTGAGAAAGTATAATGGTGATATCCTGCTTGTACAAATTTATGTAGATGATATAATATTTGGGTCTAGCAGTGAAAGACTTTGCAAAAAGTTTTCTGAATTAATGTCTAAAAAGTATGAAATGAGCATGATGGGAGAACTAAACTATTTTCTGGGTTTACAAGTTAAACAGACTAAAAATGGAATTTTTATAAACCAAGGAAAATATGTTAAAGATCTCTTAAACAAATTTGGTTTTAGTGATTGCTCACCTATGAAAACTCCTATGGGAACTGGTGATAAGCTGGGTGAAGATAAAAATGGCAAATCTGTTGACACCACAGCTTATAGGGGTATGATAGGATCATTACTTTACTTGACTGCTAGTAGACCAGATATTATGTTTGCTACATGTCTTTGTGCAAGATATCAAGCTAGTCCTAAGGAATCTCATCTTAAGGCTGTAAAAAGAATCTTCAGATACCTTAAAGGTAGTCCCAATCTGGGTCTTTGGTATCCCAAAGACTCAGCATTTGATCTAATTGGCTATTCAGTTTCTGACTTTGCAGGCTGTAAGATTGATAGAAAAAGTACTTCAGGAGCTTGTCAATTACTTGACAATAGACTTGTAAGCTGGTCCAGCAAGAAGCAGTATTCAGTTTCCATCTCTACTGCAGAAGCTGAGTATGTTGCTCTCAAATTCTTTGGATGCAATATCAGCTCCAAGACTATGGTGTCACTGCATCAAAAACTCCAATCTTTTGTGACAGTACCAGTGCCATAGCAATTTCAAACAATCGTGTGCTTCATTCAAGGACCAAGCACATTGATATAAGATATAGTTTCATCAGGGATCATGTAATGAAAGAAGATGTTGAACTCCACTTCATTCCAACAGATAATCAGCTTGCTGACTTGTTTACAAAGCCATTGGATGAATCAAGGTTCAACTATCTTATAAGTAAGCTAGGTATGCTTAATATGTAAAAGGCAGTGAGTTAAGTAATAACAAATCTGACCCCTTTAAATTTTTCTAAATTTTGAGGGTAAGCTGTGTCAGACCCAGACTACTCTTTCATACTTGGTGTATTTTTCAAGTAAAAGAGGGTAAGCTGAGTCTGACCCAGCTTCGTGGTTATTTTTGTTATTAAATATCTCAGTGCGTTTTATTACTTACATTATTTTATTTAGTTTGCTTATTGATCCTATTGGAGTGTGACACGTGTAGAGGTTACAGCCGGATACTGAAAAAGTACCTCCACTACTTGTTCATCCTCCAATCATAATCTTTCTCTCTCCAACTTTTTCAAACGGGATATTTTGAATTATGTATATAATATCTATTTAACCTAAATCCCAAATCACTTGTTCATATTTTCTTAAATCAATCTCTTTTTCTCTAATCTGAATACTGTTTTATTAATTTTAATTTCTTCTAAAAATTGTTTTAAAATGGCATCATCATCTGTTTCCATTCATTCTAATGATTCTCAATCTAGTTCTTCATCTGAAGCTGAAAGTCTATACCCAGCTCCAATAAGCGCTAATAAGCTTTCACCTTATGTGGTGGGAAGTGATGTAGTAGTGGTCCCGACTGATCTTGATACTGGTAAAATCAAGATTGGCAGTCTGGTTCATGCCAATATTCATCCTCCTTCATGGGCAAAAGGATATGATGAGATAGTGGCTTTCTTATGGTATCATCCATTCGGCAAGGTGATGATTGAGAAGCCAGACTGGGTGTTTCAAGATCTCCTTTGTGAATTTTGGGCGAGCTGTCATGTGGGACAGAACAAGAAAGGAGATGCTGCAATCTATGGCACAATCCTCAATGGTAAGAAAAAGGTATATATTTCTTATGAGAGGATTAGGTCTGCATTTGAGCTGTCTTATATGCCTGAAGATGATTATGCAAGTGTTGTGTCTCATACTGAAGCCAAAAATATTTTACAAGAGGTTGGATATACTGGTCCATTGGCTTCAGTGGTTAAAATTTAATATTTAACTGGTATTTGGAATTATTTACTGAGCACAATTTCTAAAACTTTACAAGTAAAGGCAGGCAGCTTTGATCAACCTAATGTATTAGAGTTACAGATTTTTCATGCAATGGTCACTATGACCAGAGTAGATTTTGCTGGCTTAATTTTTAAGGACTTGGTTGAACGTGTTAATAAGAAGAGCCTTACCATACCTTATGGTAGGATTCTTGCTCTTATCATTGAAGCTATACTTGACAGTGATTACAGTCTGGCAACTGGTCAGACTGTGGAATGCAAGTCCATTAACAATAACATTTTCAATGGTCCCAAGGTAACTGTGCAGGGTCTGACCCGAGCAATGCAGATTTACCTTGACTTTTGCAGGCAAAGAGAGAGAGAACAAGAGGCACTTGAGGAAGCTGTCCCTACTTCGACGCGATCTGAGTCTGACACTCAATCTGCCAATCAGGGGGACCCAGGTACACATGCTTCTGAACCCTCAAACTCTTCTCAATCTATTCAATCTTCTTCTCCTTCAAAAGAGGGTGAAGGGTTGGCCAAATCATCAGCCTCCCTAGCCACACCCCCATCCACTCATTCAAAATCCGCTTTTAAAAGACCCATTGTTGAGGACTTAGTGCCTCACAGTGCTAAAAAGAAAAGAACGCAAAGGAAATCTGTGTCAGCTTCTGGGGTTGATAATGCAACATCAAATCTTGAGATCCCCCAAGGTGCAGTGGCAGCTGAGGAACGTTCCAAAGCTGACTCTGCCATCCAAGCTGATATGCCGAATTCACCACACCCATCTGCACTCTCCCAAAAGAGTGTAGACGAGCTAAAGGGAACAACTACTGCTACCCAACCCTCCAAACAGGGTGAAGGTATTGAAAGAAAGACCTCATCCCAAGGTCATACTGAGTCTGCACCTAAAACGCCATCATCAGCCTCCCAAAAGGTTGATGATATCATTAAAGGGATAACAGAGGATCTAGCCCAGATCCAAAATGAGTCAGAGTCTATGCACATCAATTCTGAGGATGGTCAGCCAAAGGAGAGAAGTATCGAACGCACTGGTGACACTGCTTCTCCTCCCCAAGATGATCAGACCCCTTCTCTCTTACACTATGAGTCTGCACAGGCTGTCAATGCCCCTTCTATGTCACAAGGAGGGGTACAAGCCTCAATTCTCCCTAAGGACACTTTGGTGCAACAACACACCTCTGTTGAAGGGCAATCAAATATACAAAACATTACACCTGTAGGGTCTGTGTGTGCATCTGTCCTTGGACAGAGGGATCCTGTAGGTTACATGGCTGTCTTTAAGGCAGTTATGTCAGCCCCTTGTGCAGCAAAGGGAACCATTGATGGTCCTCACGGTGTCAATGAGAAAATAATCACTATCTCCGGAAGTGATTCTTCATTCGATGATGAGTTTGCCCATCCATCCTCAAGGGACGCTCTGATGGAGGATGCTAGTGGAGGAGTTGATCAAAATCAAGATCACCCCCTTCTATATGAGCCAAATGACCCTGATTTTAAGGATTGCAGGCTGCTCTTTCCAGAGTCAGTGGCTTTTAAGCCAACTGCAAGTCCTTCCCAAGCTGCCACTATCTCATTTTCAGATGTGGTGGGTCAACTCACTGAGTTCACATCAACCTATAAGGTTGAGAGCTTACAGCTGACCAAATGCTTGGAAAAGATCCAAAAGGATCAGGAATTGACGGACAAGAAGGTGGATAAGCTAAGTCAAGATCAGACTACATTGGAAGAAAATGTCAAGAAGGCAATTGATTTGATGCAGCAGAACCAGTCTAAGTTGACAGAGTCTCTTGATAGTCTTACAAATGCAATCAATAAAGAGAAGGAAAGAAACAAGAGTACTCTGAGTCAGATTGAGACTGCAACAACCAAGTTTACAAGGGAAGTCACCTTAGAACTTCGATCTGCAAACAAGTCACAAGCAGATTTCAAGAAAGATCTGATTGAAGTCTCTAAGGGTGTCAAATCTAAAATTGGACTCCTCCATGAAGATTATGTTGAGCTAAGGAGAGCCTGCTGTCTCACTAATATCAAGATTGACTTGATAAACCAGGATCTCAAAGGCCTCTTTGCCACTCCAGTAAGCTCTTTCCCTGCCGATGATGACAAAAAGGGGGAGAAGAATGCTACTAAGAAGAAGAATGCTATGAGTGATGCTGAAATTAAGCTAGAAAGAGAAAGACAACAAGCTCTGGTTGACAAGGAAATTGCAGAATATTTTGATAAACTGAAAGAAAGACAGAATAAGGCCAGAGCTGAGGAGGCAGCCAATGATAGAAGAATGGTTGTGCATGGTTCTAAGGTGGAAGGTGAGAAGGAAACTGTAGAGGAGATAAAAATACCAGAATCTGAGTCTGGTGGTGAAAATGTTGGAAATATGAATGAAGAGGCTGAAAAGGAGAGTGATACAACTAAGGGGGAGACTGTTGATATTGAAATGGGAGATATAAGGAAGGATGTTGGAGTTGAAAAAGTTAAGAAAGTTGAAAAGAAAAATAATTCCTCCCAAGTTGTCCCTGTACAAGCTGTGCCATCGCAAGCTGACCCAGCTCCCAAAATACAAGCTGTTGAATCTTCTTCAAGTGAAGACACAACCACTCTGTCCCAGTTCATGCTCAAGAAAAGGCAAGAAGAAGGTGGTTCACACTAAACCATCACAGAAGGTGAAAGATGTGAAGAAAAGTGTTGAAGCCCATGATTGGTGGGAGGCTCTGGAGAAAAGAAAGGTGACTGAAAATATTAATTATAGAAGGCATCCAGAGCCAATCACCCAGGTTCAACTCAAAAGAAAAAGAGGAAAGAAACAAGAGTACTCTGAGTCAGATTGAGACTGCAACAACCAAGTTTACAAGGGAAGTCACCTTAGAACTTCGATCTGCAAACAAGTCACAAGCAGATTTCAAGAAAGATCTGATTGAAGTCTCTAAGGGTGTCAAATCTAAAATTGGAAAAGAAAAAGGCAAGAAGAAGGTGGTTCACACTAAACCATCACAGAAGGTGAAAGATGTGAAGAAAAGTGTTGAAGCCCATGATTGGTGGGAGGCTCTGGAGAAAAGAAAGGTGACTGAAAATATTAATTATAGAAGGCATCCAGAGCCAATCACCCAGGTTCAACTCAAAAGAAAAAGAGGAAAGAACATTCCCAGCATCAGGTTTACAAGAAAAGGATATGAAACAAGCTGGGAAACCCATGATCTTGACAATCTTTTGAATTAGGATATACTGAGTGGGTGGAGTTGCATAATATCATAACTGGTATGACTGGAATCCATAAAGAGACAGTCTTGGAAGCCATTGAAAAGAAATTGGCTGTAATTGTGAAATTCAAGATTGATATCACTGACCTTCCAAGACCAAAAGCATATGATGTGGCTGATGAAGATGAGTCAGCTGAGCCACTCAAGAAGAAAAGGAGAAGGTTTGAAAGAATTAATGCTCATGGAGGTGATCATACAGTTTTTCTCAAAAACTTGACCCCTTCAGAGTTGCTTGCACAATTATCTTCTGATGCTGTTGACAAGATTCTGAATAATCTCAATCTGTCTCTACCTGCTGGTGTTGAGAATGCAAGATGTGGGCTATTCATCACTGAACCTGAACATGGGATGTATTTTGTGGATGCAAGAGGGAAATTGGTTTTCCAAAGGACTGCTGAACTACAACAGGTACCAGTTATGCACCTTTTTACCTTATACAGATTCTGCAGAAATTTTAGTGAAGAAGGTAATGGGTATGAGCAGTTCCTTATTGATGAGGGTTTAGATAGGCAGTTAGATGTGAAAGTTGCCCCATCATTTGAAGTTAAGCAAGAAGCTATAGAAATGCTTGGAGAATAGTTATATATCATGTAATATCTTTGCTTGGTTCTCTATATATGCAAAAGCAGTTGTACAAATTTAGTTTCCTTGTTAGAACTTCATTTCAGTTCAAAAGAACCCAAAAGATTTAAAGGGTCACAATCTGTTAGTCTTATTTTACGTTGATTCTTTGTAAGCTGATAGTTAGAAGTGTGTTGGGTTTTGTCAACATCAAATAGGGGGAGATTGTTGAGTCCCAATGTTCATTGATAAAAGTCTGTAAATTTGGTGATGACAAATCTGACTTATAAACACTTAGAAGTCTTTTGGTTCTTGTAATCTGATCTGGGTCAGACTAAGCTGACACAGCTTACGTTCTGTCTCTGACCCAGATCATGCTTCATACTTTGTAATTGTAAAATCTTATGGAAGCAAGTGTTATTCAAGCTGCATTGATCATTGTCGTTGGACCGATCAAAAATATAAACTAAATACCACTATTTAGCAAGGGTAAGTCGAGTATCGTATCCTCAGGGAATCATGGGAAAGTGTTGAACAATTTACAAAGTTGATTAAACTAGGCATAAACTTAAAATTGATTGTTGGATTGATTTGATTAAAACTAAAAATGATTGAAACTTAACAATAGAATTCAATAATAAAAAGAGTAGACCATTCCCACGATCCCAATTATGCTTTCAAAAGTATAACCTAACTTATATTCGTTGGAAATCACATAGACATGATTCGTTATAAGCTTGGAATGAATGAACGTTAAGGACTAATTGATTAGGTTGTGATGATTCACGATAATGAAAACCGAGTAATTGACACAACTAAATTATTTATCCATTAACAAGATTACAATTTCATAAGAGATTATTCCAATAATTAATGATTAACAAGAAATTGAAATCAAAAGATAGATGGAATTCATTCAAAGTTATAAACAAATAATCATTCATTCAAACCAAATAACACTAGATGCAAAACACTAATTAAGAATTAAACATCTAATCCAACTTGAATATAAGAAATGTTGAATACAATTGTCTTACATAATTGTTCACATGAGAATGATCTAAAGAGGATTTAGCCTATCATCTTCATCAATGAATCTTCAATTTGGATTGTCATCTCCATGGATTTGTGATTTGATGATGATTTGATAATGATATTAGGGCTTGGGAAAGGTAGGTTGCTGCTCCAGAGATGAGAAATTAGGGTGTAATTAAGTCTAAGTTCGTATTTGAGAATATAACCCACCTTACAATTAAAACCCTTAAAATTCGAATTCTGTTAACTTAACCACCGTCTGGGACGGTGGTGTGTACCGTCTCAGACGGTCATCCAAAATATCCTGCACGGTGGCTTTAAACGTCTCACACGCTGGCTTGCATTTGGCCCACCGTCTCAGACGGTGGGTTCTATCGTTCCACACGGTAGTACAAAAACATGCAGAAAACCTTTACGCCAGTTGAACGTTCCAGACGGTAACAGAATTTGGCCCACCGTCTCAGACGGTGGGTCTTGGCATCTCAAACGGTGGTCCAGAAAGTCAGTTTTCCAGATTTGACTTCTGTTGACTTCAGTTGACTCGTTTGACTTCCTTCTTGACCCGATTAGCTCCAATTCATCACCTAAGGCCTGAAACACTAAACAAACATAAACACGCCCTAATATTCTATTAACATGCACAAAGTGGTCCAATTTTATCCATTAAGATCATGCGTTTTAGGCGTTTATCACATTCCCCAACTTAACCCTTTTTCGTCCCGAAAAAGTCATTCATCATGTGACAAGTTAACTTACAATCCCATAATACTTCCTATCACCAAAGAAACACCATATAGGAGTTATATCAATTATACATACTTGTAAAGCTCAACCCTCAAGCAATCTTCAAAGTACACTTAGGCGAAACCAAATAAAGCAAACCAAATCACATAACACAATCAACTCATAAGACTTACAACCATCAAAAGATTTACAACTAGCAAATAGAAATATATAAATGTGCAATTAAACCTAATAAACCTCAAGTTTGCCACAATACATGCATCACACTCTCACAATGTGCACTCCCCTCGGTTCATATTTTTGAGTGAATTAGCAAAAGATGTGCTAATATATATATATATATATGAAGCTCTCAACCCATTATTGCACACTAAAAGTCATAGGCTAGTACACAAATCGAACCAAGACCTCATAACACCAAATTATCACTTCGGTATTCATACAAGATTGATGGAAATATGGAATGAAACACGATAATGATTCTCATTTGGGTGATTTACAAGAATGATTTTGGAGATTTATGTAACATCCCAAAACGTAATCGTTCATGTTGACTAACGTCGTTAGGTCAAATTATAAGTCCGTGATACGTTTGTGTGGAAATATGTGTTTATATGTTTATGTGCCCTATATGTGAGATTTAATTATTTTTAATGAGTGACAATAAAGTAGATTTAATGATGTGTAAAAGGCCTTTGTAGTGTGCGAAAGTGCTTTAGTGTGTTATATGTATCCCCAATAGGTGTTTTTAAGCGAAATAAAGTCAATATGAAGTCCAGGGACTAGTTTTGCCATGGTGAAAAGTTAAAAACGGGTTAAGAAAAGGATTAGCCTAATCTAGGTTAATTTGGCAGCCTCTAAACTCAATTAGAACATTCACAGCCTCTCCAAATCCCTGAATCGATTTCTTAAAGCAATTGTTCAAGTTTTGGTTGAATTGATTGTGTATTTTGGGTTACTTTCAATTGGCTATCAAAGCAATCAGGTAATCAATGGTTTGTTAATTGTATTTTCAGATTCAAAGGTTGTTTTTATGATAATCAAATCTGATTTTAATAAGGGTTTGAAGTAATTAAGGTTTCAAACGTGTTTAAGCAAATTAAGGATCTAAATGGTGTCAAACGAGTTTGTAATCGATCATTATGATCAAAATATGTTTATATGTGTCAAAAACATGTTTTGGGTGAAGCCCAAGTCGTTTGTTTCTGGAAAAATCGAAGAATGAAGTCGTTTTATAAATTCTGGACGAAATTAGGGTTTTCTGATGCTAAGTTCGTTTTCTGTTGTTCCAAACGAAGTATAACTTCGTTTTAAGTGTTCTAACTTCGTTTGGGGATCTCTAAATTCGTTTGAAGAAGAAGCTAAGTTCGTTTGAACTCAATTTAAATCCGTTTGGAAGCTTTCTAAATCGTTTGAACCCTAAGATGTGTAAATTCGTTTAAAGTGATTGTCTAAATAGTTTTGAGACTTAAATTCGTTTGAAATGAGCCTAACTTCGTTCACCAAACGAAGTTAAACTTCGTTGGGCATGTCCTAACTTCGTTTGGGCATTGCTAAGTTCGTTCAGTATGGTCTAAATTCGTTTTCTGGAAGCTAAGTTCGTTTTCTGGAAGCTAAATTCGTTTGATTTTTCAAATGGCCATATCTTTTGAACCGAAACTCCGTTTTTGACAAATAAGCTATCCCTAGAATCGTGAGAGAGTCTATTTTCTAATGGTAATGAGTTTAAAGGATGATTTTGAGGTCAAGTTTCCTGAAAGGTTGAATTAGTGAATGAAGGTCGAGTTTCGACGGATTCTATGAGTCCTAAAGTCGTACGAAAGTCCATTTAATGTCCCTAATGACTTATATTTCATATGTTAATGTACGATAGGTGTCGGGGGATTACTATTAAGCACTTGTAGCCTTTGTTTGCGCGCACATACTACTACGAGGTAAGATACACTACTTTTGTCACGCTGAGGGTGCAACAAAAATGGTTTCATAAACTATAACCTCCATAACGGTAATGTATAACCTATAATGTGGCTGGGTTGATATGGGAGGTACTCGGGGAATAATGTGA
>CM067168.1:86136002-86205169 GCA_034093135.1 Erigeron breviscapus
ACAAGAAAATCTCATTTTACAAACATGTATAGCCAATATAACTCGAATATTTTGCCCCTAAGGGTCAATTTCATATTACAAGAAAGTAAATCAACATCTAAACTAGAAGCATAAATGAAATTAACAAACAATTGAAATCTACCTACGAAATTAAAAATGCAAAAACACAAAATAAACACATAGTCACATAATCACACACTAAGAACAGAAAGATAAATGGAAGGTACCAATCACTGCCGTGGACCTTGCGGTCCAAAGATTGACTCCATTAGGCCCCGATATAGAGATTGGGCCTCAAATGGATCAGAGGCTGCTGGTGGTGGATCACTCGAGCTCCCTTCAACCCGTCCAACACAAGAATGTCTCGGGAACCACTCAGAATCGTGGCTCTGAGGATAATATGGATGGGAGGTAGGAACATACGGCTGCCTGTAATCATATGAAGGAGGAGTCTCCACATAGTCAAGTCCCGCAATGTGGTCCTGGTGGTGACGCACTTGCTCAGAATACTCAAACTGCTGTCTCTTATCCTGTTCATGAGCATATGCCATACCTAACTCATAACTCCTCCGCTGCACACCCTGCTGAGCAGTCATATCCCACATGCTCCTCTCATAGGATGTCCACTGATTATAATCACTAGGCTGCTCATAACCAAAGCTCGGCCCAGTCCTCCAAATCCAGAACCTAATAAACCATCCCTCCTTGGTGGCTCTCTTTCCTCCTCAACCTCTCTAGCACCACTTGCTTCTCCTCTCACATTTCCACCCATGGGCTCCAGCTGAGCCATCGCCTCCTCTCTAGTAAACCCTTCCTTAGGAGCTATCAACAACCCCTTTGACTTCACATCCCTTAAAATTCTGCATTGAGGTCTTTCCTCCAACTTAAACTCTTGACTTTGCAACAACCGCTTCATATTAAACACCACCTGATTAACCCTAATTGTTGGTGTGTTACGAGTAGCGGCTTTTTGGCTCAAAATGAGGCGAGAAATCAGCCTCGGGTAAGGAATGATTGTCTTTAACCTCTTGTTCCGGGTATCCCACACATTGGTCATAATAATCTGCCTAAGTGACAAGGCTAGCCTCTCCGTTACCAATGCATACAAAACTAAAACTTCTTGAAATCTAACGGCCGCCTTATCACTACTTCTCGGACAAACATTCCAATTCAAAATATTCATGATCAATCTAGGAAGTGGTTTCAAATAAAAACGCTCTAACTTGAGGTTCAAGTTCAAAGCGTCTCTAGGGTAAGTAAACAACTCGGCTAACATCTCTATCCAATTCTCACCCTTTTCCACCCCAGTCAAAATGTTCTCCGGCAAATAATCAAATCCCCTTCCCGAACTAGCACCCGAATCAAACTTGATAATCCTATCTAAGGTAACAAACGACATAGTTACCTTTTTACCATCAACAGTTCCTACTAACTTAGTGCTCTCAGGAGGGTTATTACCAACATGCCTTTCCAAAGTACCCATCCATTCGACAATTCCTTCTAAATTAACATCAACCTCATCATTATTGTTCCAAACCAACGCATTTTTCCATCCCATATTTTCAAACGCCTCAACAAAACAAACCCTCTAAATTCCTGCCAAACGGTTTTCCTTTCACCCAATAATTGCTTTTTCATAATTTCCGCCTCCCCCATTTTATCTCTAAACAATTCTAATTGCCAATTACGAGGTAAGGTGTATAAAGGAGTACCGTGTTTCCATTCGGGTTTTTCTTCTTCATCAACTTCCATCTCTTTCTATTGAGACGCTATTTCCTCTTCTTCCTCTTCTTCAATAATCAATTGTCTTTTCTTTCTTTTTGGTTGACTAGAAGAGGAAGACTCGGTTGACTTGGCCAACTTCTTCATCAACTTTCCGGCTGCTTTCTTCATCCTATTAACAAAAACTAACCAAAAACAACAAACCTTATCAATGGTTAGTAATTAAAAGCAAAAAGAAAGAAAAAATAAAAAAATTTCGTTTTTGAATTTACCCAAATCTCACAATCAAGGCTGAAATTGAACAAACAAAGATAAGGGTTTTGTAGCCCTTGAAAAATTATGCACTTTAGCCTCAAGAATCGTTAAATTTGGTGAAGAATTGAAGAAGTTATGGTTGAATGAAGATTTAGGGTTTTATGGAAAATAATTGGGAAAGAAAAGAAAAGAGAGAGATAGATCGACTGAGAGTTTGGAATAGATAGATATGTGGTGTATCAGGATCGGTTATGTGGCTGTAAATAAAAAAAGATTTTCGATTTTTAAAATAATAATATAAAAAAATATCTGAAATTACGACCTACCGTCTCAGACGGTCAGACTCGCCGTGCCAGACGGTAGTCCAAATTTTCCTACCGTCTTGCACGCTAACTGCCACCGTCTCAGACGGTGGCTTGGAAAATGAGTTTTCACCGTCTTGTGCACCGTAAAACAGAAGGTCTTACCGTCTAGCTACCGTAAAGTTTTTTTAAGCACTTCTGTGGCACCGTCTGAGACGGTAGTCCACCGTCTGACACGGTACAACTGAAAATTTTTTTTTTTTTTTAAACACAACCACAAAACACAACCTTAATTAGTCCCAATACTTGCAATTAACTTAAAATTAAACTCCCTTCCCCAACTTAAAGGTACATTGTCCCCAATGTACACCCGAAATTAGAAATGAGTTATTCGGCTCGATTAATTGCAACGACTCACTTTTTCACCCAAACCGACCTTCCCCAACTTAATTCTCGAGCATAGATGCTGAGAATTATCCAACTTGTGTGATTATGCGACAAAAACAAAAATAACTAAACAAAATTGAAACAAAAATGAAAACATACCGAAATTGAAGCTATAAAACAAACAAACAACGGGTTACCTCCCGTTTAGCGCTAAGTTTATTGTCCTCAGCCCGACATTACCTCACATGCTTCAAGCAACCTCATAGGATGGTGGACTTGAGATGAAGTTCACCATTTCCTTTGTAGCTCCATTGATGTCGGTTGCATCCAAATATGGCTTCAATCAGTGTCCATTGACCATTTGTTTCACACTATCTTTTGGATCTTCAATCTTAATCTCTCCAAACTTTCCAACTCTTGTGACAACATATGGACCCATCCACTTGCTCTTGAGTTTTCCCGGAAAGAATTTGAGTCTTGAATTGTAAAGCCAAACCTTTTGGCCAACTTCGAACACCTTCTTCTTCAATTTGGCATCATGAACCGCTTTCATCTTGTCTTTGTAAGTTGATGCACATTCATAAGCCTCATTCCTTAACTCTTCCAATTCACATAGTTGCAACTTCCTTTCTTTGCCTGCATTCTCAAAATCCATGTTAACGGTCTTAACGGCCCATAATGCCCTATGTGCTAATTCCATTGGAAGATGACAACCCTTCCCATAAACCAACCGGTAAGGAGTAGTGCCAATAGGTGTCTTAAAAGCGGTTCGGTAAGCCCATAAAGCATCATTGAGTTTGGTTGACCAATCTTTTCTATCGGGTCTTACCGTCTTTTGCAAAATTTCTTTAATTTGCATATTGGACACTTCTACTTGCCCACTTGTTTGTGGGTGATATGGAGTGGCAATCCGGTGGTTTATGCCATACCGTTTGAGAAGTTTTCCAAACTGAATTTTTTTGAAATGAGACCCCCCGTCGCTTATGATCACACGAGGGATTCCAAATCTTGAGAAAATGTTGCTTTGGACAAACTTGCACACAACGGTATGGTCATTGGTCTTGGTGGCTATGGCTTCTACCCATTTCGACACATAATCTACCACCACCAAAATATAGTAATTACCAAAAGAATTAGGGAAAGGACCCATAAAATCAATGCCCCAAACATCAAATATATTGACAACTAAAATGGGTTGCATGGGCATCTCATTCCTCTTAGTAATACTACCTAGTTGTTGACACCTAACACATTTTTAACAAATTCAGCGGCGTCCTTAAAAATGCTAGGCCAAAACAAACCACACATAAGAACCTTATAACCTGTCTTTTGACCGCTGAAATGACCTCCACATGCAAATGAGTGTGCATGAGTCAACACCTCCTGAATCTCCTCATCCGGAACACACCTTCTCACCAATTGATCCAGGCCAACTTTGAACAAATTCGGCTCATCCCAAATGTATTGCTTTGCTTGTGCAAGGAATTGTTGCTTCTTTCTCTTGGCCCAATGATCCGGTATCTTACCTGCAGACAAAAAGTTAACAAAATTTGCATACCAAGGAACAACAGAAACGGTTAGTAAATATTCATCCGGAAATGTCTCGTTGATCTCCTTGGTTGAATCATCATCCATAGCTTGAATTCTTGACAAGTGGTCTGCCACCACATTCTCACTTCCCTTCTTGTCTCGGATTTCCAAGTCAAACTCTTGTAGTAGCAAGACCCATCTAATTAGCCGTGGTTTTGCATCCTTCTTTTCCATCAAATGCTTAACCGCGCTATGATCTGTGTACACTATAACCTTGCTACCACAAATATAAGAACGAAACTTGTCAAGTGCATAAACAACCGCAAGCAATTCTTTTTCGGTGGTTGTATAATTCAGTTGGGCATCCGATAAAGTCTTGCTTGCATAATAAATCACAACGGGTTTCTTGTCCACCCGTTGTCCCAAAACAGCCCCAATGGCAAAGTCACTTGCATCACACATGATTTCAAATGGCATGGACCAATTAGGTGATTGCAAAATGGGGGCTTCAACCAATTTTTCTTTCAAGGTTTCAAAAGCTTTCAAACACTCATTATCAAACACAAATGGCACATATTTTAACAACAAATTACACAATGGTTTGGCAATGACACTAAATCCTTTTATGAACCTTCTATAGAACCCGGCGTGTCCAAGAAAAGAACGGACACCCTTGACATTGGTCGGGGGAGGTAAAGTAGAAATCACTTTGGCCCGGTCAACTTCCATGCCTTTCTTTGAAATCACATGACCCAAAACCGTCCCCTCTTGAACCATAAAGTGGCTCTTTTCCCAACTTAAGACCAAATTCGTTTCAACACATCTTTTCAAAACTTTAGTTAGCTCATTAAGACAATTATCAAAGATTTGACCAAAAATTGAAAAGTCATCCATAAAAATCTCTAAGGAATCACCGACCATATCCGAAAAGATACTCATCATGCACCTTTGGAAGGTGGCTGGAGCATTACATAACCCGAATGGCATTCGCCTAAAGGCAAAAGTTCCATAGGGACATGTAAATGTGGTCTTATGTTGGTCATCGGGATGAATAGCAATTTGGTTGTAACCTGAATAACCATCTAGAAAACAGTAAAATTGCTGACCTGCAAGCTTTTCTATGATTTAGTCTATGAATGGAAGTGGGAAATGATCCTTAGAGGTAGCGGTGTTCAACTTCCGGTAGTCAATGCATACCCTCCACCCGGTGATGGGTCGGGTCGCAATTTGCTCGCCACTATCTCCTTTCACCACTTGAATTCCAGCTTTCTTAGGTACCATTTGTGTTGGACTTACCCATGTACTATCTGAAATAGGGTAAATAATTCCAGCATCCAACCACTTTAGCACATCTTTTTTCACCACTTCACGCATATGAGGATTCAATCTCCTTTTAGCATCACGTGAAGGCTTTGCTTCATAATCGGTGATTATCTTATGCATCACAATTGATGGACTAATGCCTTTCAAATCGGCAATTGTCCATCCAATGGCCGCCTTGTATTCCTTGAGCACCTTAAGTAATGCTCTTTCTTGCATTTCTTCCAAATTTGATGTAATGATCACCGGTAAAGTTTGTTCATCTCCCAAAAATGCATACTTCAAATGAGATGGGAGCTCTTTCAACTCAACTTGTGGTGGACTTTCAATGGATGGCTTGAGATGAGTATCAATATGATCCGGTAGACTTTCCACTAAATGAGTCCATGGTGGTCTACCTTCTTGAATTGCCATAATCTCCCAATCCTTTTCTTCCTTCTTCAATGTTTCACTATGCTCCAAGATTAACATGTCAACCAAAGCACAATTCTCCCGTGTGTCTTCCTCATTTTCATGAGGAATGCACTCATCAATGACGTCCGCCATAAAGCATTCGTCACTAACTACGGGGTTAGGAACACTAGCAAAAACATTCAATCTTATTTTACGGTTGCCAAAAGTCATTTCAACGGTACCCCTTCTACAATCAATTAATGCATTAGCGGTGGCCAAAAAGGGTCTACCCATGATGACATTGGGCTGCCTAACATTACCGCTTGGTGCAAAATCAAGTACTAAAAAGTCTACGGGGTAATAGAAGTCCTCCACCTTAACAATCACATCTCGGACAATTCCTCTAGGAAGTTTAAGGGACAAATCAGCCATCACCAAGGTGGTGTCGACTTTTTCCAACGGTCCAAAGTCATATTGGTCATACAAACTTCCCGGAAGAATACTCACACCCGCCCCCATATCCAAAAGTGCCTTGTTCATTTTGAAATCACCAATTTGAATAGTAATTAAAGGCGCTCCCGGATCTTGGAGTTTAGGTGGGAGTATACCCATCACAACGGCACTAACTTCCTCATTTAAAACAATTTTCTTTGGAAGCTTATGATGCCGTTTTTGGGTACACAACTTCTTAAGATACTTAGCATAAGCCGGAACTTGCTTGATTATGTCAATAAGAGGTATATTGATTTTAACTTGTTTGAAAATTTCCCACATTTCTTCCTCATAGGGACCTCTTTTCTTAAGTGTAGGTCTAAGCTTTGGATCAATTAAAGCCAAAGGAAAAGGAATGGTATTACCCTCCATATCCTTTCCTTGTTTTTCAGAAAAATTGCCATTAGACCTATTGTTTCCTACCTCTTTGAAAGACACTTTTTTGTTTGGTTTTGGTAAAACAATTTCTGGTTCATGCTCACTATCTTCATTCTCATCAATATCCTCCACCACACCATCAACAAATGGTGGTGGAAGGACAACATGATTATCATAAATCTTACCACTACGAAGAGTACTTACATTGTTGATGTCCACATTCTTGACATTCTTGGAACCACCACTTTGATGTTGTGGATTGATCTTGGTATCACTTGGTAGCTTTCCCGGCTCTTTCCTCATTGATGCCACATCCTCCGCCAATTGCCCAACTTGCTTTTGTAAAGATGCAACCGTCTTCTCCTGAATCTCATTCTTTCTATCCATCTCTTTTAAGTAATCCATAATCTCCCGAGTTGACACATCATTACCCCCCGAAGACCCTCCTTGATTATTACCTTGTTGGTAGTTCCTTGAGTAGCCTCTATTGAATCCTCCCTGATTTTGACCACCTTGGTAATTCCCTTGGTTGTAATTTTGGCCTTGGAATGGTTGAGATGGTGCCCCACTGTTTTGGTTATTTCCTTGAAAGTTCGGGTTGAGTTGGTTTGAAAAATTGACATATCTAAAGTTTGGATGATTTCTCATCCCTGGATGATAAGTGTTGGAGTTCATGTCATATTGCTTCTTCTCTCCATACACTTGATTCACTTCTTCAACTTGATCCAAGCCTAATGGGCATTGCAAAACCGAATGTCCCAACTCATCACACCTTTCACAAATCAGATAGTCTTAAGATACTTGATAAACACCCCGATTTTCAGCCTTCCCCAACTTAGCAAACTTTTGCTCCAATGCTTCAAGTCTATCTTCTGTAGCTTGATCACTAGTTGATGAAGAGGCTATTGGACGTCTTGCTCTCCTATTCGATTATGCTTGCCTTTTTGAGTTCACACTCATCTTTTCTAAGAACTCCCAATCAACATCTTCGGGATTAGTCAAGAAAGTGCCATTGCTAATCGAATTCACATCCCTCTTTTCTTACGATAACAAACCATCATAGAAAGCCGTAATCAACTCCCATTTGGCAATCCCATGATGAGGACATACTCTCAATAACTCATTAAACCTCTTAAAAGCTTCATAAAATGTTTCACCCGATTGTTGCTGAAAAGTTCTTATCGAATTCCTTGCATCACTCGTCTTTTGCATGGTGTAGTACTCATCCAAAAATTGTTGTTGCATTTCAGCCCATGAAAAGATACTACCCAATGGCAATGTCAAGAACCATTGCTTTGCTTTATCCTTCAAAGTGAACTGAAAAAGAACTAGCTTAACCTCATCCGGTGAAAATCCTTGGCCTCCAATAGTACCACAAATCGCCTCAAACTCCGACAAGTGCAAATAAGGCTCTTCCGCCGCCATCCCATGAAAACTTGGCAAAATACTCAAACATTGAGGTCTAACCTCAAATGCTCTACCTCTCAAAACCGGTGGAACTATGGGTGAAGCATTAACGGCTATGGCGGGTCGGAAATGACTATCAACTCCTTGTGGTGGAGCTTGATAGTTCATATGTTGATTTACACGGTTAATTGGTTGGTAATTTGGTTGAGCTACACGATGGTTAAGGTGAGGTGGTGGACCTTGAGGAAGAACTATTGGTCCGTGGTTTATGTATTGAGGTTGGTTATATTGGGGTTGGTTGTATTGAGGATATTGACGGTTTTGTGGTTGCTCATAATCTCCCCCATGGTTCCAATCATACCCATCCGAATTATTATCAAACCTCCCGTCATCCCAATGATTCACCCTATCATGGAGCCTATCATAAAATGACCCATCCGCATCCCGTGATGCATCTCCAATATGAGTTGGTGTTCTAGGTCGGTTTGGAGTTGTGTAAGCACTTCTTATTGATGGGGGTGGGTTTCGTGGTGGAGTTTGATTTTGGTCATTTGGTTCAGGGTTGGTTTCTTGTGGAGTTATGGTGGGTTGGATGGTTGGTTGTGGATCTGGTTGATCACCCATGTTTACACGATGAAGTATCCGATTCCTTCTAGCTGTTTTCTCAATTTCCGGATCAAACAACAAAGGTGATGTATTCTTGGAATACCTCGTATGCATACACTACTTGAAATCTGCACAATCAACACACCTCGTGTAATACTGAACTACAAGAATGAAAAATGAAACAAACAAGAATTGAAACAAAACTAAACTAAACTAAATATTTTTGGATTTTTCTGAAAATTTTAAGTAAACTAATTGAAAACAAAATTTCAACACTTTGCACACCGATTCCCCAGCAGCGGCGCCAAAATTTGATCGTTGTCGTTGGACCGATCAAAAATATAAACTAAATACCACTATTTAGCAAGGGTAAGTCGAGTATCGTATCCTCAGGGAATCATGGGAAAGTGTTGAACAATTTACAAAGTTGATTAAACTAGGCATAAACTTAAAATTTATTGTTGGATTGATTTGATTAAAACTAAAAATGATTGAAACTTAACAATAGAATTCAATAATAAAAAGAGTAGACCATTCCCACGATCCCAATTATGCTTTCAAAAGTATAACCTAACTTATATTCGTTGGAAATCACATAGACATGATTCGTTATGAAGCTTGGAATGAATGAACGTTAAGGACTAATTGATTAGGTTGTGATGATTCACGATAATGAAAACCGAGTAATTGACACAACTAAATTATTTATCCATTAACAAGATTACAATTTCATAAGAGATTATTCCAATAATTAATGATTAACAAGAATTGAAATCAAAAGATAGATGGAATTCATTCAAAGTTATAAACAAATAATCATTCATTCAAACCAAATAACACTAGATGCAAAACACTAATTAAGAATTAAACATCTAATCCAACTTGAATATAAGAAAGGTTGAATACAATTGTCTTACATAATTGTTCACATGAGAATGATCTAAAGAGGATTTAGCCTATCATCTTCATCAATGAATCTTCAATTTGGATTGTCATCTCCATGGATTTGTGATTTGATGATGATTTGATAATGATATTAGGGCTTGGGAAAGGTAGGTTGCTGCTCCAGAGATGAGAAATTAGGGTGTAATTAAGTCTAAGTTCGTATTTGAGAATATAACCCACCTTACAATTAAAACCCTTAAAATTCGAATTCTGTTAACTTAACCACCGTCTGGGACGGTGGTGTGTACCGTCTCAGACGGTCATCCAAAATATCCTGCACGGTGGCTTTAAACGTCTCACACGCTGGCTTGCATTTGGCCCACCGTCTCAGACGGTGGGTTCTACCGTTCCACACGGTAGTACAAAAACATGCAGAAAACCTTTACGCCAGTTGAACGTTCCAGACGGTAACAGAATTTGGCCCACCGTCTCAGACGGTGGGTCTTGGCGTCTCAAACGGTGGTCCAGAAAGTCAGTTTTCCAGATTTGACTTCTGTTGACTTCAGTTGACTCGTTTGACTTCCTTCTTGACCCGATTAGCTCCAATTCATCACCTAAGGCCTGAAACACTAAACAAACATAAACGTGCCCTAATCTTCTATTAACATGCACAAAGTGGTCCAATTTTATCCATTAAGATCATGCTTTTTAGGCGTTTATCATGCATCAACAATGTGATAGCATTCAATCCAAGTCGAAGAGGAGGATTGAAGATAGAAGACCAAGCTGTTAGTGGAAGGCAGCTTGGGATTAGCAGTCAGCTTGGAAACACTTAGGCAGATTGGTGCTTTGACAAACGGCCCAATCTGTGTCTGACAATCAAGTGAAGATAACAACCTGGATTGAAGATAAAGACAAATGACGTGACTAGGAAGAATCCTAGGATCCAGGTTGGTGGTTGGTTTTACATATGCGTGTCCATACTCTTATTGGATGATGAAGAATGTGCGTCAGTACGTGGGGGACCACAAGTACTATGAAAGGCACGATTGATTATTCCTTTGTCATCCACTGAAAGAAGAATACGTGGCTTCAACGGATACCAAGAGAAGGAGAGCTTTCGCCTATAAAAGCCTCATTCATTGATTGCATATGTGTGACATTTCCTGAGAATCATTCTTCACACAAGTTTCTCTGCTCTTATACACAGCTTAGTCTGTACGAGATCAGCTTGGGCTGATTCTCTTGAGCTAGAACTTATTGATTGTAGTTTGTCATTTCAGAGGTTGTTTAGATATTTATAGGCTATCTTTATTCCGCAACAACCTTGTAATTCTTTGTATAGATTATTTCTTAATAAAGGATTACATTGAAAACAACAATCTGTGTTCAAGAATGTTTTTGTTTCTTTATTGCTTTACTGTTTTAATGATTCTTGCTCTTTACTTACTTACTTAATATATATAAACTGAATCTTAAAACGTTTTTGTTAAAAAGTTTGTAAAGTTTGAGGAAAGTTGTATTCACCCCCCCCCCCTCTACAACTGTTCTGTGTACAATATACTTTGGTATATTGATACACCTCGGGACGTATCATATCTTTAATCCTTATTATTAACATTGAAACAAACAAAAAAATAAGAAAAAAGAAAAAGACCCTTAATTGTACCTTAACGGTAAGTTCATGTGTTACATTGTTGTTATATATATATTATGAGATTGTTGTTGAAGTGAGAACCCATAGAACGAGACAAAACTATGAAACCATCCCATTGATAACTAATTATAAATTTTGATTACTATTATTATTATTATTATTATTATTATTATTATTATTATTAATGGTTAGGATTAAGCTAGAAAAATGTTAGACATATTGGTTACGGGTTGAATTTAGGCCCCTATTATCCTTTCATTTTGGTTAGAGAAATTTTATAAACAGATTTATATATCATTTCTAATGATTGGTTTCAATGATTGATTTTATTTTATTTTTAATTTTTGTAACCTCCATATTATTTTAAAAAATAATAACATTTCCATAAATAGTAAAATTAAAATACTAAACATTAAAATTAAAATCCAATACATAAAAAATTAAAATACTAAACATAAAGAATAAAATCCATACGATACTAAAATTAAAAAACTAAAAACTAATCATCATCGCTAAAGTAGTCATCGATTTTCAGTGGCACGTATTGTTCTTGACTTGGGTGTTATTTTCCCAAAGGTGGTCTACCAAATCCGCCAAGAGCATGTTGTGGGTTTGGTTATTCCGAACGGCATTTGAATTCGCGATCCGTTGCTCCATTGGCGTCTCTTGTTCCCAATACTCCGGGTCTAGTGTCGGGTCTTCATCGTTGAAGTCTTGACAAAATGCTTTATCACTACAAGAAAAATGTTGATTAGTGACGAAAAACATTTAGTTACTAATTTATCTTGGTGACCAAATTTTCGTCACTATTGTGATTAGTTACCAAATTTTGAGTGGTCACTTTTCGTCACTAAAGGTCCGTCACTAATTTTGTTTAGAAACCAAAAAATGTTATTTTTTGGCCACTAATTTTGTTTAGTGACCACTTTTTTTAATGGTAACTAAAGAAGGTTATGAGTGACCAAATTTTAATTGTCACTAAGCAAAATGGTCACTAATCGACATTTTTCTTGTAGTGTATCTTCATCCTGAAATATCATATTGTGTAAAATTGTAACAGCCGTCAAAATTCGGAGTATTTTTTTAGACATTTATTTGATGACGACTAAAATACTATTTGATAATATCCAACGATACACTGAGACTAGTGTGAGTATTTTAATTTGTCAAACCTTCAAGATTTTAAATCTTTCGCTAATTCTATTCATGCATAAATTCTAGATTAAGCAAAGTATTTTTAAGATTTTATTAATTATGATCATCTCATAAGTTAATGGAAACCACCATTCACTAAATGATACTATATTTGTTTACTTTTACATGGAACACACTTGATAAACACCATATATATATATATATATCATTAACCTATCTTTTTTTTTCTTTTTGAATAATATGTCGTTGGCCTTAATGGCCCTGTTTGCACATCATATTTGTAGTAATTAGATACTAATTAATAAAAGGAACAACTTGGTTTAGGAATTAGTCAAGACTTTCTTTGCTTTCTTCCTTGTTAAGATTTAGCCAACAAGTAGCTTATCAACCTGCTTGAGGATGTCGACAAGAACCAAAAACACAAGAGTCTTTGTCACCTGCTTGTCACCACCCTACAACCTCATCCTCATCAACACCTAGAACATGACACTCCTTTTGTATCCTTGAAGCCCGCGGCACCACTACTACTATAAATAGGGACTCAAGTTCAAAGAAAAAGACTTTGAAAGTCAAAGTAAAACACTTAAAATGAGACGGAGGGAGTATAACATTGTGGTAAACAATGGTCACTCAGGTTTTGTGGTCCACATAAATATTAACGAAAACCTATAAACTCATCAACTTTATGTTTACGTATTTTAGTGTATTCTCAGGAATTAAATACTCGGAGTATAAGTAGAAGAAGCATGTTTTTTGGGAGTCACATATGCATTCACTAAAGAACAAAGATTTTCAAGAGCTATTCTATTAAGCTAATCATGTTGTAGAATCTCTAGTATAAGTTTTGTACACTTCATGTAAGATCCTGGTTTCTATATCAATAATATTTCAAAACGTCTCATTTAGAGGTCGTTTGTTATAATTTGTGATTGTGATCTCAAGAAGTCACCCTCCGCTTGGGCCCGCCTCGGGCGGGGTGTGACAAAAATAATACACGTATATATCACGTCATGCATCCTCTCCTTGTCCCAGAACCGTGAGAGAAAACTAATAACTTTCCAACGTTTTTTCAAAACCCCGAATGCTCTCTCGATATTTTTCCAAGTCACTTGTAATCTTCAAAAATAGTCGCTTGCTCATACGATAACGTCGTCGAAAATCCCTCGCGCCAAATAGGGGTTGCTCGGCAAAGTAAAAGCGGACCAAGCGCGCGTATGCCTCCTCACGTCGACGTTCTAAAACCGATCTTCTTCTAGGTGAAGCTTGGTCCTCCTCGTCCTCCTCGTCTTATGCGGCTTGAATCATAGTAGTAACGGTCAAAGCAACGGTACTAAGAATCGCGTCGTCGAGATCGATTGAATCATCGGAGGAAGATGGTGATTGAGGATCCGTATCCATCCATAATATATATATAATAATTGTAGTATATATATTTATGTAGTGAAAATGTATATACATGTAGTTGTAGTATGTGAAAAATGAATGTAAAGTGTGTATATATATATATAGGAAGTGAATGGAGAAAAAACAAAAAAAAAGAAAGAAAAAGAATATAAGTAGCCGTTGCATAGGGGGCCGGAAAAGGAGGTGGGAAAACGTGTGGGTCAAAGCCAAAATGAGCGATACCTCCGGTTCGCTCAAAGGCCGGTTCGCCCTAGGGGGCCGGTGTAGGGGGAGAACCTCGCGCCACGTATGCGGGGTCGCCCCGTTCCATTTTCTCCTTTTCTCCCTATAGACTTTTTCATAGTTTTATTTTTCCAAGATCGAAATTCCCTCTCCTTGAATCAAGGATTTGGCCTTGGTTTTGGCGGTCGAACAACAAAGCAGTAAGAACAAACTTATTTTTGTTTTTTCCCAAATAATTGTTATTCAATAATGGAGGGTGATTTATGCATCCAATATGCTTTTCAATCCCATCGATCATTTCCTGGTGATTTTCTTTTCTTTTTTAAATATTATCTATACTAGTAAATTAACTTCATCCTTTTAACGGTGAAAACCCCAAAGAAAGAAGGAAGTTATAGTAGTAAATTAACTTCTTGATATATATAGCATGTCATAAATTCTTCTATTCTTAAACTTTCCAAACTTAGCCAAACTTCAACCAAGTTGTTAAAATCTAGTAAGCCATCATCACCTTTGGACGACGGATGTTGTAGGGAAGTACTTGAATGTACGAAAGACAAGATTAGATTCGGCTAAATACATGCAATGCAACTACTTTTCCAACATCAATTAATTTGTCTAAAAATTGGGAAGACCTTCAAGATCTAAAATTTATTGCTCGACTGTTGTACCGAATGATCAAGGTTAAAGACTTAAAGTCATATAAAACGATGCACTTGACCTCCGAACAAGACATTATTTCTAAGTGTATTAAATTGAGATCTCGTACGACCACCAGTTTGGATTCACACTCAAGCTAACTTAAACCATGAATATATAACATGTCAAGGTTTTCAGAATTTTCTGTAGGACTATTAAGTTGTATAAACATTCAGTTTAAAGTTTTAAACATGTTTATTATAATTAGGACTTATTGTGTGATTAGTCTCTTTGTGTAGGTACTATTCTTGACCTTCTCAAATACTTCTGGACAGAGGAAGAATGCTTGCTTATAAAGAGGGACTGAAGTTGCACAAAGTTATTCAAGAAGGGTTGGAAATAGAGTCGGTGGGATCAAGTTTGAAGACCTATATAAATAGGTTATAACCCTAAAATTATTAAGTTAAAAATACGATTATTGTTCATTCTCTTTTTCTCAAGAAACCCAATTGGGAAATCATATTCATATTCATTCGATTACTTGATTATCTCTGTTTCAATATCATCTTGATATTGATTCTGTATATGTAATAAATTTACTTTTGAGATTTATCTTAATAATAATTCTTGATCAGATTTGATCTAATTCATTGTTGTTAATTTCTGGATATTGAATCTATTCATATTAATAATAATTCTTGATCAGATTTGATCTAATTCATTGTTGTTAATTTCTGGATATTGAATCTATTCATATTAATAATAAAATTCTTCATGGTATCAGAGCCACGTTCGCTTTGATATCCGGTTAAATCGATTATAATTGTTGATTAGGGTTTCGATCTGGTATCTCTCGATCTAGGGTTTCGAATAATTTGGGGTTTTTGGCAAAGAAGATCAGATTCTCAATTATTTGGTCCTAGATTAGGGTTTCTGAACCCTAATTCGTCTACTACAAATTCCGCTGCAATTTAGGTTACATCTTTTCCTACCTGATCTTGGTAAAATCAGGATCCACTTTATTAATCGTCTATTTTGTGTGTGTTCACGGCCATCAGTCTTATTGCCTGAGTTTGATTACGGGTAGCATACTTGTTCTTCTTGATCATTGGTCCTTGACCTAGCACTTGAGTGTTTAGGAATCCTGGATAGACTTTGATCTTGTTTTGATTTTGCTGCTTAATCAAATTCTAGTGTGATTTCATAATGACTGGAGGTAGTGGTAGTACTCCTGCTTCTAGTACTATTGTTTTTGGTGATGAATTGTTTTTACATCCTACTGATTCTAGTATTTCTTCTTTTGTTACTCATAAGTTGAAAGGAACTGAGAACTATAATGTGTGGTCTTGTGCTATGAAAATTGCTTTACAAGCTAAAAATAAATTAGGATTTATAAATGGTACTTGTAAGAGATCTACTAGTGATGATTCTTTAGCTAGACAATGGGATATGTGTAATTCTGTGGTACTTTCATGGATTCTTGGTTCTATTTCTGAAGATTTGTATTTAGGACAGATTTTTTCTACTAATGCTACTACTGTTTGGAATGAATTGCAAGAGACATATGATAAAATTAATGGTTCTGAAACTTTTAATCTATATCAACAAATGAACTCTTTAAAACAGAATGACATGCCTTTGTCAGATTATTATCATAAACTCAATGCTTATTGGAAACAGTTTGAATCTATAACAAAACTACCTGAATGTTCTTGTGATGCTCAAAAGGCTTATAAAACTCATAATGATCTGATTAAGCTAATGCAGTTTCTTATGGTTCTTGATGATGTATATGGTACAGTTAGAAGTGGCTTGTTAACTAGGGATCGATCATATACCTGATGTTAAAACTGCTTTTTCTGTTGTGTCTAGAGATGAATCTCATAAACAGTCTTCTTCTACTGTTCTTGTTTCTAAACCTCATAATGCTGCTTTTGTTGCTAGATATCAACCTAATATTAAGAAGCCTGCACCTAAAAATAATAATCTTGTATGCTCTAATCCTAATTGTGGTTTGACTGGTCATACTGTTGATAAGTGCTATAAAATTGTTGGTTATCCTGATTATATTAAAAAAAATGGGCTGCTTCTAATGCTTTGAAAATACTTCTAGTAGCAACTGTTCTTCATTATCTAATAATGCTACTGCTAATGGTTCTATATCTTCAAATTCTACTCCTGTTTCTAATGATTCACCTTTTACTCATGTTCAAGTTCAACAGCTTCTTAGATTGTTGAGTTCTAAACCACCAGAAAATGTACAAGCCAATATGACAGGTACTTTTTATTGTTCAAATTCAAAAAGTTTTTTTAGAATTTATAAAACTGATAAGGGTTGGATCATTGACTCATGAGCTAACCAACACATGGTTACTAGTCTTGATAACTTAGAAAACATTGTTGATATATCTGAACTTGGACTTCAAATTGACCATCCTAATGGTACAACTGCTTGTATTAAGAAAGTTGGAAATCTTAAACTAAGTGACAATTTGACTCTTTATGATGTGTTGTATGTACCTGAGTACTCTGTAAACCTCTTGTCAGTTCATAAGTTAGCTAGAGACAATAAAGTGTTTGTTGGTTTTGATGAATCAAAGTGTTATATTCAGGACTTACAAAGGAAGAGAACTCTGGGGACTGGTAGTCAGTCTGGAGGTTTGTATTATCTTGATTTCTCTAGTTCTGTAAATCTGGTTAATTGCAATACTTTTGTTAGTTTTTCAAACTCATTATGGCATTGCAGACTTGGTCATCCTTCTGACCAAGTTCTTAAAGTTTTAAAAAATCAAATTGATATTAAGGGAGATGGTTCTACTTCTCCTTGTGATATATGTCATTTTTCTAAACAAACTAGAGATCCTTTTCCTTTAAGTGATCATGTGTCTACTTCTGTTGGTGATCTTGTGCATTTAGATGTTTGGGGTCCTTACAAAGTTTCTAGCAGAGAAGGTTTTAAGTATTTTTTTACTGTGGTTGATGACTTCTCTAGGGCTGTTTGGGTTTATCTCTTAAAGTCTAAAGAAGAAGTTTATCAACATGTTGTTATCTTTTATGTATATTTAAGAAATCAGTTTTCAAAGATTGTAAAGATATTTAGAAGTGATAATGGTGGAGAGTTTATTAACTCTAATATGGAAAGTTTTTGTAATAATCATGGGATAATTCATCAGACCTCTATTGCTTATACTCCTCAGCAAAATGGGATTGCTGAGAGAAAACACAGACACCTTTTAAATGTTGCTAGATCTCTTCTTTTTCAGGGAGGCATTCCTCTTAGGATGTGGACTGATTGTGTGCTTACTGCTACTTATATTATCAATAGGTTGCCTTCCTCTGTTCTTAAAGGAAAATCACCCTATGAACTGATATTTGGAAAATCTCCAAGTATTAACCATTTAAGGGTGTTTGGATGTCTCTGCTTTGCTACAACTTTAAATAATAATGATAAATTTTCTAAGAAATCTGACAAATGTGTGTTTATTGGCTATTCAAATGTTAAAAAGGGATACAAAGTTTATAGTCTTGAGTCCAAAACTTCTTATTTTTCAAGAGATGTTAAGTTTTATGAAGGAATCTTTCCTTTTAAAATGAACAAAACTAATTTGCTTGAAAAAGTTCAGAATTCTGAACTTATTAATTTTTTTGATTCACCATATAGTTATGAGCCAATAAACACACCACCCAATGATGAAGCAGAGACTAGCCATGAAGATGAAAATCAGAATTTTCAACTTGGAGGCAATGGAGAAAATGCCAGTGATCTTGAATCACTAGGGGATTTCTCAAATGCCACCAGTGAGAATGATGATATGTCATCTCAAGATGATGATAATCATGAAAATGCTAATGCTGAGGGTGTGTCTGATCAAATTTTTAGAAGGTCTGAAAGAACTGGTCATTTACCTGTTAAATATGCTGATTATGTTTTGGATGGGAAAGTTAAGTATGGTATTGATAAACATGTTAACTATTCTCATTTATCTAAGGAAAATTTCTGTTTTTCAACTAATCTAAATAAGATTAGTGAACCTAAAACTTATTTTGAAGCTAGTAAAAACAGAAACTGGGTGAATGCCATGAATGAAGAAATGGAAGCATTAAATAGGAACAATACTTGGGAAATAACTAGTTTACCTTCTGGTAGAAAACCAATAGGCTGTAAATGGGTGTTTAAAGTAAAATATAAGTCTAATGGTGATATAGAAAGGTATAAAGCAAGACTTGTGGCAAAAGGGTATGATCAAAGAGAAGGTGTTGATTATGAGGAGACTTTTTCTCCTGTGGTCAAAATTGTTACTGTGAGATGTCTTATTAGTGTGGCTGTGTTTAATAATTGGCCTCTTTTTCAACTTGACATTAATAATGCATTTCTTTATGGTGACTTATATGAAAAAGTATATATGGATTTGCCAACTGGTTATTTTCCTAAAGATGATAATAGAGTGTGTAAACTTAAGAAATCATTGTATGGGCTCAAACAAGCCCCAAGGCAATGGAATGAGAAATTGTGTGAAACTCTGATTCAAAATGGTTTTAATCAAAGTAAATGTGATTATTCTCTTTTTACTAAAAAAGAATCTGGTTTGTTTATTGCATTACTTGTATATGTTGATGACATTGTGATTACAGGGAACAGTCTCAATGAGATTGAAAAGGTTAAAACTTTTCTAAAGACTAAATTCTTGATTAAGGATTTAGGAGAGTTGAAGTACTTTTTGGTATTGAGGTTTTGAAAGATAATGATTCTATTTGTCTTTCTCAAAGAAAGTATACTCTTGAGTTATTAGCAGAGTATGGCATGCTTGCATGCAAACCTGCTAAGACTCCAATGGAGGCAAAACTAGTTATATCTAGTAAGCCAATTGATGAGAGTGATAAGCCTCTTGAGAATATTACAGAATACCAGAAATTGCTTGGTAAACTTATATACCTCACTCATACCTGGCCTGATATTTCTTATGTTGTTCATAGTTTGAGTCAGTATATGCATTCTCCCTTGAATTCTCACTTGAAGCTTGCTTTTAGGGTACTGAGGTATTTAAAGCAGAGTCCTGGTACTGGTATTTCTATCTCTAAATCTTCTTCTTTAAATTTATATGGTTACACTGATTCCGATTGGGCTAAGTGTAAAACTACCATGAGAAGTGTAACTGGATATGCTGTTTTTCTGGGAAACTCTTTAGTTTCTTGGAAAAGCAAGAAACAAAGTGTTGTTTCCAGGTCTTCAGCTGAGGCTGAATATAGAGCTCTTGCTTATCTAACTTGTGAAGTAATATGGCTTATAAATGTTTTAAGAGATCTACAAATTGAGATTGAAAAACCTGTACCTCTTTTTTGTGACAACAAAGCTGCAATACAAATTTCTTCTAATCCAGTCTTTCATGAAAGGACAAAACACTTTGAAATAGATCTGCACTTCATTAGAGAAAAAATCTTAGATGGCTTAATCAAACCTTTGAAAATTGAGTCATCTAATCAAGTTGCAGATATATTAACTAAAGGTCTTTCAAAGGACCAACATGATAAATTGTGTTCTAAATTGAAATTGCATGACATGTTTAAACCTTGAAACTGAGGGGGAGTATTAAGTTGTATAAACATTCAGTTTAAAGTTTTAAACATGTTTATTATAATTAGGACTTATTGTGTGATTAGTCTCTTTGTGTAGGTACTATTCTTGACCTTCTCAAATACTTCTGGACAGAGGAAGAATGCTTGCTTATAAAGAGGGACTGAAGTTGCACAAAGTTATTCAAGAAGGGTTGGAAATAGAGTCGGTGGGATCAAGTTTGAAGACCTATATAAATAGGTTATAACCCTAAAATTATTAAGTTAAAAATACGATTATTGTTCATTCTCTTTTTCTCAAGAAACCCAATTGGGAAATCATATTCATATTCATTCGATTACTTGATTATCTCTGTTTCAATATCATCTTGATATTGATTCTGTATATGTAATAAATTTACTCTTGAGATTTATCTTAATAATAATTCTTGATCAGATTTGATCTAATTCATTGTTGTTAATTTCTGGATATTGAATCTATTCATCTTAATAATAAAATTCTTCAAGGATTGCATCAGTTATGTTATTGTCAATGCTCTTCAAGAAGATTTATTAGCTTCTGGATCTCTGGATTAAGTTTTCAGGTGATAAGTAAGTTTCTCACCGATCGTGGACAACTACTCTAATTAATTCGATGAAGAAACTAGACCTCCTTTCCTACTGCCCAACTGGATCCATTCATTTAATAATCCGAATTTCATGATCTGTATCAAAAGGAATACTGAATTCTCGATCTATTGGTTAGTCATTAAGTTTAATTTCGCTACTCACCTGATTGACAAAATATTCCCGAAGAGCACAACTTTCTATCCTCGGATCTTTTTTTTGTCACTTCACGATTGACATCAAAGTTCAGTGTCACTAAACGATACCACAATATCTCCGTCTCATGGAGAGACTGCCTGTAAATATATAGTACTCGTATCATATAAAGAATATCCTCTGGCGTTTGGCGCCTGATTCAATCTGTTGTACTTGATATATTAAACCCACCATGGACTGTGACTAGCAAAGGGAGATTAAAAACACTCGAGAATCTGTTGTACCAACTGCTTCTGCGTCAATCTTTTGAGAAGGCACATACGTTGCTCTCCCAGTCTTGGATAACTTGGCTACCAAACTAAGATGGAATAACATTACTCTGATTAAGTTTAACATTAACACTTGGTGATACGCAACATCGACTTGCATTGCTTGAGATCCTCTCTCTACGACAATGGAATTGAAAATTATGGGTGTTTTTAATGACCGTTACCAGCTAAATCCCTCTGGTCCTGATCATCAACTGGAGGAAATATAACTCCCCTTTTTTTTCTGGTATCATTCATTGGGCTGAGGATTTGGGTTTTGACTAAGAAAAAATAAGCACTTGATGTTGTTGTTGTTTAAACGACTATTTTGTTGGAAAAATCCGAACAATAGCTGCCTCAACTCTAAATCGTCTAAACCGGAGGCTATCTTTGATAATATAGTCTTAATGTCTTTCAATTGGGTTATTAAGAGTAAAGGGTGTAAATTTGTTTGGTTTGATTGGTAACTAAACCCATCTTCTTGATAAATTTGTAAAGATCATGGAGTGTAAGATAAGCACAAAGCTTTACGAAACTAAACGCAACTCTTGCCCAACGACATGAGCTTTATTCCTAATAATTTTAGTTCATAGTTGTACAAACATCACAAGCTTTGATGGTATGGTGAAATAGAAAGTAAAGCACTTATGACTTTTATGTCACAACAAGCTAGACTAATCTATAACATTGTTTTTGACTTTCACCATACCAGCTATTACAAAGTTCTACAACAGATGGTCTGAAGTAATAAAACACACAAACAACAAAGTTTTTTAGATTATGATCGAAAGGCAAACTAGAGAATTACCAAATCCACGCCATCCTTGAGAGTGATTGATTCCAGTTGTTGTCGACGTCGCATTGCAAATGATCGTTCAGCTTCCTCTTTCTTCACAGCTGTGGTTCCCTTCTCACTGTGGTGGCGAGTATCAATCAATATTTTCTCGAGTCCAGCAGCATTCTCTATGATGTGTGCAGCAAGTTCAAAATCGCTGATTCGACCATAATATCCCACAATTTCAAATGTCTTCAGTTGATCGTGGGGGGTACTAGCAACACGCCTTACACCATCCCATCTCATTTTATTCCGTGAAGCCCAAAGTAACTGCAATAATGAACCAAAGTTACCAAATTACTAATTATTTACTACTAAAAAAAGCTAAATTTATATACCTCACAATAATATAGATAAAAATGAAACTTTCTCACATATCACAAGTACCTCGATTGTTAGAGTCTCCAAACTCGGACAAGCTTTAGCTAATTTAGTGAATTCTAGTAAGCATTCATCTCTGCAAGCTTCAATCGTCAGCCTCAATTTCTTTACATTTGGTAGTTTGGGAATTGAATCAAACTTTATGCCTTTCTGCAAAATCTCAAAAACATTATTGCCATATTTTCTTTTGAAGATTTAAACCATCTAGAGATGAATTACGATTCCTAACCTTTGGAAAGATAATGTTGAATGAAAAAACTTGAATGAAATAAAGACAATTTGGCATGTCGCTGAAATGGCGATTTTCCATCCAAGCAAGTCCTTCTCCTATATCAAGTACTTCAAGGCGAAGACCTAAAAGCCTTACAGTTTTTGCTCGACCCTTGTACACAAACGATTCGAGGTAAAATCCATATAGATGAACGAAGTTAACACTCAAACAAGACACAATTTCTACGTGTTTCAGCCTGATACCACCTTTTCCACCAAATTGCACCCATGATAACTTTCCTACACCATGAAGGGATAACATTTCAAGATTAGGAGAATTATCTAGAACTTGAGGCAAGATTGCATCATAGATATCAACGCTCTTCAAGATCAACTTTTTTAGAAAAGGGATCCGCACAGTATTTAGATACGGATATTCAATGGGTTCTTCTGCTTCAGGATCTGATAGCATTCTAGGAAAACAGTAGTTTTCATGACAACCAACTTTCCTACCAATCTTCGTCAAATCTACTTCTAGAATCTGAACCTTCTTTTTTACAGCAAACCGGAGCCATTCATCAATATGTTCCTCATATTTTTTATCTAAATCAAAACGAATACGGAATTCTAGAATGGCTGGGTAGTCATGATGTTCAATGACATTATTCACCATAGTTACATACTTCTCTCGGTCTGAAGCATGCGACTTTGGATCCTTGGCCATGTTTCCTAACATTTCGGTGCCATCAAAAACAAGTTTTGCTAACTTACACCATAAATATCTCCATTGTGTGGAGAGACTGCTTGTCGCTACCAATTCCTTCAAAGGCAACAGATACAGTATCATATAAAGGATATCATAAGGAATGTTGCTGATGTGATCTCTTGTACTTGATCCTCCGCAACCCTTCTTCACAAATGAAAACCATCAATACGGATTAGTTTATTAACTATAGAAAAAATCCAAGCATAAACAAGTAGGGCAAATTGCCGAAAAAGGGGCATTTACCCTCATTTTCTCAATAAAAGAACAACCTTATTTTTAGGACAATAAAAGGGGTCAGTGATTAATTTGAAACACATAAGAGAGTTACTGATAAAGTTGAAACATATAAGAGGGTAAAACATTGTTCAAATCTGGTGGTTTTACAGTGATTGTTTACGATGGTTTATGATGGTGACCCTTTATTCGTTTGAATATTATTAGCGACCCATTTTATCGTCGTAAAATTAAGGTCACTGTTTCATTGAAAAAACAGATTTTTAATTGCCTCTTTTTTGGCTATTTGCCCAAATATCTATATACCAGTATACCCAAAATTTTGATGCATTTTTGTGATAATTATCATAACAACAAAAATAGCTCTAAAATGAACGAATATTAATCAATAAATTTATCTGTATAAAAAAAAACTTGAATTGTGAAACTGAGAATAGCAAATCACTATATCAACCATGCACAAACAATCGAACGTATCGTTTAATATATGTCAAACACTAATTTTCTATAAGTATATATATCAAATATATTCTTACAATCAAAACACATGATATTATCTTATATACATGGAAAGCAAATTAAATTTGGTGTTAATCGACTTCCACTTTTGCCAATTACCTTTTAATAAAAAATTTAATCCGTGAAGAAACTGATAATTAAAATCATTTTAGAAAAATCAGTCACATATATTTGTATGTATGTATATATATATAACTGTAATGTATAGATCAAGATTTTAGCAATCAGAAATGATGGTTGAATCGTTGATACATGCATTTCATATATTAATTGGTGAAACCCTAAAACAACAAATGAAAAAAAAGCTTCATTTCTAAATCAATATATATATATTTATATCACCTCATTTTCAGATCGGACCCTTTTCAACAAATGAGCAAACTTCATTTCTGTTCTTAATTGCTAATTGTGTGATGTGAAGAAGAAAAAAAAGGCGACTACTGTAAGAACTGAAGGTAGTTGAGACTAAAAGTTGACAATTATAAGCTGCTAGGACATGATGACATCAGGCGGTGGTTTTATATATACCTAGTACAATATAATTGGGCCTTGATTTCTTTGTTCATTCCCTTTTGTGGGCTACAAAAATTTGGTTATCTGTTTTAAATTTTTTATATGTTTCCAGATCAAGACATGAACAACACAATGAAAACTCGACGATACTTAATTCCACCATGAGGATGTATGATATTGACAATGATACCCCTACCTGAGGGTAGAGCGACTGGTTATAGTTATATATCCGGCAAAGAGTGAGTAGAGAAAATATCTGGAAGGGTAAATGGAGGGAACCTTAACCCTTGTACCACAATTGGATACCCATCAGTACCCCGTATGAGCCATATGAAGTAGAGAAAATATTTGTGTATGTGGGTAGGCATATGTGAGCGTACGTATGGGCATGCATATAGTATATGTATGTGTATCTTGCAATAAGCAGATATATATGGCGTATTTATCGATCAACAACAAAAAAGGAAAGAAGCAGACAACGCAAAAGCACGCGCACATGTGAAACATATATGAGTGTTATAAATAAGTAAAACCACGTATGGAAATGAAGATACTCGTTTTAAAAATATAACGTATTAGACACACTATAAACCATTGGGCGACATCTTCCAACGAACACAATGGACGCTAGATTGGAGCATCGAACGATAGAGTGTTGTAGATAGCGACAAGATTTGGATAACCACTAGTGTGAGTGTTATTAGCTAATTACTTAAAGTTGTGTTAACCCAAAAGACAAGTTAAGATAAACAAGACAACAATTGATAATTATCTTTTCAATGTAGAACATTTATTTCTTGAATTCAAGAATTACAAAATCTGTCAAGGAAATAAGAACTAGCTTTTCAAAATCTGACACTACTTTTTCTTAATGGTGACTATAGATCTGGACCAAGGCGAAGATTACAGTGGTGAACTGGTGATGACGCATTCCAATATGACAATAAAAAACTGAACATCCACCCGAAAAGTCTTGACAAACAAATAGCCGACACAATTTTCCTCAGACCAAACTTCAACCAAGTATTCAGCTAAGAAAATTGCTCAAGGAGTCGTTGATCAGTTGGAACATAGACAATATAAAAAAAGCACCTATCCAAACGACAAAAACATAAAATAGAAGTTGACTTTGTAAGATACAATACGAGGTGGATGGAGGACGAAGCATTCGTCAAAAAGGAATGTTACCTTTTAAAAGATGTACTTTGCACTTAATTTCAAGCATACCAAATCTTGCAAAATGACATAAACTTTACTCCTATTTATTCATATATAGTTGTACAACAACCACAAAGCTTTGATGGTATGGTGAAATCGGAACAATATCCACTTATAACTTACATGTCACGGCAATATCTTCGAGTTTCACCATACCAGCTATTACAAATTCTACTATATATAGTCTATCCAAATTAAACAAATACACAACAAAGTTTTCAAAGATATTTGAAGGGGAACTAGAGAATAACCAAATCCACTTCATCCCCAAGAGATATTGATTTCAATTGTCGCATTGCAGATGATCGTGCAGCTTCCACTTTCTTTGAGCTGTTCTTTACAGCTGTGGTTACCTTCTCACTGTGGTGGCGAGTATTAATCAATATTTTCTCTAGTCTAGCCGCATTCTCTATGATATGGACAACAAGTTCAAAGTCGCTAATTCGACCAGAATACCCCACCATTTCAAAAGTCTTTAGTTGATGATGGGGAGTACTTGCAACACGCCTTCTATTCCTTCTCCTTTTTATCGGTGACTCCCAAAGTAGCTGCCATAATAAAAGCAAGTTACCAAACTACAAATTACATACTAAAAAAGCTAACTCCAGATACCTCTCAATTTCAACCAAAAAGGAACTTTCACACACATAGCACAAGTACCTCGAATTGTTAAAGTCTCCAAACTCGGACAAGCTTTAGAGTTAGCGAATTCTAGTAAGCTATCACCTCTGCAAGCTCCAATTGTCAGCCTTAAATTCTTGACATTTAGTAGTTTGGGAATTGAATCAAGCTTTAAGCTTTCCTGCAAAATCATAATTAAAATCATTATCACCAATTTTCCGTTACAGATTTGAAACCAACTAGAGATGAATTACCATTCCTAACCTTTGGATAATTGATGATAAAAGACAGAAGTTGAATGTAGGAAAGGCAACATGACATTCGGTTGAACAGGTTATTTTCCAACCAAGCCACTCCGGTTTGAATATCAAGTAAGTTAAGCTTCCGAAGAACTTCAAGTTCTAAATTTATTATTGGACCCTTGTACACGAATGCTTCTAGGTCAAATTCATAGAGATAAATATATCTAAGATTCGAACAAGAGACTATTTCTAGGTGCTTTAACTTGATCGATCGTCCACCAACATCCACATACGTAAGGTGTCCTTCACCATGAATGGATAATGTTTCAAGAAGTCGAGAATTTGTTAGAACTTCCCTCAAGATCGCATCAGTGAGGTTAACATTCTTCAAGAACAGCTTTTTTAAAAAGGGAATTTGCACAACTGAAGAATTGGGTGACAGCCATCTGACTGTGTGTTTTACTTCACGGTCCAATAACCGTTTAGGGAAAACATAGTTTTCATAACAGCCAACATTCTCATCAATCCTTTTTAAATCTAGTTCAAGAATCTCAACTTTCTTTTTAACTGCAAACTGGAGCCACTTATTAATATGTTCCTCATATTCGTTATCTAAATCAAAACGAATACGGAATTCTTGAATGGTTTTGTAGTCATGATGTTCAATGAAATCATTAACCTGACTGACATACTTCTGTCGCTCTAAAGTCCACAACTTTCGATCCTTGGCCATCCTTTCTAACATCTGAGTGCCGTCAAAATTAAGTTTCACTAACTTACTACATAAATATCTCCATCGTGTGGAGAGACTGCCCATTGCCACCAATTCCTTCATAGGCAACATACATAGGATCATAAATAGAATCTCTTTCGGGATCTCACTGATGTAATCTGTTGAGCTGGATCTTCTATGATCCATCTTCACAAATCAAAATCATCAATAATTAATTAAGTTTTGATCTACAATATTCAAACATATACATAATTAAACCAGCATTCCTAATACTTGATGCATTGTGTGATTATCACAATTCAACAATCATTTTGGATATATCAGTTTCCAAATCGAACCATGCACAAAAGATTGTCACGTACATATATGCACGATTTTTACGTTTGAGATCAAACAGTCGTGCGTAGCTTAATTACAGACTTGATCGAATCAAAATTTATGATAATCATCTCATATGGATCAATAAAAGTTTTTTGTCTTAATTGATCTACAATATCAACAACTACTTTAATAAGATAAATCGATCAAGAAAACAATAAAATATGATTAAAATTACAAAAAATTACAAAAGTTTGGTTGCTAATAATAATCCGTTTAAAAAACTGGGCGCTATGTTACTTGATCAAAGATGAAAAAAACTGTAGCATATATATCGGTCAAGATTTCAACAAAAAGAAATGATCGGTGATACATTTCCATTTGTGAAACCCTAAAACAAAAAAATGAAATATATATATAAAAGAATTAAATCTTTAAATCACTGTATATATAAACGTTGATTAATAAAATGAAGATTCACCTTGTTTTGAGCAGATCGAGCCCTTGTGTTGTACATTGTTGGTTCTTACTTGACTGATGCGAAAATGAAAAAGATTGAGGGCTGCAGCCGAAGCAAGACTTTCAGACTAAAGTTGGCACTTGGCAGAAGGACTTTATTTCAGGTGTTTTTTGAGGTACGGTGCTTTTATTGAATATGGGCCTTGATTTTGTTTTTTAGTCCAATGAAATTCTTATCATAGAATTCCAGAGTCGATTTTTTAAGTTTTTTTTTTCTTTCAATAATGAGGATGTATGTCTAAATTCTTTCTTAAAAAATCAACATAATTTTAAGTTTTTAACCCAAGTGTATAGAATGAAAACCTTAAAGAGAAGAGGTATGAAAAATGAACGAACTCGTTTGAAAGAGCAAACACAATAAAAATTATCCGGCTGGAGTCAATTTACAACCGGGTACAAACTATACTAGATTATATTGGAAATTAAATGATTCTATAGATCGATTTGTAGATAGGAGTAACGATTAGGAGAACCACAAGTGTGAGTTAATCGAGTAACAAATTAAACTTCGCCTCAATGCAGCTAGCTAGATGGAAAGTTTTCACCTTTAAATTGAAGACCTATTTTTATTATTGAGGATTAATTAGATCATTCTAGCCACACCATAGAAGGACCATCCATGTTACAAGATTTGAGAACAAATGGATGTAAACCTTTATTCCAAACCATGATGACCAAGCCATGAGTTATCCTGAAATTGGTACAATATCTACTATTTGGTTTCCCCCCTAAAAATGAGCTTGCAATAGATTTTAGTAGTTTAAGTTTTTGTTAATAGGGATTCAATATATTTTAGCTAGTTCAACACGTTACAATGCGCTTTTGAACTCAAGTTTGAAGATATGAAGATCGGATAGGTATATACAACAAATTGCCAATATATATGGATTAGCTTTTCTATAATTGGTACATGAAATCGTATTATCGAATAGTTTAGAAGATTTGCAGGAACTAGGAATGTTTTGTGTTTATATACCACATGCACTATTAGAAAATTCACAATTACTAACAGCAAAATCTATCCCAAATTCGTCCCTAAACACGTTTAACGACAAATTTTTGACATATTTTGGTGGACCCTAGATTCACCCTTGGTAATATTTAAGATTTTTGGACGGGCAAATTTATGATGGCAGTTTCGGTAAAAGGCCGTCACCCCTGTTAACTTTTATATCCTTCACAAAATAAAAACAGACAACTTGGCTGAAATACCAAGCTGGCTTTACAAATTGTCCATGCTAATCAAGCAACATCACTTGGGGGCGGCAAACCACCCCCCAATTACCACTAGCCATTACATGAAAAACATAAAACTAGATGAAACAAAACTAGCTACGAAATAATGAAAGAGGCAAGTCCCAAGCAGTTAAGAATCGCTCCACCCGTTTTGTCCTCTTGAATCTACATGTAAGAAGTTTGAGTTTCACCGTATTGATAATAATCCCAATAAGCTGATCTCGAGTTCTTCTTTCCTTACGAAACAATCTTGCATTCCGCTCACTCCAAATGTAATAGGTAGTAGCCGCAAGAACCAATTTAGCTATAACACTTTGCACACTGGATTTTCTTGCCATTGGAAGTATTCCTGCCACAACCGAGTCCCAATCGTGCCCAACATGAGCAAGTTCAGCTTTCACCTTAACACAATTCCAAATCTGAAGCGAAAATGGACATTCAAAGAAGAGATGAGTATGTGAATCTGCTTGAGTTTCACATAGCGAGCATGTAGGAGCAATCGAACTATTAAAATCCCATTGACTCATCAAATCTTGGGTCTTCAACTTTCGTTTAAAAATCAACCACAAAATAAAAGCATGTTTAGGGATATTCTGACTAAACCAAACGATTGAAGACCAAGCTACCAGGTTGTCCCTTGGGCGCACAACTTCCCATACTTCAAGAACAGAAAAATCTTTCAAGTTTTGTTATTATCTTTCCATAGCAATATATCCCTTTCCACACTTAAAAGAGGAACCTGAATATTCATCAACCGAGTATTCCATTCAAAAGGCCATTTCCAGCTTCCATTTTCAATAAGATCAGCCACAGAAGCATTAAGTTGAAATCCAGCATTCATAATCTCTCTTGGAGTTAAACGATCAGCTAAAGGACTAACCGAAGTCCAAGAATCATACCATGCAGAAACGCTAACACCATTACCAATGCGAAACCAAAAATAATTACGAACCTGGTTCCTAAGTTGAAGGATTTTGCGCCAGCTCCAAGTAACTGAGCCACGAAGCGGTATATCCCAAAATGATCTTCCTCGCAACTTGTAAGTATGAATCCATCGTACCCACAGTGCGTCTTTGCGAGCCACAATGTTCCATATATGAGCCGAGATAAGGGCATTGTTAAAAGAATCAATACGACGCACACCAAGACCCCCTTCCTCTCTTGGAAGACAAACTATCTCCCACGCCACTTTAGATTGCCCACGTTTCAATCTCCCCCCACCCCAAAGAAAGCCTCACATTAGTTGCTCAATTTCATGAGTAATTCTAGTAGGAAGAATGAACGCCGACGACCAATACACATGCATCGAGGCAATTACCGAATTAATCAGCTGCAACCGCCCCGCAAATGACAAAAACTTATTTTTCCAATCATTTAAACGCTTCTGCACTTTCTCAATAAGTGCATTACAATCCCGGTACTTTAATCTGGAAGACACCAAAGGTGCACCCAAATATTTCACCGGTAAAGTACCTTCCTCGAAAGGAAGTACATTCAGAATATCCACCTTCAAGTAATTAACAACATTACAAAAATAGGCTGTGCTCTTTGGTAGACTAGGAGTTAACCCCGAAACTTGCTTAAATTCATCAAGAGCTCTAGAGATAATTCGTGCTGAATTTACATCCCCATACATAAACAAGAATAAATCATCGGCAAAACAAAGATTGATTATCTCATGATCTTCACAATATCGATGATATTTAAAATTACCTGCTATGCGCACCTGCCTCTTAATTATTGAAGTTAAAACTTCCATTACCAAAGTAAACAATACGGGGATAGAGGATCACCCTGTCTGAGTCCTCTTCTTCCTTTAAAATAGCCGTGCAAAGAACCATTAATAGACAGAGAAAAGGTAGAGGTTGTCACACATTCCATAATCCAAGAAACCATACGCGGATGAAATCCAAAGCCAAGAAGAATTCTTCGAAGAAAACCCCAATCAACCGTGTCATACGCCTTCTGAATGTCCACCTTAAAAGCACATCGAGGGGGTCCTCTATCAAGATGATAGTTATGCATAAGCTCTTGAGTAAGAAGAATATTATCAGTAATTCTTCTCCCCGGAACAAAAGCAGACTGATTTTCACTAATCAAATCATTTAAGCAGCCTTTCATTCTATTAGATAGGATTTTCGTGATACATTTGAACAGTACATTGCACAACGAGATCGGCCGGTAATCAGTAACAAGAGTTGGAGACCTTACCTTGGGAATTAAAGCAATAACCGTATGATTAAGTTCCTTTAGCAAGTTTCCAGTAGCAAAAAATTCTTTAACAACACATATAATATCACTTCCAATAACATTCCAAGCCGCTTTAAAGAAACAAGCAGAGTATCCATCCGGGCCAGGAGATTTATCATCTCCCATGGAGAAGATTGCATCCTTTACCTCCTCATCCGTTATATCACGAACCATGAGGTTAGCTGTTTCTGGAGACAGTTTATGCCGAAATAGCTCAATAGAGTTTAACCGAGAAACACTTCCAGCTTGACCAAGAAACTTAGAATTATGTTCAACAAAAGCATTCTTAACACTTTTGTAACATCCGTGAAATTTGACCGTTTGACTTTACGTGCAATTTGACTAACAATTTAGGTTAATGAAATATTTGGGTCGTTTTGTGACTAAATGACAACGTGGTATATTCGTCGGGTCGATAATATGTTTTAGTCGGTGTTTAAATGCCTAACGTTTGTAATTTGGCTTGGGATGAGAAGCGGGTCGGCCCGTGGGTAGTCCACAACCCACCAGCCACCCAAGACCCAACCTCCCTCCTTATCCCTTCTCCCCCTCTCATTTTCTATCTATCTTTTTCTCTCTTTCTCTCTTTTCTCCTCCAAGAAGCACACACAAACACACACATCTCTCTCTCTCTAGATTCTATCTCACATATTGGGAATTAAGCAAGATTTTGTTTGGGGTTTTCATCATCGACCTCATCTTAACAACATATCAAGAATTTGGGTTTCAAAGTGCAAGATTTCTAGCCATTTCGGGTCAAATTCGGGTTAGAGACTAGGTGAAGGTTTTGGTAAGTCAAATTCATCCCATTTATGCCTATTTATGTTTGTTTATGCATTTCTAGTCATCTTGAACAATTTCAAGTCTTGAATCGAGTCGAAAGACGATTTGGGTCAAATTAGGGTTTCGATTAGGGTTAGAGCGATTTGTTATGATCTTGATGTTTTGGGTCGAATTTGAGGATTGGGTTATGTTTATTTATGGTTAATGGTGTTTATGTATGCTTCAATTTAAGTTACAAGCTCCTACAAATCGATTTGGGTTGGTTTGAGTCGAGTTTATGGGTTTTGGTCTTGTTTCCTGCACTTGCTGGTGCTGCTGGTGGTTCTGCCCAGAAAAGGGCCACTGCGGCGCAGTGGCATAGGCCTAGCCCACTGCGGCGCAGTGGCTAGGTCCTGGTCAGTTTCTGGTTAGCCCACTGCGGCGCAGTGAGCTTGGCAAAGGCTCACTGCGGCGCAGTGGTAAGTCACTGTAAATCTTGCGCGTCGATTTTTAAACGTCAATAACTTTTGATCCGTAAGTCCAATCGAGTCATGTGACCTATCGTTAGAATCGTAGGAGAGTCTAGTTTCATGTTATGACACTCGTTTTATATGAACCTTCTCCCATTTCAAAAAGTGTCGAGTCAAAGTGTCTTGTTCTTACTCGTTTAAGTTGTAAAGACGTCTAGGGTTTGCAATTTGACCTAAATGTGCCAAACCTACTGGTTTAAGATTGTATAGTTGACATTATGGTATTATGATGTATATTTATAGGTTGTGGCCGTGCGGATCCTACTACTCGCTATTAATCTTTTATTAACTCGACTTAAGCTTCTTTGCCGATCAAGGTGAGTTTCGTATCTCCCTACTCACTTGAGATCCGGGCTGAAAAGTGTAAACCTGGTGTGTTTGCTTGCATTTATTGATTGATTGATTGATTGATTGTTTTAGTTGTTGGATTGGTGTGATGTTTCCTTTCGTTTGATTGGTTAAATTGGTTGGAGTATTGAATTGTTGAGATGATTTTCACGTTCGAAGGACTTAGTTTATATTTGTTAAGTATCTAGTAATATTAGGATAGACATACATACATGAAAGTCGGTTATGCCTTCATTGGGTTTTAGATGTGGTGGGAAGGCTGCGGGTGACCCTATATATAAGCATCTGAGACTCGAAGGAAGTAGAATCCTCTGAAGTATATGTACGTATAGTTGGTTTGAATTGTGGTTAATGGCTTATGGTTGTCGAATGTTGATTATTGGGTTAAGATTGACGTTTATCGATTGTTAGTTTATGGCTCATCATATGTTGATTGACTTGAGTTATGTTTTGACAAAGTATTATTGGCTGTTGTCGATGAGTGATGATTATCGGTTTATGATTGACGATTATTGATTGTTGGCTCAGGTTATCGTATATTGGTTGTTGGTTTATGAAGTATGCATTTACATTTGTTTGTAAGCATTGCATACATTATTGTTGGACCCTCGGCAGGGGATTGCCGGCATCCTGGTGCATAGATGTATGCACCCATTTTGGATGTAGTTCCTGACCCCGAGTATATAGACATATATATCTCGATGATTTTGAGATACAGCCTTGTCCATAGCGATGGCAGAAGGGTATCGTTGCATAGGTGACTGAAGGTCACGCTCAGGATAGGCATATTGGCTTATTCATGCATTCCGGCATTTGCATTGATACTCATATCATTTATGCATTCCTCATTACACATTTACTTGTCTTGTGTAATCTTGTTGTTGGACGATGTTGTGTTATGTAGAGGCTCACTGTAAGTCATGTCTAGCCTCTATTCTTATATTGTGATTATTGATGTTGGTTCTTTACGAACCATTACTACGAACTCACCAACCTCGTGTTGACTATGCTTAGTACACTTTTCAGGTAACCAGGTTATTCAGGACGTGGAGGTTGATTGTTTGCTTACTGTTGAACCCGGACTGGACTGATATGGATCAAGGATCCATTTGCCTTATGTTGCATTGTATTTAGGATTGATAGCCTTCTTTTGTTGTCGTTTGTAATCTTGATGTTTACTTGCTCCTGTTGTATTTTGTTACTTGTTTATCGTTTGTATGGATTCACTGAATCCTCTTATTGCATTTAGCTTGTTCTATTGTAATTCCACCTGGTGCTATGTGTTTTCCGTGATATTCCGAGCCTCGGCTTGGGGTGTTACAGAATGGTGGCCCATGCGTGGTCGTAGAGAATTAGGCGGTTTGACCTAGACTACGGCTTAAGTTAAAACTCTTCATATAGCATGCATGGTTAGGAAATTCGTGTGCAACGTGAAATATGTGAATCCCCTTGTGAGTTCGTAGTTAAGACCACTTATGTGATGGCTTGAATTCAACGTGATAAATGTGGAATGGATACAATGTGGTTAATGTGTGCTTTGATTGAATTTGATTGTCATTAATATGGATTGTTGTTATTGATTGGTGCTAGTTTGATGATTTAGAGCAAAATGAAGTTATGTTATTAACTTAGTATAATATTGTGGCAACCCTAAAAGAACCCGATCAACTCTTTTATGGTCACCCAATATTATAACAGGTTAATAACATCATGGATTGCGCACGCATGGCTTAGAGTATAATAAGGAACCGATATGCTTAACGGGAGTTGATTAGGTGGAGGGTTAGCCGTTGGTACACCCTGTATACATACCTGGTCAATAACTAGAGAGCATATCGAATTCGGATTATACTTTAAACCACTCATGTTAGTGACTTGTTTTAGCTGCTTGTAATGAGATGTGTTTAATGCGAGTATTTGGTTTTGACGATGGTTAATTGTTGTGAACTTAGCACGAAAACATGATAGATAACGATTATAGAGAACTTTGATATACTGTCCTTAGTGTAGTAATGTGAAACACGTATGGTATGTTAGTATGATAACATGATATATGACAGTTAATTGAGAATATTTATATGTTGGCCTTAGTAAAAGACATTGAACATGTGTAGTGTGTCGACGTTAAAACACTCACTAATAAGGCGGCTAACATGAGAGAAACGGTGAAGCTAACCCCCGGATCATAAATTCTAGAACTACTACTATTATTGGATTTAGTAGTGGAATGACATGTTGACTAGTATGACTTAGTAACATATATGTTATGCATGTGTGACGTGTATGTATGTATGTATGGCCCGTAGTGGTCAAGTTGAAATCGTAAATGCTTTTGTTGTGATTTGACTTAAACGTGTTGATAAACGGCTAGGATACAACGTAATAGATATGTTGATATGCGCCTTAAGAGAGTATCAAGGTTGTAAACATCCTAACTCACATGTATTATAAACGAATGATTTTCCAACACTAATAATGTTAATCGTAATCGGTGAACAATAGGGATATGTTGCCTAATGGTATGTAAACTTAAAAACGTATGAGGCATAGTTAAACTTGATTGCATGCGGGTTATGGGATAATTGGTAATACACGTGTAAAATGTATTAGTAAATGGACGATTGTATAAATGAAGTTAACAAGTTAGTTTATTTTGTAGGGTGTATTGACACGCTTACATGAATTAAAGATAACCAATGGTAATGAACTTGACATGATAAAATAATAAGTAACAAATTTCATAGGATTCTAACACTCTTACCTTAGTTTAATGAGATGAAATGAGTATGCTATATGGTATGAGAGCATTAATTACTTGTGTGACTAATATGTGAGTATTGTGAGGCTAACTTTCGGGTCAACGCGTTACTTACCTTGTAGAAAATGGTGAGATCAAGAAGGAATACGACTAGCCATAGCGATGAGCCGGATTTAGCAACCGTGATTGCCCAAGCCGTGGTAAACGCCATACCTACTATCGTAGCCCAAGTCACGGCAAGCCTCCAAGGAAACAATGAGACGCGTGGAACTAGAATGAATTTGGGTGACGAGAAGGTGTCGGGTAGGGCCTCCTCAAAAAGGAAAGAAATCGGAGAACCTAGTGAGGCAAGGAAAGCGGGCAGGTGTGACCCCAATGGTCATAATAAGGGTAGATTCAGGGCGGCGATGGGCCCGGTGAGGAAAGCTTATGTTGGACCTCATCCGTTATGTGAAAGATGCAACAATCACCACACCACCGACGTTCAATGCAGGGCGTGTTTTAATTGCAACCAAGTTGGCCACATGTCCAAGAATTGTAGAGCCCCGAGAACGGGCCCAACGAACGTGGCTCCTATTCATGTCGTCCCTCCCCAAGGTAATCAACAAGGAGGCGAGTGTTTTGGATGTGGTAGTCGTGCACACTACGTGAAAGATTGTCCGAAATGGATCGGACAACAAGCTGAAGTAGCAGAGCCGGCAGGGAAAACTTACTTAGGATCTCACCCCTTGTGTGGAAGGTGTAATCGCCATCACTCTCCCACTAACCAATGTGGGACTTGCTTTAATTGTAATCGGCGCGGGCACTTAGCTGGGAATTGTAGAGCACCGAGAGCGACACCATTGAATGTAACGCCTCTTCAAACCATCTATCCCCAAGCTGACCACCCTCGGAGCCATCAAGGTGTTTGTTTTGTGTGTGGTAGCCCCGATCACTACAGAGATGCTTGTCCTAGATGGACTGAACCACAAGCCCAAGTGGCGGTTCCTCCCGATCAACTACAAATAGTCGTTTATAACCAAAGCCGTGGCCAACTAGACCATCAAGTTCAACTTCGTAGCCGAGCTTTTGCAGAGAAGGGCAAAGGAGACCAAAGTGATCCTAACGTTGGTTAAGGTACATTCCTCCTAATGGTTGTTATGTTACTACACTATTCGATATCGAAACCGACTATGAATCTCGTTTACTCTAACGTTGCTCCTTTGAGTTACATTTCGTTTGTGTGTTTTGAAATCATATGTTTGCAATTTTGAATGTTTAGCGACTCACTAACTAATTTGCTCAAATATCCCGTGTATCTATTCCGACTCTAAAAGACGACAAAACCCCTCATTTACTTGGTGCCTATGATATAAAGATTCTTGGCGAAAAAGTGAGTGTAATCCGAATGCCACCAGGTAAGACAGTTCTAAAGTTGTGTAGTAGGATTACCAGTGTAAAAATATCTAACGGTAGGATTCTTAGGGCCCCGTGTAAGTCTTCCAACTCAGGCGTCCTTAGAGCTACCGTCTCAAGAGTCTGAAAAACTAACGTTGTCCTTGTTAATCTTGAGTCTCCCGAACGCTTTTCCGGGTGACTTATCGGGCTTGTCCCATCTCGATAACTTAAATTTCGTTTATGCTCAACTTCCCAACATCGCGCGCGTAGTCAAAGCCCTTATAGACTTCTGAGACGTGAATAAGCATGTAGTGAAAGACGGGAGAGAGATTGGAAGAAAAAAACGAATTGGAATGGACTTCGCCATGAAGTTGCCGACGACAAGAAATGATCACGATACGGCGAAGTCGGTAAAATGTGACAACCTGGCACATTAGTATGAAGGATAAATGGGTTAGGTGCACGAAGATTCGATTTCTGTCCTTCCAGATAAAGGAAGTCGCTTAACTCCAATTCAGGGAGCCATCCAATGAACGACGGGCACTCAAACCGACTTGAGACTTGATCAAAGATAATGTACTTATAACCATGACGGCAATCCTGTACAACGACGGTTGTTACGCGAGTATTCGAATGACACTGGCCGAAGAACTAAGTAGAAGAGATGCTACTCCCCATTGGGACGAACCAAGAATCAAAGAAAGCCGAAGTAGCGGGTTAGGATTTCTAATAGGAATGACAAGAATAACTTCTCAAGTTAAGAGAATAGCCCAGCTAGCTCACATGCTAAGTAAGGAGTATGCCGATGTGAGGCTGAGACCGTTAGAGTTGAAAGTGGGTGACTTTGTGCGTTTGAAAGTATCACAGTGGAAAGGCGTCATCCGATTCGTGAAGCGAGGCAACCTCGGGCCGAGGTATAACTGTTCTTTCAAGATCCTCAAAAAGGGTTGGAAAAATTGCTTATCGAATAGAATTACCACAAGAGCTTAGCGGTGTACATGATGTGTTTCATAATTGCAACCTACGCAAGTGTTTGGCGGACCCTACCTCTCATGTGCCTATGGACGAGATTAGGGTTGATTCGAATTTGAATTTTATTGAAGAACCGGTAGAGATCTTGGACCGCCGAGTCAAGAAACTCAAGAATAAGCTCTACACGATTGATAGGGTTAGGTGGAAACGCTGGGCGTGGAGCCGAGTTCAGTTGGGAGCGAAAGGATTACAGGAAGTCTAAGTATCCGCATTTATTTGCTAATTAGGGTTTTGTTGAATTTCGGGACGAAATTCTTTCAACGGGGGAATAATGTAACATCCGTGAAATTTGACCGTTTGACTTTACGTGCAATTTGACTAACAATTTAGGTTAATGAAATATTTGGGTCGTTTTGTGACTAAATGACAACGTGGTATATTCGTCGGGTCGATAATATGTTTTAATCGATGTTTAAATGCCTAACGTTTGTAATTTGGCTTGGGATGAGAAGCGGGTCGGCCCGTGGGTAGTCCACAACCCACCAGCCACCCAAGACCCAACCTCCCTCCTTATCCCTTCTCCCCCTCTCATTTTCTATCTATCTTTTTCTCTCTTTCTCTCTTTTCTCCTCCAAGAAGCACACACAAACACACATCTCTCTCTCTCTCTAGATTCTATCTCACATATTGGGAATTAAGCAAGATTTTGTTTGGGGTTTTCATCATCGACCTCATCTTAACAACATATCAAGAATTTGGGTTTCAAAGTGCAAGATTTCTAGCCATTTCGGGTCAAATTCGGGTTAGAGACTAGGTGAAGGTTTTGGTAAGTCAAATTCATCCCATTTATGCCTATTTATGTTTGTTTATGCATTTCTAGTCATCTTGAACAATTTCAAGTCTTGAATCGAGTCGAAAGACGATTTGGGTCAAATTAGGGTTTCGATTAGGGTTAGAGCGATTTGTTATGATCTTGATGTTTTGGGTCGAATTTGAGGATTGGGTTATGTTTATTTATGGTTAATGGTGTTTATGTATGCTTCAATTTAAGTTACAAGCTCCTACAAATCGATTTGGGTTGGTTTGAGTCGAGTTTATGGGTTTTGGTCTTGTTTCCTGCACTTGCTGGTGCTGCTGGTGGTTCTGCCCAGAAAAGGGCCACTGCGGCGCAGTGGCATAGGCCTAGCCCACTGCGGCGCAGTGGCTAGGTCCTGGTCAGTTTCTGGTTAGCCCACTGCGGCGCAGTGAGCTTGGCAAAGGCTCACTGCGGCGCAGTGGTAAGTCACTGTAAATCTTGCGCGTCGATTTTTAAACGTCAATAACTTTTGATCCGTAAGTCCAATCGAGTCATGTGACCTATCGTTAGAATCGTAGGAGAGTCTAGTTTCATGTTATGACACTCGTTTTATATGAACCTTCTCCCATTTCAAAAAGTGTCGAGTCAAAGTGTCTTGTTCTTACTCGTTTAAGTTGTAAAGACGTCTAGGGTTTGCAATTTGACCTAAATGTGCCAAACCTACTGGTTTAAGATTGTATAGTTGACATTATGGTATTATGATGTATATTTATAGGTTGTGGCCGTGCGGATCCTACTACTCGCTATTAATCTTTTATTAACTCGACTTAAGCTTCTTTGCCGATCAAGGTGAGTTTCGTATCTCCCTACTCACTTGAGATCCGGGCTGAAAAGTGTAAACCTGGTGTGTTTACTTGCATTTATTGTTTGATTGATTGATTGATTGATTGTTCTAGTTGATTGATTGATTGTTGATTGTTGTTGATTGTTGATTGGATTGATTGATTGATTGATGGATTGTTGTGCGTGATTGTTGTATGGATTATATATTATTGTAATTGATTGATTGATTGATTGATTGATTGATTGATTGATTGATTGATTGATTGATTGATTGATTGATTGATTGATTGATTGATTGATTGCTTGATTTGCTTGATTGATTGTTGATTGATTGTTGATTGCTTGAGTTGATTTGTCTTGATTGTTTGATTGATTGGTTGATTGGCTTGAGTTACGATTGTCTTATTGTTGGTTGTCGAATGTTGATTATTGGGTTAAGATTGACGTTTATCGATTGTTAGTTTATGGCTCATCATATGTTGATTGACTTGAGTTATGTTTTGACAAAGTATTATTGGCTGTTGTCGATGAGTGGTGATTATCGGTTTATGATTGACGATTATTGATGGATGGCTCAGGTTATCGTATATTGGTTGTTGGTTTATGAAGTATGCATTTACATTTGTTTGTAAGCATTGCATACATTATTGTTGGACCCTCGGCAGGGGATTGCCGGCATCCTGGTGCATAGATGTATGCACCCATTTTGGATGTAGTTCCTGACCCCGAGTATATAGACATATATATCTCGATGATTTTGAGATACAGCCTTGTCCATAGCGATGGCAGAAGGGTATCGTTGCATAGGTGACTGAAGGTCACGCTCAGGATAGGCATATTGGCTTATTCATGCATTCCGGCATTTGCATTGATACTCATATCATTTATGCATTCCTCATTACACATTTACTTGTCTTGTATAATCTTGTTGTTGGACGATGTTGTGTTATGTAGAGGCTCACTGTAAGTCATGTCTAGCCTCTATTCTTATATTGTGATTATTGATGTTGGTTCTTTACGAACCATTACTACGAACTCACCAACCTCGTGTTGACTATGCTTAGTACACTTTTCAGGTAACCAGGTTATTCAGGACGTGGAGTTAATTGTTTGCTTACTGTTGAACCCGGACTGGACTGATATGGATCAAGGATCCATTTGCCTTATGTTGCATTGTATTTAGGATTGATAGCCTTCTTTTGTTGTCGTTTGTAATCTTGATGTTTACTTGCTCCTGTTGTATTTTGTTACTTGTTTATCGTTTGTATGGATTCACTGAATCCTCTTATTGCATTTAGCTTGTTCTATTGTAATTCCACCTGGTGCTATGTGTTTTCCGTGATATTCCGAGCCTCGGCTTGGGGTGTTACAACTTTCACCATCAACCAGGTTCCCCTCGGAATCAGAAACCATATCAATTCGGTTGCTAACTATCTTACTCTTGACAACTTTATGAAAGAATGCACAGTTAGAATCTCCAACCCGCAACCATTCAATTTTGGCTTTTTGCTTCAAAAAACGTTCTTCGTCAAGAATTGCAACATTATATGCATGAAGATAAGCCGCATGATCCTCCCTAAGCATAACATTAAACGGGTCTTGATCAAGTGCCTGTTGCACTTTATCAAGCTCGTTTCGAAGAATCACAACTTTTTTATGTAATTCACCTTTATCAAATAACAATCTGCAAAGAGGCTTCTTTAGACTCTTTAACTTCTTCACTACTTTATACATATGAAAACCATCTATCTCCTGATCCCAAGCGTTAAGAACAAGCTGTTGAAAACCTGCATTATGAATAAGAACATTAGAGAATTTGAATGGCTTTGGTATAAGTTTTGCCTTAGTGGGGATGCGCAATACTGCCGGCGAATGATCAGAAATTCGATACGGTTGAAAAACAGCTACTGCTCCCGCAAAACCATCAAGAAACTCTCCATTAGCCATAATACGATCAATCTTTTTAAGGAGCCCATCATGACCTGAAGGTTTTTGATTCCATGTAAAATGCATATCGATCGGCTTTACATCAGCAACCTCAATATTATCTACACACTCTTTAAACTCCCGCATAGCTATATCCATATTCGAGCCACCAAAAGATCTGTCCTCCAAGTTCAATGCAGCATTAAAATCACCCAAGATACACCATGGGTTATTATGAACAAAAGCTTTATCCACTTCTAGATTATGCCAGAGATCACGCCGTAACATATATCGATTGTGGGCATAAACGAAAGAGCATAGAACAGCCCGCTTATCCATTTTGAGAAAAACTTTAGTATGTATAACTTGATCAGTTTGAGAAACAATCATAATATCCACAATATTAGGATCCCAGCCAAGAATAATCCGTGACCCTTTAACACACAAACTGGAATTAGAATGCCAGCCCCACCTTGGAAAAACCTTACAACAAAGATCTTGTAATCGAGATGAAGCCACATGAGATTCCAGAATAGCACAAACACACAATTTATTTTCCGAGACCACCTGTCGAACCTCTTTCTGTTTCGGGGTTTGGTTCATACCCCGTATATTCCAAGAAGCAATGTTAAACATTTTGAACTGTGTGAGCAGGAGTGCTTGCCCCTGGATCGTGGTCCAATTTGTTTTCATAAACAACTTCTACTTCATCTTCATCACTATCAAATGATGAATAATGCAGTTCTTTTTGGCCTTGACCACCTGATGTACTCTTTAAAATATCAAAACCAGAAGCATCAACTTCAGAACCAAGCACTGAAAATGAATTACTAGTTTTAAAACCAGCATCCTTACCAAACTTTGACGTACTAGCCTGATCACCCTTTTTTGATGGTTGATTCGGTGCTCCTTTAGGATTTTGAGCAGGCATTTTTTGGCGGTAAACAAACTGAGCTTTCGGTTTTGTAAACTTTATACCTTCAACCTGTTTACCCTTACTTTTATCCTTCTTTCGAACTACAGCAGTAAAACCATCTTCATTAGCTTTTTCAGGAACCTTCTTGACTTGTAAAGGGCAACCAAGATCATCGTGACCAAATAACTTGCAATGTGTACAATGAGGCGGTCTCCACTCATACTCAATCTTCACAACTTCCTTAGTAAAACCCTCCCCATTAACATTGGGAATTCCGACAATTAAACTATCTTTCAACCCTTGAGTTGCATCTATCTCAATTAAAGCTCTAGCATAAGAATGTCATCCCAAAGACTGTACGCACATATGGCTTGTGTAGGAATCCAACATAATTGGTTTACCCAATTTTGACGCTAACATACTAAGCCCATCCTCAGAGTACGCCGCTAAAGGAATATCATACATTTTCAGCCACACCGGAACATTAGTCATATTTTTTTTTGTTAAAGACACATTAGGATTCCATTCATTTAAGAATATGGGTGTAGATCGAATCATCCAGGGTCCCTTTTCTAAAACTTGAATCATACCATCCCTTGTGTCAAATTGAAAGAAGAAAAACCCAACAGTATTCATCATAACTTTTTTTAAACCAAATTTCGCCCATGAGTTCTTCACATAATTCTCAACAACAGGATACGCTAGTCTATCACCCAGAAAATAATCATAAAGAGAGTTAACAAAACGATTGTTTACCTCAATAACTGAAGGCAATGGAATCAAAACGTCTACACCATCAACCGCAGAATCAACTTCCATCAAACGAAAATTTGCCTTTTTGGTTGCATTAGTAGCTTTCACGGCAGATGCATAAGAGACCTTTGGCATATTAACATCATTAGCCGCATTTTTATCCGTCATATTGACAGCTTCCTTATCCCCATTAACAGCAGCCGCAGTACCATTCTGAATCACATCATCATTGCTAATCTTCATTTCAGTTGGTACACCTTCAGCCTGGTTAGTAGTTTGCTCGACTTTTTTTTCAGTTTCAATTGTAATCTCCACAACCTCCTCCCCATCAGAGTCGGTTGTAAGTTTGAAATCATTATTCGTACCCTTTACCCCCCTCTCCATTTCCATCTATTTATTATCAACTCCAATTGAATCCTCTTGTGAAGATTCCTCAGTGATTTTCGCTGTTTCATCTTCATTTAAAAGCCCTTTCGCTAGCTTATCACTACCAGATCCTTTTTTCCGATTCAGGGCACAATCAAATTCCCTAAATTTCTTAGACACAATTAAATTTCTTATAGAACGACGCTTTGGCATTATAGGAAAAGCTAAAAACAGGTCTCAATTGCACCAAAACTCAATTTCCCCAAATTTCTAGGGTTTTCAAAAGTTCAGATTGATTGCGAATAAAGAACAATTACCTAATCAGAGGAAGCAGGTTTAAAGACTGAAGTAAAAAAGGCGTAACATCAAGGTGAAAACACAGATGGCGAAAGGAAAAAAAAATTAGTTATAAATCAATAACTATGGAAATGAAAATTGAAAATTGAGCAGAGGGTTTTTCGTATAACAACAATCTGAAGACATTTACTAGATTAGAAGTAAATTTTGCTGCGATTTGAAAGAGTAAATGGCAGTTTCGATCCACATAATAATGGTAAAAAGTGCTAAAAGGAATTCTGTAACGGCTTCACGATGGATTTCTTCTTTTGACAGATTTGGGATGGTTTGATTCACGATTGACACATTTAATGACGAGTTAGCGATGGTCATTTTACCGGCGGACGCCACATGTTAGGCTAAGCACTTCATGATAACTATATCATGGTCACAAGAGACCTAACTAACTTAGGAAACAAGAGCTAACAGCTTAATGGTTAGTATGTACAATGAGATTCTCCATTTTCTTATGTTGCAACATATGTCCCTTAACCAACTCGTAACCCTAAGAGGTGGCCTAGAAGTAAGGCCTTGAATTCTCCGAATGAGGTACTAATACAAGTTCCCTTTGAAATGTGTTGACTTTATACATCATAATTATAATTAGTCCATGTATAAATGCACCCATTAGCGCTTTAATGGTGGAAATTTGATTAGTTTTGAATGCTTGATAGGGGGTACGATTGAATTCAACTAGCAAATGGAAAATTCGGGCAAGACCTGTAATTATATGTAGCTTAAACTGTCATTTTAAGAATTCCATAAAACTATGGTCTTTGTCACGGAGCTAGAACAACATGTTGGAAAAAAATTGTGCAACAACCATAACGAAATTCATTCAATCTATAAGACTTAGCAGTTTTGATATTTACGAGTTTTTAAGGTTGATAAGTTGTTGGCATCAGAGACTATATAAAATAGTTTCTCGGACTCTGAGGAACATCCTTTCCCCACTACAAAAGTTCCACACTGACTCTATGAGAAGAGAAAGCAATCGAAATACCCACTTAGGATATGTGATTAAAACTTAAATATCCACCATTCTTTTCTGACTGATCATCTGATGTTTCAAGGATTTCAATCGTCATGTGTTACAACTTTGAAGAATATTTCATTTGCCTAAAGTTTACAGTGTCTCTTCTTGTGATGCTTTGAATTAATCTATTGCTTAATTTAGATGTTTTACTGCAAACCTAAGTCCGTGCATAAGGGGCTGCAGGAGATGGATTATATGCTTTCCAAAATCTGAAACAAGTTAATATGAATGTAGCTTAGAAAATATGATATTTTGCTCTGACCCAAGTCCGGCCCGTTTCATTATGTTTGAGTTGTTGTAACATCAAGTTATTACCTACCTTGTTACACTTTAGATGATCAAAAGTTGATTCTTATAGGATCACGACATGGTTTTTTGACTCTCTTCTTAAAGGGAGAAAATAAAGGCGAGTTCTATCTCCTCCAACATTCGCTCTAAATCTTCCTTTTATTTTGTAAAAGATAATCACTCTCCATTCATTACAACAGATGAATCCATGGGCGATGTCAAAGCCTATTCGCCTTTGATATATTCTGTTTCTTTCATTTCACTCTAATCACATGCCAGCTTTTTATTCTGTTTCTTTCATTTCACTCTAAAATTGGTTTTTAGGATTACTGTGATTTCCTCTATTATGATCACAGGGCCCAAGATAATCCAAAAGATCTTTAAAGTAATCGAATCCAAAACAATAATCAAAAACATTAAAAGGTTTTTGGCCCAAAGTTCACCACAAGCTTACTCATCTTTCGATCCTGTTCTAAGGCCCAAAGTTCCCTTTTATATATTCTGTTCTCACATAATCCAATAATTTGTCTTGTTTGGATTAAGTGGCCGGATTCATGAAGGCAATGATAGCTTAACTCAACTTAGTAGACCTGAATTGACTAGTTGACTCATGAGTGCGATTCGATTTCCTAATGGGCTTATAATTATCGGGTCTAGTATCCACCTTAGACAGCAAGTGCCCGATGTCACTATATTTTTGATCTGTTTCTCGTTATTTGGAATGAAACGGACCGAGTGTGTGATGAAGTGTGTGTAACTGATTTTTAGAGAGAGTAAGAGAATGAGTTTGCAGAGTGACCTAAGTTTAAGGGGTTATTTTCATCACTATAAATACATCATAGATTTTATTAGAGACCAAATAAGGTTACTTTTGGTGATTTCGTCACTAATTTTGTCTAAGGACCAAATTAAGTGACCGTTTAATTTGATGGTGACTAAATAAAGTTACTAATGACCAAATTATAAACGTCACTAACAAAAATTGTCAATAAAGATATAACTTGGCCAATGGGTTGGTGGCCCATTGGTAAGGTCTTTGACCTTGGGGAAATCCACTAGGGTTCGAATCTCACTTCCTACATTTGTAGGAGTGGATTATTAGGGGGGTTTTCGAGAGTCCTGGGTTTCATCCCAGGCATGCGTGGTTCGAGCACCGCATACTGCCCAATTGGATGTCACTGTGGTGTCTTGAATGCTAACTACTAACTACTAATTACTAACTCGCTGTTCAAAAAAAATAATAATAAATAAAATAAAGATATAACTTGGAAGTTGGAACTACAAACAAACTAAAGTAATAAAGTGAGAGAGAACCCAACATCTATTTAAGGCTTTTTTACTTGGGCCTGTTTACTTTTGATATTTATTCCGTCAAAGAGGTGTGTTTTTTGTCACAAAGCCTCATCCACAAGACCACAAGGACTTGTAGAGCCTCGAGCCCTTGGGCCTTGACTACAATAAAGAATAAAAAAAGGGGTTAAAAAAGGTCTCGTGTCAACCCCAATTCTATGTGGAATTCCTTAGTCGAGGACCCATTAATGAGGACCGAGATTGAGTCTGATTCACGACATCCATGTATCCACGCCCACTCTTTTTTCCCAACACCAAATGATCAAAACAAATGTTTGCTTGTCTTTAGAGGCATCCACATGTAACTATTACCTATACTATTTTATAAAAGAAAAAAAAACAATTTCTTTTTAGAAGTGTTAAAAAATATTCTCACATACACTATCACCTGGCACCCTTTAAAATATTCTCACATACACTATCCCCTTAACATTAATGATTAAATTACAATCGTATTTATTTAAAAATATCTCTATTAACCTTTTAAATCAATTACTTTTACATCAATTATCTATATCACTCGACGTCGCCCCCATCACGACCACCGTCGCATTGCAAGGGTACGGTGCTAGTCTTAATAAAAGTGCTTATAAAAGTTGAATACAAAATTATTACCATCAACTTTCTGATTTCACATCATGTGTCAACACAGAGACTCGTGAGGGTTGTGGCGCAGTAAGACGACTAATGTTATATTAACCATGTCCGTTTAAGATTGTGCTTATGTTTTGTATATCAGTGTCACATCGTGGCATGAAGTAGTTCAATATAGTTTTTTCAACGAGTTCTTAACGTGAGAAATTTTTGTCAATGTGATCCATATGACCACATCAAATATCGTTAAAGCGATGACATCAGAAAAGAATAAATAGTGGCGTAATAAAAGAATAAGATGTTGAATAGTAAGTTAATTATGACCTATATTATTCTTACGTTTCATTATTTTGTTATAATATATTACTAACAATAATCGACAATGAGCTTTAGCTCAATTGGTATCAGTAAATGAAGAGATGGACTAGAGATCATAGGTCTCAAGTTCAAATATGATCCAAGGAGTTTTACCGCAATAGGCTTTTGGGCGGAGGGTTTTCCCCTAATTGAACTGGTTGGTAGGCTTTGGTTATTCAGCGTTGTCTATAGTTTGCAGGGCTACCTTTCACCATTGAATAATCCTGTTTCTTAAGCAAATGTATGTTAGGTTTAGGGAATCATACTTTCTGTTAGAGGGAGCAATAAACAACCGTCCACTTGGTCAATGATATTTATGTTTATGATGATTTAACATTTAAATTGTGTGATGGAGAATATTACCAGACTTCCTGGTCGGCTGGACTCTGCCTTATCTTCTCATTATTTTATAATCACTTGATTAATATAGAACACATATATCTAATATCTGATTCCCACTAGCTACTAGACGTATACATATATCTAACTTGTAAGCAACACAAATATAACATCTAAATCATCATAAAACTTCATAAACAGGAAAAATATGTTTAATACTTTCCCAAAGTACAAATAGTACATGTTTTGTTTATAAATGGTTAATCGATAACCACCAAACCAATTAGTTTATTAACCATATTTCTATAACCAAATAAAGGATTCAACTTTTAGTTATATATATATATTTATTTATTTCTCTTTTTTTTTCCCTGTTAACTTAAAAATGATAGTATTTTGATTAATCATACATGTCAAGTGTAACCAAACTTAAAGATTAGAAACTTACGAGTTAGGAGTTTGGTGAACCAAACCTAAAAAAAAAGTATATGTCCGATGTTCAATTTCAAAATATAATTCGAGTAAGTACATATGTTTCTAGAACTAGAATACATTATTGCAATATTGCCTCACAGCCTTACAATACAAAGATGTCAATTATTAAAGGGAGGGACAGGTCACAATCGTACTAAATTTTGACTATTATTTCATTGCATTTTATTATTTGATATCATAAGAATAAGGAAAATGATTAATCTTCTTAAAAGTTAGGCTAAAAATTCTCCTAAAAGCTTTAAAACATGACAAGTGTTATCCACTAATTCTCTTTCCTAATCTCACCCCCTGATTTTGCCACATGTCTCAATCTAATAGTTAGGAGGATTTTTAGGCTATTGTTTTAGGAGGATTTATCATCTCTCTAAGAATAAACATATGCAATTGATACGTCCCAATGTGTATCAATATACCAAAGTATATTGTACACAGAACAGTTATAGAGGGGGGGTGAATACAACATAATTCGATCTTTACAACTTTTAAATGCAAGGTTTTAGAGACTCAGCTTAAATATAAGGTATGTAAAGAACATGAATCAATAAAACAGTAAAGCAGTAAATATTAAGAGACATTCTTGCACACAGATTGTAATTTTCAAAGTAATTCTTTATTAAGAAATAATCTATACAAAGAATTCAGGGTTGTTGCGGAAACAAGATAGCCTACATATATCTAAACAACCCTCTGAAATGACAAATTACAATCAACAAGTTTCTACTCAAGAGAATCAGTCCAAGCTGATCTCATACAGACTAAGCTGTGTATAAGAGCAAAGAAAACTTATGTGAAGATTGATTCTCAGAAATGCCACCCATATGCAATCAAGGAATGGAGCTTTTATAGGCGAAGGCCCTTCTTCTCTTGGTGTCCAATTCAACCACGTATTCATCTTCTATTGGATCTTAGAAGGAATATTTGATCGTGCCAATTCATAGTACTTGTGCTCCCCAAGTACTGCCACTAATTCTTTTTCATCCAATAAGAGTATGGACACGCATATGTAATCCAAACCACCAACCTGGATCCTAGGATTCTTCCTAGTCACGTCATTCATCCTTATTTTCAATCCAGGTTGTTATCTTCACTTGATTGTCAGACAAAGATTGGGCCATTTGTCAAAGCACCAATCTGCCTACGTGTTTCTAAGTTGACTGCTAATCCCAAGCTGACTACCACTACCAGTTTGGTCTTCTATCTTCAATCCTCCTGTAACAACCGCCAAATTTCAGGTCGGCTAAATTAATAAACTAAATATTTCATGTACTATTTAAATATGTGATTTATCTAAATTCATGTGCAAATAAAACATCGTTATGAGATAATAAACCAAACAAACATTCATCGGGTTGATGAACTAGACATACTCAAATGTTATTTGCACACTCTATCTATAACTAATTATTATAGATTGCTTGAATGAAACATTATACGCTTTTAGATTATATACATTATCCATATTACCTTTTCTAGATATTAGATATTAAAAACGGATTGATAAACCATACGGTAAATAAATATTTATACACTGCTTTATTAAAAATAACTAAACTTCACACGTTTTCAATTTATCTCTTTCCTTTATACTATAGTATCACGAGTCAAACATTTACTTTACAAAAATTCTTTTCTCTTTTCATCCAATCATGGATGGAAACCTCCCGAAGCAATCACAGCCTAATAACCGATCACAAAATTCTATATAAAGCCAAAGTTAATTTTTAATTAATTCAAGCAGGACCCACGTCAATTATAAATCAACGAATTCAGAATTCGAATTCGTAATTTCAAACGGTGAATAGTGCTAAATAGTAAACATCACTTTCATATTTTATCTCTATGATTAAAACTTCCAAAACTTGATCATAAGGGCTAATTCATAAAAAGTGATCAAAATAAAAGTTGTAGATTTTAATTCACTGATTCTATAGAAACTTGAATCGTATCGATTGGAGTCCGTATGAATATTTTAAAGCCAAAACTAATTATTAATATTTTTATTGCTATTTTTATAAGTGTTTGTAGTGTTTAACCATGTAAACTAATGTGTAAGCAGTAGTATAGTTTTGAGTCATGATTTTCACACTAATACAACAAACTTTCATTTACATACAACAAAGTATCAAAATAATTTCGATATAGACTACATATATAACCACTTATATACTACATACACTAATATTTATAATTATATTTATATATATCGATATTATCGATCGAATATCGATAATTATTAAAGTTAAAGTTAAAGTAATATTATTATATTATAAAGTTAAAGTAATATTATTATATTATATATAAATATTATATTTATAAACGCGTTATTCGAATTCGTTCGCCTATAAATAGCCGACGATATTCAACCTTAATATTCACACCACCACATATTCTCTTCTAAATATTCTCTGGTATAACTACACAAGGCTTATTTCATCTACTTGATTGTTGCTATTATCACTAAGGTGAGTTTCCATATTCCCCTTTTTAATTCTTTTATATGATTTATTTCGGGGACTGAGATACATGCATAAAAACTACTTGTTATACTTATATGTATATTTTTAAAGTTATATTATATGTAATATACTTATATGTATATTTACAAATTTATATATTTTTAAATCATATTTTGTAATATACTTATATGTATATTTTCAAAGTCATATTATATGTAATATACTTATATGTATATACAATTTATATATTTTTAAAGTCATATTATATGTAATATACTTATATGTATATTTTAAAGTCATATTATATGTAATATACTTATATGTATATCGTGAAACTATATTTTCTATATGAAAAACTTATGGAACTCACCAACTTTATGTTGACGCATTTTAGCATGTATTCTCAGGTGATTAGCTGATACTCTATACATGGGACATTTTTCCGCTGCATACAACATGATGAACCATGGACCACCCTCAGGCTTTAGGACTGACTCATCAATTTGCTAAAGCCTCAGACTACTATTTAATATTGTTTAATATTAAATAAATATTTTCAAGAATAATATATCTTTCATAATTTGTAATATAAATTTGTGAACAATGTTTTGGTATAAATGTTTTTAAAACGACAACGTTTTGTGTCGTTCAGTATATCTTGTGTTGTGAATCCATGTACATCATACCCCGTCTAGGGCGGGGTGTGACAGATTGGTATCAGAGCATAAGTTATAGTGAACTGGGTTGCAAATTGATGGACCTGGACTATAACCTCACATAGAACAATACCTGCATGCATATTCCTATTAGTTACAATTTTACTTGACTACTTGTATTAGGAATATATGTATAACTTAATATATATTATACATACACGTATATAATTATGTACGGCGACAGAATAATGTCTGTATTCACTGGAGAAGTTGTATTCGACCGTGAGGAAGAAACTGCCCCGCCAGTTCCTGTATCCCCCGACTCTCCTCGACACGTACAAGAGCTACCTGTGGAGGAGACCGATCACTCTGGAGAAGAATCTGATAACGCACTTGTCCCTGTACCGAACATCACATCCACTGTTGTCACCACCAATGTTCTTACTGTCACTACGCCTACTGTTACTTTTCCGAACTCGTCAGGGGAAGGTCCCTCAAGACCACCCCGATCTTTACTACGAAGGTTCCAAATGCCTAGATACTCGGTGTTTAACCGCCCTCAGTCACAACGTCTTCGACCTTTCCATCCTGAACTACCCACTCAGCGGCTGCAACTATCTAGCAATCTAAACGAAATACCAAGATTCCTTGCGGAATGGAGAATCGAGGAAGGACTCCTTAACTCCAACCAGTTCAGAATAGGCGACGGTCCGACCAATATTCCTGCACTAACTATGGAACCCCTACATGACACTGTCCCTACATTGGTCTTATGCATACTACGAGCAGAAAGGTGTATTACAGAGTTGAGAGAAAGAACCAACATATTGCGGACACATGTGGAAAACCAGGGTAACATGATAGTCACACTGGAGAGTGAGATGAAGGTACGCTTCGTGTGGTTTCTTGACATGCTTGGTGTGGTTTCTTTTTGACAATCGTAACGTTTTTATATAGCTTCATGTCAAGGTACGCTTTTTGCTTAATTTCCAGATTTGCTTGAGGACAAGCAACGCTCAAGTGTGGGGGGATTTGATATGACCAATTTATAGCAATCGCCCACATCATTATTGGCCTTTTTATTAAGTGTTATTAGTCGATTTTGTTTGCATTTGGCGCGTTTATGGTGTTTGTTAGTGGTTTCAGGCTCTAAACAGGTTACGCGTTCATTTGACACATTTTCGGATGATTTATCGGCCTAGAAGTTGTTTTGTACGATCGAGAGTTGCTAAGGTGAAAAGATTGGAGATTTTTGCAAGTGTTCAAGAGTTGAAGAGAAGGTTTTGGATCAGAATATTTGCACTGCGCCGCAGTGGAGCTTCCCATGCTCACTGCGCCGCAGTCAAGGTGTGCCAAAGCCAAGGCTGTCCAGAGGGTTTACACTGCGCCGCAGTGGGAGGGATGATGTCCCACTGTGCCGCAGTCACCTTATGACAAAAAGTACAGTGGTTTTACACTGCGCCGCAGTGGGAGCGCACTATGCCCACTGCGGCGCAGTGGGAGGGATGATGTCCCACTGTGCCGCAGTCACCTTATGACAAAAAGTACAGTGGTTTTACACTGCGCCGCAGTGGGAGCGCACTATGCCCACTGCGGCGCAGTGAGTGCACGGGGAGACCAGGGCTACAGCCCTTTTGCATCAGATTTGGGGAGATATAAAAGGAAAAGAAAACCTAATTTCATATTATCCAAGTTTTTCTTTCTAGGAGCTGTTCTACCAAGGGTCTTTGACGGATCATCGCAGATTTCATCGTTTGATTCATTGAAGATTCAAGAACATCCATCTAGATCGTATCTAATTTTCTGTCTTGCAATTTATATTCAACAATCATTGGTACAATATGTTTTCTTTCAATTTCTTTGTTGCAATTCAATTTAGTATGATTGGCTAAATTTCTAATCATCCACTTTGATGAAACTTGACGAATGATATGATTGCAATATTTTAATTCAAGAGTTGATTCAATTATCGTTGTGTCGTGATCTTTATCAATTAATTCCTTGCGATTTATTCTTTTGATGTTGATGGTTTATGTGTTCATCGTTAGTGGTACTAGGTGAATACGTTTATCGTTTCAATTCGATTGTCTATGGTCGATTGTCACCGGTTCATGGTATGACGGTGAATGTCAAATCTTTAATAGGAGTTAATTGGTAAACGTGTTTAGAAACGGTTGGTGGTACCACGTTTTCATTCACATAGGCATAATTGGTAATCGGATAATCAAGCAAACTAATTGTTGGGGAGATTTTCTAGGCATTGGTGGTACCGGCTTGGGTAATTTAACTAGCAACTTAGGTGTTTGGGTTATTTGTGAGCGGTTGGTGGTACCACGCAAGCATTTTATCCTTTCACGATTATCTTGTCAATTCTGAATAATTTGAACTTTATCGTGTGCAATCATAACTGAAGTCAAGTGGATTCGAAGTGGATGATCTTTATTCATATTGTTTGAACTTTCTTCACTTTTAAATTGTCTTGTTATTTCAATTTCTTTAATTTATTATTGTTAAGTTGAGGTAGCAATTAGGCTACGGTTCCACCCTAATTCCAAAACCACTTTAGCTGACAACTATTTCAAAACCATTCCCCGCGTTCGATCCTGGACTTACCTTCTAGCTATACTATATACGAACGGGTCCACTGCCCGCAAGTGTGTAGTAGTCAGTTTTAGGGTATTTCTTGTTTTAATTTTTAAACTCGATTTCACACATTAAGTTTTTGGCGCCGCTGCCGGGGAGTGTGTGCCGATTTAGTTGTTAATAAGTGGTTTGATCCTTTCTCACGCGTGAGGAAGTTACTTGTTTATTAGTTTAGTTTTCTTTTCTTATCACAGGTGCATTTGACGTGTTTGTGTTAGTTGCGTGTTTGCAGGTATTGTTTTAGTTGATGAACTTGCGCTCTTCGGGTCTCCCTTTGAATAGTCCTTTGTCTACTCCGAGAAGACCAAGAGGGTGTAGGTTTAACTTCGCTGAACCCACAACACCAATACCGACACCATTTTCACCTATAGCCAAACCCACTCCTGATTCGGACGAGGAGGGGTTCTTTTTGGACGAGTTTTTCAATTTTGAAGTAAAGCAAGAGGAAATGGGGGACGAACAACCAAGGGATCCGAATGACACTCGCTATGGCGAGAGGGTCCGTACCATCCCAACGGGACGTGGTTCCGCCATTAGACCTCCAACCATTGATCACACTTTCGCTTTAAAAGGAAACCATCTAAAAAGCATAGAAGAGCATCAATTTGATGGTAAACGGAAATGGGATCCTTACCAATACTTGGATAGGTTCGAAAAGTTGGCTCGGCTATACCAATATGGGCAAAACCAAATGAATGCCGTGAAACTTGAGACATTTCCTATGTCGATCACAGGAGAAGCACTTGATTGGTTCAATGATCTTCCGGAAAATTCTATTACTACTTGGAACCAACTCAAGGAGGCTTTCATTGGTGAGTTTTATTCACTTAGAACTCAAAGAAGGTTGGAGAACATGATAAGATCTTTTGAACAAGATGATGGAGAAGATGTTGTTGAGGCTTGGATTCGTTTCAAGGAGATGTTGAGAAATTGTCCGGGGCACGATTTGACTAGGGAGAAATATGTGGAGCTTTTCTTTGATGGGTTGGATAAAAAGTCCAAACGCGAATTGGGATATGCTTTCGGGGGTAGTTTCAATAATATTACACCCAATGAAGGTTATCGAATCTTGGAAGACATGGCGAAGGATAGCTCAACCTTGGATGATGAAAGGTTTTTGAAGAATGAGAAAAAGATGAAGAGAGGTACTAACCAAGGGAGAGTTGCTAAGGTTGAAGCTAGCAATGACCCAAGGGTTGTTGGAGAGATTAGGGCGCTATCTGAGCGCATGGAAAAGGGGTTTGCTGCTCAAGAGAGTCGATTTGGAGCAATTGAGAAGGATGTTAAGGCGGTAGCCGACGGGTGTGATTATTGTGGAGATATGCACTATTCTGATGAGTGTCCAAATCGGGCACCCGAAGATGTGGATTATGTTCAAAATCAGCCCCAAGGGAATTTCTACCGCAACACCGGTTTCCAGAACCGGCCTTCAGGTAATACTTCTTATAGCTCTCCTTTTCAATCTAATAATTCTCGTTTTTCAGGAAATAGGTGGCAAAGAGATAATTATCAGAATCAGCCACAACAGCAGACTCAACAAGGACAAGGATCAGGTTCTTCTTCTTCTAATGCCGATCCTAATGCCAAGTTGAGAGAGATGATGAAGCAGTTGGCTAGTAATCAGGTTGAAACAAATACTAGCATTCAAATGATCAGGGAAGACACTAAGACTTTGAGTGAGAGGTTGGATCAGTTAAGTGGGAAGGTGGAGATCAATATGAAAAATCAGGGAGTTAATTTCAAGGATCTCGAAAGTAGGATGGCTGCTCTTGCTAGGCCCACGGGGACTCTTCCTAGCAACACACAGCAGAATCCTAGACCTCAGTTTAGTCAAGGACAGAATCAACCACAGAATCAAGGACAGAAATACACTCCACCACCAGTCCGAAATGAGCAAGCCAAAGCCATCACCACTCGCACTGGTAAGTCTTATGACCCACCTCCTATGCCTAATGTTGTTGTGTCAGATGTGCAGGATTCAGGTAATGATGATGCTGATGTTGATGAGGAGATTGAAATGGAGGATAATCCGACCGTGAAGACTCCGGTTACACCTCCAAAACCGGCTGTGGAACCCGAAGTTAAGCCATACAAGCCAAAGATTCCATTTCCACAGCGGTTCAAGAAAGCAAAGTTGAAGGAGCAGTATGAAAAGTTTGTGGACATGATCAAGAATGTTCACATTAATGTTCCTTTAGTTGATTTGATTCAGGGGATGCCGAATTATGCCAAGTTCATTAAGGAGCTTGTGACTGATAAAGGAAAAATGGATGAGGTGAAAGCTACTTATCTTAATGCTGAGTGTTCTGCTATCTTGCAGAACCGCATTCCACCTAAGCTCGAAGATCCAGGGAGTTTCCTTATTACTTGTTCTATTCGTACTCTTACTTGTAAGGCACTTGCTGATTTAGGTGCTAGCATTAATTTGATGCCTTACTCGGTTTGGAGTAAGTTGGCTTTGGGAGTCCTTAGACCTACCCGCATGAGTATTAGACTAGCTGACCATTCCTTTCAGTATCCCATTGGGATTGCTGAAAACATGACTGTCCGGGTAGGCCATATTGTGTTTCTAGTTGACTTCGTTATCCTCGAGATGGAGGAAGATACGAAGGTACCCCTTATTCTTGGACGACCATTCCTTAATACCGCGGATGCTATCATCCGTGTGAAGGATAAGGAAATTTCTTTGGGTGTGGGTACGGATAGAATTGTGTTTAATGTTGAAAAGTTTATCAAGCATTCATATTCTAATGATGAGTCTTGTTTCAGGATTGACGTTATTGATGATGCTTTAGACCGAGAGTTTCAGGAACTAATGGAGACCGACACTGGAGATGAGGAGATTGCTGATTTAGGATCGGGAGATATATCTGATGATGATTTGTTTGCAGAGGTTATGGCGCTTAGCTTGGATGAGACACCTCCCAAGGTTGAGAGTTTTGAGGAGGTTGTTGCTGATGGAAGTTCGAGGGTACCGAATTCGGTTGATGTACCACCCACTGATTTGGAGCTTAAGACATTACCTTCCCATTTGGAGTATGCTTATTTGTCAGGTGAATCTTCTTTACCCGTGGTTATCTCGTCCTCACTCTCGAGTGACGAGAAGGATAGTCTTTTGTCTGTGCTTCGAGCCCATAAGCGGGCTTTTGCTTGGAAGACCACAGATATTCCAGGTATTAGTCCTAATTTCTGCCAGCATAAGATTGATTTTCTTGATGATGTTAAGCCTGTTGTCCAGAGACAAAGGCGACTGAATCCTAATATGAAAGAGGTTGTTAAGAAAGAGGTGATTAAGATTCTTGATGCAGGAATCATTTTTCCTATTGCTGATAGTCCATGGGTAAGTCCTGTCCACTGTGTGCCCAAAAAGGGGGGCATGACAGTCATTGAAAATGATAATAAGGAGCTTTTGGCCACTAGGACTATAACGGGTTGGCGGGTTTGTATTGATTACCGTAAGCTTAATGATGCCACCCGTAAGGATCACTTTCCCCTCCCGTTCATTGATCAGATGTTAGAAGCACATTAAGTGCACAAATTGTTGTCCGATGCAATAATTCTAAAAGGCTGAGAAATTCGTACATATATGCAGAACGAACTTTAAGTTCGTACATATGTGCCTTACGAACTTCAAGTTCGTTAGAACCCTAAGTTCGTAAGGCCCAACCCATTATGAACGAATTTGACAGCCCAACCCATTTGTTCCTATAAATATAGGATTTAGGTTTCAGATTTCAGTGATGAAAGAATAGCTATGTAATTCGTCCATGGCTGACTGAAGGATCGCGCAAACCTTCAGTCATAAGTCCACCATATTCATGATTGTTAGTCGTCTTGTTGATTATGATTCGTAGTCTTCAAGATGTAATCATACGAATTCGTTTTGTATTGATTACCGTAAGCTTAATGATGCCACCCGTAAGGATCACTTTCCCCTCCCGTTCATTGATCAGATGTTAGAAAGACTTGCAGGTAATGAGTATTTTTGTTTCTTAGATGGGTTTTCTGGGTACTTCCAAATACCCATTGATCCCAAGGATCAAGAAAAGACCACCTTCACATGCCCATTTGGTACTTTTGCTTACCAGCGAATGCCGTTTGGTTTGTGTAATGCCCCAGGCACCTTTCAAAGGTGCATGATAGCTATTTTCCAGGACATGCTTGAAACCTCCATGGAGGTCTTCATGGATGATTTCTCGTTTTTTGGGGACTCTTTCCATACTTGCTTGCATAACTTAGAAAGGATGTTAGAACGGTGTGAGAGGGCACACCTTGTTTTGAATTGGGAAAAGTGTCATTTCATGGTGACCGAGGGTATTGTGTTAGGGCACAAAGTGTCTAAGGCCGGGATTGAAGTTGATAGGGCTAAAATAGATGTTATTGCCAAATTACCCCCGCCTTCCAATGTGAAAGGGGTAAGGAGTTTTCTTGGACATGCCGGTTTTTACCGCCGTTTTATTAAAGATTTTTCTAAGATTACTCGTCCGATGACCCACTTGTTGGAGAAGGACGTCTCTTTTGTATTTGATGATGCTTGTTTGAGTGCTTTTCAGGTTTTAAAGGAGAAGTTGACTAATTCCCCTATCATGGTTGGACCGGATTGGGAATTGCCATTCGAGTTGATGTGCGATGCAAGTGATTATGCTGTAGGAGCTGTGCTTGGGCAAAGGGTGGAAAAGCATTTCAAGCCCATTTACTTTGCTAGTAAAACTTTGAACCCCGCCCAGCAAAATTATACAACTACAGAGAAGGAGTTGCTTGCAGTGGTCTTTGCATTTGATAAGTTTAGATCATATCTAGTTTTGAGTAAGACCGTAGTTTTTACTGACCATTCAGCCCTTAAGTACTTGTTCTCGAAACAAGATGCTAAACCCAGGCTTATCCGTTGGATTCTTTTGTTGCAAGAATTTGATATAGAAATCAAGGATAAGAAAGGGGCTGAAAATTTGGCTGTCGACCATTTGAGTCGTTTGGAAGATCCTCACCGGGAGGAACTTCGTGAAGGGGAGATCAATGATCACTTCCCCGATGAATCTTTAATGTTTATATCTAATTCTGATGATGCTCCTTGGTTTGCAGATATTGCTAATTATTTGGTTGCAGGTGAGATACCGAATGATTTCACGTCCCAGCAAAAGAAGAAGCTCATATCGGATGCTAAGCACTATTTTTGGGATAGCCCATACTTGTTTCGTGTTTGTGCAGATGGTATGGTAAGGAGATGTGTAGCTGGAGCTGAGACGAGGGAGATTCTTGATGCTTGTCATTATGGTCCAACTGGAGGTCATTACGGTCCTTCGGTTACAGGTAAAAAAGTGTTTGATGCAGGTTTCTATTGGCCTACAATTTTCAAGGAGGCTCAAACTATGGTAGAGACTTGTGACATTTGTCAAAGACAAGGGAGCATAACTAAGCGGGATGAGATGCCTCAACAGAGCATTCAGGTATGTGAGGTATTTGATATTTGGGGTATAGACTTCATGGGACCATTCCCACCTTCTAATAAGTTTCAATATATTCTTGTTGCCGTTGACTACGTGTCTAAATGGGCCGAAGCCAAGGCTTTGCCCACGAATGATGCGAGGGTAGTCATTGATTTCCTTAAACAGTTATTTTGTCGATTTGGTTGCCCTAGAGCTTTGATTAGTGACCGAGGAACCCATTTTGCAAATCATCAACTAGCAAAGGTCATGAAGAGGTATGGTGTTGTTCATCATTTTTCCACCTCATATCATCCACAGACCAGTGGTCAAGTGGAAAATACCAATAGGGCCCTGAAAAGAATCTTAGAGAAGACTGTTGGTGATAATCCCAAGGTTTGGTCAAAGAAGTTAGATGACGCCTTGTGGGCGTTTAGGACGGCTTATAAGACACCGATTGGCACCACGCCATACCGGTTGCTCTATGGTAAGACTTGTCATCTTCCTATTGAGATAGAGCATAAGGCATATTGGGCATTGAGGAACTTGAACTTGGATATGATGGAAGCTAGTGAACTTAGAATGTTGCAACTTCATGAGCTCGATGAGCTTAGGTTGGGTGCATATGAGAATTCTTGGCTTTACAAGGAGCGAACCAAGGTTTGGCATGACAAAAGGATCCGTAGAAAGGAATTTAAGGTTGGAGCTAAGGTTTTGTTGTTTTTGTCTAAGTTTAAAATTAAACAACCTAAGCTAACTTCTAGGTGGATTGGCCCTTTTGTTATCAAGCATGTTTATCCGTCGGGTTATGTTGAATTGTTTAAGAGAAATGGAGACGGTTCTTTCATTGTAAATGGTCATAGGCTTAAGCTGTACTTGGAAGAAGAACAAGTGGAGGGGATGATTGAAGAGATCCCCATTTTTGAATATGAAGCTTGAAAATTGGTCGAGTCTAGCTAACGACTCGTTAATAACTTAAGCGCTTTTCGGGAGGCAACCCGTGTTTATTTTATCGGATTTTACTTTTCTTTGAATTAGATAATTTTAATCTTGTTTTAAGTTAAGTAAGTGCAGGTGTGGTTTAGATTTGATGCGGTTCCGGGTATGTGGAATTTGAGTTTGTCATAATTTTGTTGAAGAAAAATCTTCCAGCAACTTCCCACTGCGCCGCAGTGGGGAGTTGGATAGGCTGACTGCGCCGCATGAGAAACCCCCTGGCCAGTTGTACAAAACCCTTCACTGCGCCGCAGTGGAAGGGTGTGATGCTTCACTGCGCCGCAGTGAAGGGTCGGGTAAGTCAAATTGAAGCCTGGTAAGTTGATTTTACTTTTACTTTTACACTTTACTCTTTCTTCTTTCTTTCTCTTCTCTAAAAACAACAAGACACCATTGTTGCCCATCAAGATCTTCCATTTTTCTTCCATATTTTCTATCTTTCTCCTAGATTATCATCTCTACATTATCATCATGGGAAGAGGAGTAAGTTTTCTTGATTAGTTTCTGTGTTTATTTCTTTATTTTTGATTTTTAATTTTTAGGGTTTTTAATTTCGTAATTAATTCTAGGGTTTAGTTGTTTGTGGGCTAATGAGGCTAATGGGGTGGTTAATCTTTCATTTAACACGCTTGTTCATCCGATTTTGATTTTGATTTTGAAATTAGGGTTTTGTGAATTTAGAGATTTGTGATGAACAAGTGTGGGGGAGGTTAATGTTGGATTAGTTGGTGACTATTGCTTCATTTTTGCTGAAATTGAGTATTTAATTAACCACTATTTGGCTACCCAATGTTATGAACTGATGAACTTGCCCAGTTTTTCTTTGCCACTGCGCCGCAGTGGGTATGCATGTTGCCACTGCGCCGCAGGGGCAACCACCTGACCTGCACGTGATTACAGTCTCACTGCGCCGCAGTGAGGGCTGCCAAGACTCACTGCGCCGCAGTGAAGACTTTCTGACCAGTGATTTTGTTTGTTGTTACGTAATGGGTTAAGTCTTGCATTCTTAGTTCTCATGTTTTATTTGCTTTATGTATTTGATTGCAGACCACTGCTGACAAGAGGAAACAAGTTGAAGGCCAATCTAGTGAGGCAACTAACGTGCCTCATAAAGCACCTAGGCGACAAGATGAAGTGCCGCTTCACTTTGTGGGAGAGTTGAATGAAAGACATGCTTGGTTGCAATTTGATGAAATTAGGCAACCTCACAAGAACAACTACTTGAACAAACTGTACAAGCTTCAAAAGCATCCCGTTTGCCCACCTAAGTATTTCACTCATACTCAGGCTCAATACTTTGGGGTGCAAGCAGATATTAAGCTGTGGTTTTCTATGGGGATGAGAGTTGGTAATAGGGTGGTCAATTGCGAAATTTGGGATAGAGTGTTTCTTAACAGGGAACCAGTTTACCGGGAATTGTGTTTGGAGTTTTATTCGACCTTGAGATTGACTAAGGAATTGCACAAGGTCAAAGACATTTTTGAGGAAAGAATTGTTGTGTTCTACTGTGGGGGAGAGAAGAGGAAGTTATCCATAGTAGAGTTTGGTCATTACGTAGGTATGTATTCTAGGCAGGAGTTGGATAACCCGGATTGGAGAAATCTTTTGAGGCAAGGATATTATGTTAAGGCAGATTTGGGTGATGGTGAGTCCATTCCTCAGTATTGGACTCGGATTTCTGGGGGAGTGGCTTGGCCTACTGGAGGTTATGGTAGTGTCTCTAAAATCAAAAGTGTTAAGTTACGGTTGCTCCACAGGATATTAGTGACGTCTTTTGTTCAAAGGTCGACTCATTGGGATAAGGCCTATCAATTAGATTTGTGGTTGATAAAGCTGTTTTCTGAGGGGTCGCCTAGGAAGTTTGCATTGCCTCCGATGGTACTCTTGGACCGAATGTGCAACCATTCCGATTCTGAGCTTGTTTTGGGTCAATTTATCACCCGGATTTATAAAAGGATGGGAGTGTTCGAATCGGATGCGTGCCAGACGTATCTTTCTCAGGCCGTCTATCAAGTGGATTTAACTTCTAAGGAGTTGATTAGGGCGAAGATAGTAAGGAAGAAGCAGGGGAATGTGCCGGAGAGACTGTTGGATGATGAGGGGGTTGTAGGGTCACCACCGTCGGATGTGGAGGAGGATGATGTTGATATGGAGGATGCTCCTCAGGAGCCATAGAGGAGGCGTGGCCGTAGCGGTTTTGATTTGACTGAGTTAGGATCCACGGTTCAGAAGATATATGATGATCAACAGGAGAGCCGCCGGGCATTTGAGGCTTATCAGAGGTGTATGGACCAGGATATGACATGGGTTGGTTCGCAGCAGGCCTACACGAACTATACATTGGACTATTATCAGCCTATGTGGAATGCACAATATCATGGGAATGAGTTTGTTCCATCAGATCCGGTTCCGGAGTTTAGACCACCACCTATTCATGTCCCCGATTATCGCCAGGGTGGTCAGTCTTTCTGTAACATCTGTGAATTTTGACCCGTTGACTTTACGTGTAATTTGACTAACAATTTTGTTGAATGAATTAATTGGGTCCATTTTGTGATTATATGACTATATGGTATGTTACTCGGGTCGATGGTGTGTTTAATCGGCGTTTAATTGTGTTAATGTTAGTGTTTTGGCTTGAGAGGAGAAACGGGTCGGCCCGTGGGTCATCCACGACCCATCAGCCTTGACCCATTTCCCCTCCCTTATCCCCCCTTTACCATTCACTTTCTATCTATCTATCTACTTCCATTTTCTCTCAAGTAAAAGAGCCATCTCCATTCTTCATCTATTCTTGCATCGATTTAGTGTTAGAACTGAAATAACATTAGAATCATAGTCACTTTCATCTCATTATCGTCATATTGAAGAATAAAAAGTCAAGTGCAAGCATTTTTACCCATTTTGACCTAATTTCGGGTTCTAGCTCAAGGAGGAATTTTGGTAAGTCTAATTCATCTCATTTATACCTACTTATGTTTGTTTATGCATTTCTAGTCATCTTGAGCGTTTGCAAGTCTTAAATCGGCTTAAATCTTGTTTTAGGTTAAATTAGGGTTTGAAGGATTTGGGAGTGATTTTGATGTTTTGGTCGAAATTATGGTTTGGATTATGTGTATTTATGGTTAATGATGCTTAGTTATGCTTCAAAACAAGTTACAAGTCTTTACAAATCGTTTTGGTATGGTTTAGGTTGAAATTGGGGGTTTTGGTTCGTGTTTCCTGCATAAACTGCAGGTACTGACTGCAGAAAGAGGCCACTGCGGCGCAGTGGCATGGCCTTAGCCACTGCGGCGCAGTGCCTAGGCTCTGGTCTGGGTTCGACTTAGCCACTGCGGCGCAGTGAGCATGGTTCTGGCTCACTGCGGCGCAGTGGATAGGTTCTGTGAAAATATGCGCGTCGATTTTCAAACGTTAATAACTTTTGATCCGTAACTCCAAACAAGTCTTATGACCTATCGTTGGAATCATAAGAGAGTCTAGTTTCTAGTAGTAACACTCTTTTTGTATGAATCTCTTCTCATTTCTAAAAAGGTCGAGTCGAATGCGTCTTGTTCCTACTCGTTAAAGTTGTAAAGGTGTTTAGGGTTTGTGACTTGACTTAATTGTGCTAAACCAACTTGTTTATGATTGTAGAGTTGACATTATGGTATTATGATGTATAATTATAGGTTGTGGACGTGTGGATCCTAATACTCGTTTGTAATCTTATACTAGCTTCTTTGCCGGATAAGGTGAGTTTCGTATCTCCCTACTCGCTTGAGATTCGGGCTGAAAAGTGTAAACTTGCGTGCTTACTTACGTTGTTGATTGATTGATGGATTTGGTTTAAATGTTTGATTGATGAGACGGTTTATCACGTTGTTTGACTTAGTTTATGGTGGTTAAGTATTTCATTTATATTAGGATAGACGTACATACATGGAAGTCGGTTATGCCTTCATTGGGTTTTAGATGTGGTGGGAAGGCTGCGGGTGACCCTATATATAAGCATCTGGGACTCGAAGAAAGTAGAATCCTCTTAAGTGTATGTACGTATAGTTGGTTTAAATTGTGGTTAGTTGCTTATGTTTGTTGAATGTTGATCGTTGGCTTATGTTTGTCGAATATTGATCGTTGGCTTATGTTTGACGAATATTGATTGTTGGCTCAGGTTCATTATATGTTGATTGTTGGTTTATGATTGATGCATTTACAATTGATTGTAAGCATTGCATACATTGCTGATGAGCCCTCGGCAGGGGATTGCCGACATCCTGGTGTATAGATGTATGTACCCATTTTGGATGTAGATCTTGACCCCGAGTATATAGACATATATATCTCGATGTTTTTGAGATGCCGCTTTGTTCATGGTGATGACAAGCGAGTATCGTTGCATAGGTGATCGGAGATCACGCATAAGATAGGCATTTGGCTTACTTACGCATATGGCATTGCATTGATACTCATATCATTTATGCATTTCTTATTACACGCTTTTTGTACTTGTGTAACCTTGGTGTTGGACATTATTGTGTTTCTTGGAGGCTCACTGTAAGTCATGTTTAGCCTCCACTCGTACTTTACGATTTGTGTCTATGGTTCCTTGTGGACCATTACTACGAACTCACCAACCTTGTGTTGACTATGCTTAGTACACTTTTCAGGTAATCAGGTTATCCCTGGACGTGGAGTTTGATTGTTGCATGCTGTTAAACCCAGGCTTTGGACTTTATGGATCAAGGATTCATTGGCCTTCTCTTGCATTATACTTAGGATTAATTGCCATCTCCCGATGCTCCTTTGTAAACTTTGATGGTTATTGCTCCTTTTGCATTTTGGTTCTTGTTTCGTCCTTGTAATGGATTCACTGAATCTTTAAATGCATTTAGTTCTTGTTCTATCGTAATTCCACCTTGTGCTATATGATTTCCGTACTATTTCGAGCCTCGGCTTGGGGTGTTACAGAATGGTGGCCCATGCGTGGTCGTAGAGAATTAGGCGGTTTGACCTAGACTACGGCTTAAGTTAAAACTCTTCATATAGCATGCATGGTTAGGAAATTTGTGTGCAATGTGAATTATGTGAATCCCCGTGTGAGTTCGTAGTTAAGACCACTTGTGTGATAACTTGAATTCAATGTGATGAATGTGGATTATGGTTAACATGGTTTGTTGTTGTTAATTGTTGAGACTAATTTGATGATTTAGGGCAAAATGAAGGGATGCCATTAACTTAGTATAATATTGTGGCAACCCTAAAAGAACCCGATCAACTCTTTTATGGTTACCCGATATTATAGCAAGTTCATGACATCGTGGATTGCGCACGTGTGGCTTAAAGTATAATAAGGAACCGATATGCTTAATGGAAGTTGATTAGGTGGAAGGTTAGCCGTTGGTACACCTTGTATACATACCCGGTCAATAACTAGAGAGCATATCGAATTCGGATTATACTCTGAATCATTCGTGTTAGTTGTTTGATTGCATGATGTAATGAGCATGATTACTTGAATTAATGATGATTTATTGTAATAAATTCAACTTGATGTTATGATATGTAAAAATCCTTTATGATTCTAACACTTTTGCCTTAGCATAATGTTATGAAATGAGTATGTGGTATCGGTATGAGGGCATTGACTACTTGTGTGACTAACATGTGAGCATTTGAGACTAACTCTCGAGTCATCGTGTCACTTGTTTTATAGAATATGGTGAGACCCAGGAGAACCGGAACGAACTATAGGGCTGAAGAGGAAGAACCTCAACCGGAAGCCCAACCGGAAGTACAAGGAGGTAGGGGCCGTGGTAGAGGTCGTGGTAGGGGCCAAGGAAGGGGTCATGGTGAAGTTCCTGAGCCAAATATGGCTGAGGTGATCGCTCAAACGATCGCCAATATCATGCCAACCATTGTTGCTCAAGTCACGGCAAATCTTGGGCAAAATAATGTGGCTCAAAACAACGAAGCTCCAGAAAATGAAAATAATGAAAATGCTCAACCTCATGCCGAAGAAAATGAAGAAGAGGGACCAGTGGGAGTTGGTAACGGTATGCCCATGTATAATCGACATGGGGGATACCGTCAAGGGTGTATATTTAAAGACTTTAAAAGTTGTGGGGCACCGGAGTTCGATGGGAAAGGGGGTCCCACGGAATGTATAAGGTGGTTTGAGGCGATAGAGGCGGTGATTGAAAGGAGTCATTGCACCTATGATGACCGGATTTCCTATGCATCCGGCATGTTTAGACATGACGCCTTGAGTTGGTGGAACCAAGAAATAACGTTGGGGCGGACTCATAATTTGGAGTGGATTGACTTCAAGAACAAAGTGAAAGCAAAGTTTTGTCCTCCGTATGAACTACAAAACTTAACCATTGAGTTTGCAAATCTCAACATGGAGGGAGCCGATTACAAGGGCTATGTTAGACGATTTCAAGAGTTGTCTACCCTCATTCCTCACTTGGTGGGTACCGAGCCTCAGGCCATCCAGAAGTTCGTATTGGGCTTGAATCCTCAAGTCCGATCTTATGTAAACTCCAACATGCCTACTTCTTTGGCTAATGCGGTTAACCAAGCCAGGAGTGTGACTGAAGATTTATTGAGAAGTGGTGTTTTGAGCAAATCCTCATCAAACAAGAGGAAAGAAGTGGGAGAGACGAGTGGGGTAAAGAAAATGGGAAGGTTTGACCCCAGAAATGCTCATAGGGGTAGGGTGATGGCGGCGGTGGAACCGGCCAGGAAAGCTTATCCTGGACTCCATCCTTTCTGTGGGAGATGCAACCAACATCACCCCGCCAATGCCCAATGCAGAGCATGCTATAATTGTCACCAAGTGGGGCACCTCTCCAGAGATTGTAGGGCTCCAAGAGCGGGCCCAATGAATGTGGCTCCCGTTCGGGCCGTCCCTCCTCAAGGCAACCAACGAAGAGGAGAATGTTTTGAATGTGGAAGTCGTGACCACTACCGTAATAATTGTCCTCGATGGGTGGGACAACAAGTTCAAGTAGCCGTCCACCCCAATCAACTCCAAATGGTCGGGCCTAACCAAAACCGGGGACAACAAGGCCATCAAGTGCAACCACGCGGCCGAGCCTTTGCGGCCAATGTAAATGAAGCCCGCAACGATCCCAACGTAGTAGCAGGTACCTTTCTCCTTTATGGTCACTATGCCACCGTCCTATTTGATTCCGGGGCCGATTATAGCCTCGTGTCTTCTAATTTTGTTCCTTTGATTGATGTGAATCCTTGTGCTTTAAATTATGTGCTTGACATTGAAATGGTAAACGGGTCACTAACAAAAATTAGTCAAATACTTCGCGATTGTGTCTTGACCTTGGAAGATGTCAATTTCTTCATAGACCTCATGCCTTTGGATATTGGGAGCTTTGATGTTATTGTGGGTATGGATTGGTTGATGGCGGTAAATGCAACCATTGATTGTGGCGAGAGAGTTGTTAAGATACCTTTGACTAACGGTAGCATTCTTAGGGTTCAAGGTGAAATCTCCGATTCCTCTAATTCTAAAGTCTTTAGTGCTACCATCACAAGAGTAGAATTGAAGACCGTTCCTATTGTTTGTGAATTTCCCGATGTTTTTCCGGATGACTTGCCGGGGTTACCTCCAACTCGTGAACTAGACTTTCATATTAATCTTATCCCCGAAGCCGCGCCCGTAGCAAAAGCTCCGTATAGACTAGCCTTAACCGAAATGCAAGAGCTACAAACTCAACTCAAGGAACTCCAAGAGAAGGGTTTCATTCGCCCTAGTCAATCTCCTTGGGGTGCTCCTGTCCTCTTCGTCAAAAAGAAAGATGGGTCCTTCAGAATGTGTATCGACTACCGGGAATTAAACAAGCTCACAGTGAAGAACCGGTAT
>CM067168.1:86206169-86273856 GCA_034093135.1 Erigeron breviscapus
ATTACTTTTCTCTGCACACTTCCCTTTAATTTGTAGTTGTTAGATAGCTTTTGATAGCCTCCATCTCGTGAACTTGATTTCCGTATTGATCTCGTCCCAAATGCTTCTCCCGTGGCCAAGGCACCCTATCGCCTAGCCATCACCGAAATGCAAGAGTTGGCCACCCAACTCAAAGAACTTCAAGAAAAGGGTTTTATCCGCCCTAGTCAATCACCGTGGGGTGCTCCGGTCTTATTTGTCAAAAAGAAAGATGGCTCTTTCCGAATGTGTATCGATTATCGAGAATTAAACAAACTCACGGTGAAAAATCGTTATCCTCTTCCAAGGATTGATGATTTATTTGACCAACTCCAAGGTGCTCGTTACTTTTACAAGATTGATTTACGGTCGGGTTACCACCAATTACGTGTCTATGAAGATGATATTCCCAAGACGGCCTTCCGTACACGTTATGGGCACTTTGAATTCACGGTTATGCCTTTTGGGTTGACCAATGCACCGGCGGTGTTCATGGACTTGATGAACCGGGTGTGTCGGCCCTACTTGGATGAGTTTGTCATCGTCTTCATTGATGACATCCTTATCTACTCCAAGACTAAAGAAGATCACGCCGAACATTTGAAGAAAGTCTTAGAGTTACTTCGAAAAGAAAAGTTGTATGCCAAGTTCTCCAAATGTGAATTTTGGCTTGAAGAGGTCCATTTTCTTGGTCACGTGGTGAGCAAGGAAGGAATCCATGTGGACCCAAGTAAGATTGAAACGGTGAAAAATTGGAGACGACCCGAGATTCGCCAATTTCTTGGGTTGGCGGGTTATTATAGGCGATTCATTGAAATTTTTTCCAAGATTGCCCAACCTTTGACCTTGTTGACTCAACGGGAAAGAAAGTTCGATTGGGGCGAAAAACAAGAACAAGCATTCCAATTATTGAAAGACAAGTTGTGTGATGCACCCATATTGAGCTTGCCCGATGGAGCCGATGATTTTGTTGTATATTGTGATGCGTCCGGGCAAGGATTGGGTTGTGTCTTAATGCAACGGGTAAGGTGATTGCTTATGCATCTAGGCAATTGAAGGTGCACGAGAAGAATTACCCGACCCATGACTTGGGATTGGGAGCGGTTGTGTTTGCCTTGAAATGTTGGAGGCATTACTTGTATGGCACCAAGAGTGTGATCTATACCGATCACAAAAGCTTTCAACACATATTTGACCAAAGTGAATTGAATATAAGGCAACGAAGATGGCTTGAGCTTTTTAGTGATTATGATTGTGTTATCCGATATCACCCGGGTAAAGCAAACGTTGTAGCCGATGCTTTGAGCCGAAAAGAACGTATAAAGCCAAGACGAATTAAAGCCATGAGCCTTGTTGTGCTAAGGAGTGTTCGTGGCTCCATCATTGAAGCGCAAAGGTTGGCGACTAGACCGGAGAACTTCATCAATGAAGCATTACACGGCTTGGAAGAACAATTTGATAGAAAAGTTGATGACGGGTTATACTTTGTCGAACGATTGTGGATTCCCGTTCTTGGCGGGTGGCGGTTGAAATTGATGAATGAAGCTCATAAGTCGGCCTACTCGGTTCATCCGGGTTCCGACAAGATGTATTTTGGCTTGAGAGACTTGTATTGGTGGCCGGAATGAAGAAAGATATTGCTAGATACGTTAGTGAATGCATCACGTGTTTGCAAGTAAAAGCCGACCACAAGAAACCGCCCGGTTTGCTAGTTCAACCGACGACACCGAAGTGGAAATGGGAAGATATTGCCATGGACTTCATCACGAAGTTACCTAGAACGAGTAGTGGTCGGGACACCATTTGGGTGATAATTGATCGGTTGACTAAGTCGGCTCACTTCTTAGCCATCCGGGAAGATGATAAATTTGACACCATGGCACGCTTGTACATCAAAGAAGTGATATCCAAACATGGAGTGTCGATTTCCATCTTAACCGATCGGGATGCCCGATTTACTTCAAAGTTTTGGAAGGCGTTCCAAAAAGTCATTGGTACTCAACTTAACATGAGTACGGCGTTCCACCCTCAAACCGATGGTCAAAGTGAAAGGACGATTTAAACACTTGAAGATATGTTACGAGCTTGTGCCATCGATTTTGGTGGCAATTGGGATGTGCATTTACCGCTAGCCGAATTCTCCTATAATAATAGCTACCATGCTAGCATTCAAATGGCTCCATTTAGGGCTTTGTATGGGAGAGATTGTAGGTCACCTTTAGCTTGGGCGGAAGTTGGTGAAATCCAACTCATCGGGCCCGAAATTGTCATTGAAACAACTAAGGTGATCTCACAAATTAAAGAGAAATTGAGAGTGGCCCGTGAAAGACAATTGAAGTATGCAAACGTGAGACGACGCCCTCTCGAATTTGAAGTTGGTGATTATGTGTTGTTGAAGGTGTCCCCGTGGAAAGGCGTGGTTCGGTTCGTGAAACGTGGCAAGTTGGGCCCGAGATATATAGGCCCATTTAAAATCCTTGAACGTATTGGCCCGGTGGCGTATCGATTGGAGCTTCCTCAAAATTTGAGTGGAGTTCATAACGTTTTCCATGTTTGTAATCTCCGAAAGTGTTTGGCCGATCCAACACTTCACGTGCCTCTTGAAGAAATTTGTGTCGATAAAACGTTGAAATTTGTGGAAGAGCCGATAGAGATTCTAGACCGGCAAACTAGAAAGCTTAAGAATACCCGGTATACACTCGTTAAAGTAAGATGGCAAGCTAGACGTGGGCCCGAATTTACTTGGGAACGTGAGGGCTCCATGAAAACCAAGTATCCTCATTTATTCGACAAGTCTAGTTAGAATTAAATTTCGGGACGAAATTCCTTTAACGGGGGAATGATGTAACATTCGCGATTTTTAGCTTGTAATTAACATGAATAAACGTAACTTAATTATGTTGACCTATTGACTCGAACGTGTTAAATGACTAACTAAATTAATTAGTTGGAATAATGTAATGCTTTATTGACGAACTATTGACGTGTATTATACTAGTCGAGATTTTATTACGATATTAAGTCGGTTATATGACGTAACGTGACGTTTAATTAACTAGAAATGTTATCGGGTGATCCATGGGTCGACCCATGACCCATGAACCACCACTAGTGACCCAACCCTATCCAAACACCCAATCCAAGTCTTCCATCTCACCCACTCATTCATTTCCATCTATCTATCTCTCTCTCTCTCACATTGAATGCAAGAACAACTCTTGCATCCTCTCTCTCTAAATTCTCTATATCATTAAATGTTATTCTAGCTAGATTAGTATTAAATTCATCATCTCAATCATCAAGTAATCATCATATCAAAATTTGGAAAGTCAAAGTGCAAGAAATATTGTGATATAGTCAAATTTCGGATTTTTAGCTTCGGTGGAGTTTTGGTAAGTTAAATTCGTCTCAACACTATCATTTGATGCTTACAATCAGGTTTTTAACCATATGTAACCATTCTTGGGTCAAAAATCAAGTCAATACCCTTTTGGGTCAAATTAAGGGTTTTATATGAACTAAATGGGTAAAAAATCGGGTTCGGGTTTGATGGAGGTTATGAATCCAAATTTGTGAATGAATTATGTTCCCAAACTAATAAAAGCAAATCTTGGACAAAATTCGGATTTAATCTTTTAAAAACCGAAATTAGGGTTTGTATATATATATTTAGGTCAAAACTAAATTTAACTTCGAAAATGATGATTTTGGACCGGATTTGAAAGGGGGTTTGGTTTGTTCACGTCTATTTCGATCCTCACAGTACAAAACAAGTTTCAATTCGTCTCAATTCGACCTCATAGCTGCAAATTAGGGTTTTGAGCTTAGAAGTAAAAGTTGACTTTAAAAGTCAACTTTCTCTTCTTCATAACTCTTGCCCAGAAAACCTTTGCTTCAGAACCACCGTCTCCTACGGCGATTATGGCGTCTCAGACGCCGGTTGTTTTCCTCCCAGCGTAACTTACGCCCCCAAGACCGTACCTTACGGTGGCCTGCCTCTTTGATTTAGACCTTACGCTATATATCTTCTGTTTACACCAAGATGAAGCCAACCAGACGCCAAAACAACCCTTTGCAGACCGCCGTCCATTACGGTGGATTCACCGTACCCTACGCCGGATTGATTCTGGCAGACCGTACCTTACGCCGCCCTTCCGTATTTTACGCTGCATTTCCTACCGTACCAGACGCTGCAAGTGGCGTAATTTACGCTGCTTGTTTTCTTTTTCTTTTTTATATTTTATTTATTTAGTTATATATATTTCTAGTTTTCTAGTTGTAGGCCTTTCCTCTAGGTCTGGATCGGGCCTCCCTTTGTGTCGTTCCTCCTTTCCCTTGCAGCCCAAATCGAAGTGCCTAGAAGGTTCAAAGTCGAGATTTCAAACACTAAGATTAATCAAAGACGATTGAGCGGGAACCGAGTTATAAACAAATACGTATATATATATATATATATATGAACACATAATGATAAAAATGTTATGGTTATATATGAACATATAAATAAGCATCCATATTTATATTAATACGCTTGTCATATAAATAAAAATGATAGGTTGTGAACGTTGAAGCTTTCGGGGTATTTGTAGCTCGTTGAATACTTAAAACTCGATTGTAACCCGACATTCAAGGCAAAGGTGAGTCTCGTAGCCCCTACGTTTATCATATTTTGGGGTGGAAAGTGTACTTGTCGATTTAATGATTGTCGGTTGATTTTACAACGTTATGATATGAGACGTGACATTAGATACTTGATTAATACTTGTGATTACATGTTATGAGACGTTTATATGTGACGAATGACGTATATTATTTATTATTATGTATTGACGTGACGGTGGATTGACGAATCCACACCCGGTATGATCATGGCCACTTTATGACGATGTTATACTTGTGACGTATGACGTATATTATATATTGTTATGTATTGACGTGACGGTGGATTGACGAATCCACACCCGACATGATCATACTCGGGATAAGGGTTGTTTAGCCCATATTATGACGTTTATATATACTGTTGACGATTATTGTGACGTAACGTTTATTGTACTGACTTTGACGTGATTAGGTATTCTAATCCTCACTTATTGATAACGGTTGATATCCCGACACTTGATTTTCATTACTTAAACCTACGAACTCACCAACTTTATGTTGACACATTTTAGTACACTTTTCAGGTGAACAGGTTAACCAGAGACGTATTGGATGATTTGATTGATTTGATGCATACTAGGATTGGATTTGGACTATTCTTGGATCCGTGATTCATAGTTCCCGCTTATGGGTTATGCTTAGGATCATTTACCATCTTTTGAACTATTATTTTGTAAACGTTTGATGGGCGTGCTCCTTATGCATTATTCTTGATCCGGTATTTGTAATTGAATGATTTGTGTGGATTGTCTAATCCTTTTATTGCATTTAGGCTTGTCTCTACTTAATTTCCATGTCGTGTTGTGCTTAGTATGTAACTCTCATGATTTCGCCTTGTTGGGGTGTTACATATTACATGTTTAATAAATTATACAATTTGGCTATAAAATTCAGTTACTTGAGAATTAAAGGCTAAGATAAAAAATTTGGATCTATAGTGACTAGACCCATTACATGGATTTTGGAGATCATCTATAATAATAAATAGGTCTCCAAAATTTAAAAAATATTAAATCTTAAATATATATTTTTATTCTTTTATAAAACAAACTATCTTAATCTCATTTTAATAATTCTACCTTTAAAATACCAAATATGTCCTTATTAATACAATTAATATCATCCATTAGCATATTGAATACATAATATAACCTTACAGTATGTTTGATTGGACTGAATAAATAATAATAGAATGGAATGACGAAACAATGAAATGAATTAGGTAATAGAATGGGTTAATACATTCCTTCAACGTGTTTGTCTTGGTTTTTGTGAAATGGAATAAAATTTATAATTAAATACCTTTTTAACCTTCTTTTAATTATCATTTTGAATTCCTCCATAAAAATAAAAACGTGAAGAGTTATTTGTTATCCATTTCGCCAGGAATGTAAGAAAAAACAGTCATATCTTGTGGAATAAAAAAGGTGGCTACTACAAGAATGTGACTCCATAATGAATTGCTAATTCCTTTCCTGCAAAACAAACATGATTTTGTCATTCCTCGTAATGCTTAATTCCATTCCTACCATGATTACGGTCTATCAAACGCAATCTTAATGAAATTAATTTACAATATTTACCTCTTAATTCCTAAAATAACTGATTATCCTTTCACATCAGTAATCTACACTACTCGCTGTCGATACCACCATCGCCGCTGCATTGTCTAGTAGAATACAATGCTAAGTAGTGAGTTTATTACAACATATTTCATAAACAAAGTTTGTATTCTACAAAGAAAACTCACCCGATGAAATCATTTTGTTATTTTTAAAATCTTTTGAAAAGTATGATCTAAACAATTACTAGAAAAACACATATAACTTCTTGTAACATACTGTAGAAACACTATTCAAGAAAATAACATTTTATTTATTATACATTCGAATTATAACATAAGATTACAAAGAAATTAACAACTAACTAACTAATACAAGAATCAAAATAAAACATAAATATCAAACAAGAAAGAAGAAGGCAAAACGGGCTGAGGATTCTGTTAAATAGAGGTCCCTTAAAACTGATTTCGGGCCACCCAAGTGAACCCGTCAGTTTCTCATGGTACAACAGCCAAAGCAGAGAAGTGAAATTGAAAGAGTCTGGTTGATGATCCAGGATGAAATATGTGTTAGTGTTGTTGTTAAACTTCCAGAATTCCACTAAGTATGATTTATGGAAGGTTTAGTGGGACAGTTGTTGGCCTGCATGCTTAAACAACAGGTGTTACACTTGAAACTGAGTCAAGTGTAATGCCAGGTGCAAGGCTTGGAACAAGTCAACCCACTGAGCCATGGAAGCTATAATCGTGAGCCATACTGAGCCATGGAAGCCATAGATCGGGCTAGCCAAAGTGCGCCACTAAAACGCCACATTACGCCTCATCGCCCACGACCCCGGTCCCGAGCCAGGGCGCGGGCGCGTCGGGTGCTTCGCACCCTCCTTGCCCACTTAGGGTGTAGCCCCTTATAAGGAATTATTATTCCTCCAACACTCCTCCTTATAAACACACTTAATGTTTATACTTCTACCAATGTGGGACAAACCCACATTAGTTAAACACACTTTCAACTTCATTTTAACATATCTATTCACTTGTATATTTTATGTTATATTATTTAAACATATTAAATAAAAATACATAAAATTTCCAACACATACAATATCACCATTGCTAATAACTGTGCAGTTGGAACATGGACGAATATCGTTGCTACACATCTTTAATAGTTAAACTTAATTTGGGCTCCCCCAAAAATTATGGACCTTGTGCAGTGGAGCAGCCCACACAAGTGCAAACCCGGCCTAATAGTAAATTAGTGACATAGACATTGTTTAAAAGCTGTTAATTTGTTACTATCAAAACTCAATAATTCAGTAGTAAGATTTCGTCGCGATTGTATCAAAATAGCCAAGTTTTTTCAGAATATCACAAAATACCCATGAAAATCGCAACAAAAAAAACTGAAAATTGCAACAAAAAGGGCAAAATTTGCAACAAAAAAAAGCAAAATCGCAACAAAAAAAGAAAATCGTAAAAAAAAAATGAAAATCGCAACAAAAAATATAAGTCACAGTAAAAAATGGAAATCGCAACAAAAAATGTCAATTTTTTTTATTTTTTTTTTGCTTTGTAGAAATAAATGATTTCTTTAAGAAAATGGCAGCAAAAAATCTCAACAAGTTTTAAATCGCAATAACTAGCAAAAAGATATAAAAAAAAACATACTAGTTTACCCAGTCCATGGATACACAATCATCTCCTTTCGGGACTGTTAATTTAGGGAATTTTTAGATGCAAACGTTCTGTAATAAACTAGTATGCAATCATTGTTATCGAATTTTTGAATATTTGTATCCATGGACTTTGTAATAAACTAGTATTTTTTTTTTATCTTTTTGTTAGTTATTGCGATTTAAAACTTGTTGAGATTTTTTGTTGCAATTTTTAAAAAAATCTTTTATTTCTACAAAGAAAAAAAATGACATTTTTTGTTGCGATTTCCATTTTTGTTGCGATTTTTTTTTGTTGCGATATTGCCTTTTTTTGTTGTGATTTTGCCTTTATTTGTTGCAATTTTCAGTTCTTTGTTGCGATTTTCATTTTTGTTGCGATTTTCATGGCTATTTTGTGATAATCTGAAAAAAGTTGACTATTTTGGTACAATCGCAACAAAAACTGGCTACTGGCGTAATTTTCTCTAATTAAAAATACCATGGACTCCTTTTAAAATGTTGAGAAATGTTATTGAAATAGTTTTTATTAATAAAATTTTCAAGTTTATATGAACCTAAAAAAAAAAGAGTGAATAAAAAACAAAAATAAACAATTCTTCTTACAAACTCATAATATGGATTTGATACATAACCGTCCATGTCCCTTCAGAGTTTGGCATTTGATCGACTATGGGAATGTTTGGCCTAGCTTTTATTTAAGGGTTTTGTTAATGACAGTCCTTAGGGCTGTTAGTAAAAATTAATTGGGTGCATATAAATTTGTATCTTGCTGTTAGAAAAGTCAGGGGGCGGTTTTTAATATATAATGTATAAGTTTTTAAGCATGTAATAAGTTGTTAGTGACAGCCCTAAGGGCTGTCATTATCATTTTCCTTTATTTAATAGCTTATGCTTATTTTTAGTTTTTTGCTTATATCTTTAAAGTTAATAAATAATAATCTAATGTCTAGTGTTTGGATTAAAACATTAGAAAAAAGTTTTTTTTTCTTGGATTTAAGGGATTTTGCTATAAAACTTTGTCAACATGGCTTCTCAAAGCCCATAAACACAAGCTAAAATACTCAACCAAACACTTAAAATTGCTTATTTTGTTCTTAAAATGCTATAAATTGTCAAATAAAAGCTAAGCCAAACACCACCGATATATGTCAATTTATTTAGTGCCTGCATTAACATATGATCATCATCCATTTAATTATTGGTATAATTATTTATTTATTTATATTACCTTTGTTTAATATATTTTTTTTTAAGCGACCGACTTAATACTTTATAGTCGAATCTATCTGGGGTAACATGATTGCTATAGAATACAGCCAATGGCCCAAATCAGCTGGACATAGCCAAGGCCTGTTAGTCCTATGATCCGGAAAAACCCATCAACCGCTTGTAGAGACGACGACGAATTGATGGTAAAACCCGAAATTTGCTAAAATTTGATCTGAGTCTTTCGAGTCAAAGCCCTTATTGCAATTAGGGATGAGCATGTAACTGGTACCATATATACTGATCCCGAAATATACCAAATATGGGTACCGATCCCGGTCCCGTACAAATCGGTACGGGACCGGTACCAAATCCGTATCGAAGTTGGATTCTAGTATCAAATATTGTAAAATCGCTAAATTGGTTGCTTGAATGTGCAGATCAAAAGTGATGTTTTGCATCTTTGAGTACAATAAAAGACCTATCAAATATATAAAATATCAATTAAACATCACTCTCTTGGTTAAGATATTGATGTACGTAATAGATATAGATATAAGATGAAGATTCCTTGTGTCGAGACCAAATGGGACCATCTGGATTTGTTCGATATTTCCGAGTGCCGATCCCGATTGGTACCAAACTACCAATTTCACGAACTCATAAAAATGGATACCGCTACTAATCCCGATTGACACTCGAGCACTTCCGGATATCGAAATCAAGACGATACCAAGACGAGATCAAAATTAGGGATTGTTCGCTCATCCCGGATCGCAATACTTCCGTGCGAATGAGTATAGAAGGGGAAAGGGTAAGGTCGAGAGTTTATCCACGTATAATAGATAAACACTCTTCACCCAAAATCCATTCATTCATAATTCATTCATTCCTTCCTTCCTCCATAAATAAAAAATATAATAAATCTAAAAAGAGAAATAACTGTTTCTTAGAAGAAGAGAACAATGACATCATCATCATCGGAAACAAAATCTAATATGGCGGCAGAAGCTTTAAGCTGCAAAGACATCCTCCGTACGATATTCGAAAAGCTGCCTGCGATAGATATCGGACGGTCGGCATGTGTATGCAAGTTATGGTGTTCCGTCGTTGCATCTGGAAATAGAGATATATATAACAAGGCTTTTATTGCTCCATGGAAATTGAAGGCATTGATTGGGAATCCGACTTCTGGTAGCTTCTGGAGACACAATAATACCTTGAATCGCTTTGCGATTTCGCATCGCCTGCTTCCTGGTGACTCCCTTGCCAGTCTTGCTCTCAAGTATTCCCTTCAGGTATATATATATATATATATATATATATATATATATATATATATATATATATATATATATATATATATACATATATCTATATCTATACGTATCATTAACATAAAACATTATAACTTATGTATATATATATATACAGTTTGTATCTATGATAGTTGATTGATTGATTATTACAATTTTCAAGGTAAACCCTCTAAAGTTAATTGGGATTTACCCTATTCTTTATTTAGTATTAATGTAATTGGACTAGTGGTTAATGACCTTGCAAGGTTGGAGGTCTTTTTCTATCTTAGATAGGACCTGGAAGCAGTCTCTCTACACCGTCGTGTAGGGGTAAGGCTGTCTACATCTTACCCTCCTCCATACACAGTCAAGGTACTGGGACCCAAAACCCGTGGAAGACGGCATTGGGTGCTTACTTTTTTGTAATTGGACTAGTGACTAGTGCGAGTGTGTGATTATTGGTTGGTACTTATAAGTATTAAGATTAAGATTGGAAGCATTGGCGTAGCTTAGCCAAGGAATTATGTCTAGGGTAGTCGAACGGTTTACAAGATACTACTTGGTTGGGGGAACAATTTACAAGATAGTCACACATTCAGGAAACTCTAAGTTGTGGGTGGGCGATGGCCAACCTTGGCCTCCATGTAGTAGGAAGTACCATTGGTTGTTGTGTTTGAGATATTTATCTTTGGGTAGTGATATATTTACACTAAAATTTTACCATCTACAACAAATATACATATTATATACTAATAGTGTACAACTGTATAAAACATACATTGTTGTGGATAGTTAAAATTTGTTGTAGATTTATCACTTTCCATTATCTTTAGGTGCCTTGCCAATGGATCAAGTATGTTTGGCAAGGTGTTTTTAAGAGCTTAAAGCTCCAAGCTTTTATTGTTGATCAAGTGTTTAAGATGTGACGTTACTTATTTTCTATAGTTCTGGGTTTGTTGTTGAGATGAAACTATGATTAAGTTGTATGTGTTAGAAATGTGTCATCACTAACAGAAATGCAATAACACATATATGTAGAACAAAATATATCAACCTTTATTTGTATAAATCAACAAAGAAGAACACTAAGTTGATAGAAATTGTTGAAAACTCTAAATAACGTGATTAATGCCTGCGAATTGCAGTGTCCCAACACCAAAGTTTTGCTGGTATGGATGCATCTGTCTGGAAAATACAACAATTATTTTTAGTTTCTTAAACTTGAAAATACTAAACACAATTAATCTTCATGATGGATAAAGAATATTTTGTTTCTGATTTTCTAATATCAGTTTGCTGGACCTTTTTTCTCGTTTCGATATATAGAGGGAACTTGGAAAGGCGCAACCTTATAGATGTTTGAATTTTAGTGTTCACTTGTATATAGTTTCATGACTCTTATTAGTTGAGTCACGATGTGAGTCCCAATTAAAAATTTTGGATTTGAAGACAACTATGGTTGTAGGTTCAGTTATATGATGTGTTTCTAACTTATAGTAACATCTAAGGAAATTCTTTATCTACTCTACGCTCAGTTGGGTGTATGTATCATTCTCTACTCTTGGAGACTTTTGACAATAGAATAACATAATTTTAAGACGTTAGACGCTCCAAGGTGATGAGGGTCTGAAGTCCGAGACGTTAGACGATCGCCTCGCATACAGGAGCCCCTGTTTTCCACAACTACAAAAAAAAGTTTAAAACCTGATCACTTCATATTTTACTAAGTAAATCTTTAAAACTACCTATGAATTACAAAACTGGCCTTTTATGTCTGGCTTGGCTTTACCGTTACCAGTATTCACTAAAAGATAGAAACATTAGGGGCGCGTTTAGTTGTGGAAAATGTTTTCTAGTTTTCCATTTCTAATTTTCTAGAAAATGAAAGGAGTTTTCCATCTCTAGAAAACAAATGAAAATTTTGAAAACGCGTTCAAAACTAAAAAATGAAAAACAATTTGAGGTTTTGAAAATTTAGAAAATGGAAAATGAAAAGTGGAAAACAATAAAAATGTGTTTTCTAATTTTCCATAGAAAAGTGGAAAACACTGTTTTCTGTTTTCATGGAAAACCTTTCTAGAAAAATAGAATTTGAACGCGTTTCCTGTTTTCTTGGAAAATGAAAATGGAAAACAGGGGAGTTTTCTTGAACTAAACGCACCTTAGGTCATTCTAGGTTATGTTTATACGAGAGGCTCAAAAATTAGCCCAATAAAACTAAACTAATTAGAGCGCAATATTAACTTCTCTTTCGAGTTTGATTACTCACAACTTTTAAATTGATAGAAATACATTTTACCTAGACTCAAGTAAAATATCTGCTTGGATGATAGTCAAACTTAAGCCAGCATGGTGATCCATGTAGTAAAATATGTTACATTGGTGAATACGAGAGATCTGGTTCTTTTGTATCATTTCTTGTCTTGTTCTTACTCATGTCAGGTGGCACCTTACAGAGTGTTACTTTACCATTTTTAGCGATCTACATTTTTCTTGCATTAATTATCTGCTAGTATCTAGATTATCTCCATTTGTACCCTTTGTTTGATTGTATTAGATGTGGCTAAAGATGTGACTAACTCTGTTTTTTAATTAGGTTACAGACATAAAGCGCCTAAACAACATGATGAGTGACCATGGAATACACTCGAGGGATAGATTGTTGATTCCTGTGACCACACCAGACGTACTCGTGGATGGCACCTGCTACATAGAATTGGATGCTCATGCCAAGAGGGAAGTTGCAGTATTGTATCTGGAAGGTGCACCCATAGCTCGTGCATTGAACAAGGTGACGTCTGAGCATGGAAAGAGAAGGATCCTTGACTCTTTGAAGAGAAGCATGCATGTTGATGATGTAACTGCTCAATACTACTTGTCTTTATCAAATGGTGATCCCCGAGGTGCACTCATGGAATTTTCAGAGGATATAAGGTGGGAAAGGCAGATGCGTTTGGCGTGATCCTGTCATATACTTGGCAAAATATGCATAAAGGGAATGTAGCATTATCAGGCCTTTTTAATACGATTTAATTGCACAATACATGCAAGCAGCTTTGTCCCAGTTTCTGGTTTGTGTAATAAGCTTTGTCCCAGTTACTCACTTACTTGTATAAACTTCCAATTATGTATATGGGCAAATTAAAGTGATATAAACCTTCCTGTGAAATAGTGTGTGCGCTTTCTGCATCTGACAGAAATTACGTTGGTGGCTTTGGTCAAGCTGCTAATCTGACAGCAGTGGAGATATTAAGACCAGCAGATAATTTAAGGTGTGTGTTTATATACGGGTCTATTTGAATTTACAATTTGTTTCTATGTGGATATACTTGGGCATACGTAAAGCACTGTGATTTAAAATGTACCTTGTCACATACAAGACAGCGTGGGGTTTTGGGAAGTGATATTAACACGGGAGTTGCAATCGCTGGGATGGTTGAACGGCGCCTTTTCTTTTTTTCTTTTTCTATTTGTTTCTCGTATTCTGGTTAGGCGAGGCCATAAGTTGGCGCATTCAATTATAAATGAGTCGATTCTACTTGTGGTTAGTTCTTTAACGCGTCAACCAGATAAAAAAGAAATGGGTGTAAAGTCACCGGAACCGAGTATTTTCATGCATAAACTCTTCCAATCCTTTTTATTGAACTGTTAGATTATTGTGTATTCACATTTGCATACTAATTTTATATATAAAAAAAAGTTGCCAAAAAACGTTCAGCGAAAACTGAAAATATCCCTTTTAAACATGTTACCCAACCCATGCCCCGACACCTATTTTGCCACCCTTTCCCTTTCTGTTTTCCGCAACTCCAATGTTAGTTACTCCTCTCGTAGGATAATCTGATGGATGACTTGACTGTTCTTAGACCAACAATTTACTGCAGCGTTCCTCGTCTCTACAACAGAATTTATGCTGGGTAGAGCCATTTCTTATGCTTATAAAACCATGTGTTTAGTTTCTAAGTCTGACTTTTCTTTGTTGGTCTTTCATAGGATTATAAATGTTGTAAACGCAGCATACAATTCCAAGAGGCATGGAATAATAAGTGTGTTTTCGTTTGTACATCCGAGTTAAAGTTTTCTGTTTGATCTCCCCCATTAGCATGAGGGGCACAATCTTATGGCATATTTCATCTCTTTTAGTAATCCATCTTATATGTTTGTAGGTCGAAACCCATCAGCAATCTGGGATAGATTGGTATTTAATAAAATAAAGGCAAAAATTGGAGGACAAGTTCGATTCTTGGGCTCAGGTGCTTCAGCTTTATCTACTGATATCAACGATTTTTTAAAAATGTAAGTTTTTATTTATATCTATTGATAATAATACACTACTGTTCCTATTTCTTTATCACTAAGGTATCTGTTGCCCCTGTTGGACAAGTGACTGAATCCAGTTGTTTTTGAGGAAAGTATTGTATTAGAAACATAGTCACTTTGTGATCCTTCCTTTGGTTCTTGCATTTCTGAAATTATAATATCTGACATGCTGTTTCTTCAGTTTGTAACCATTGGCTACGTTTTTACAGGACTATCTTTTATCATACTAATTGTTATCACGACGAGTGCTTGCAGATGCTTTGGTTGTCCTGTTATTGAAGGGTATGGAAACTTCATGTGTCATAACTATTATGGATGATGGAGATAACATGTTTGGTCAATTATTCAGCTATCTTAGTATGTTTCAGAGTATTCAGGTATATTTACAGTTTTGGCTCAATCTGGCTCGACTCATTTTGAAATGCACTAAAAGAACTTAGACATAATATGCTTTGATTTACATGTTACTCGCCTAATATATCACGTCTAGTATGTAATATCAATATGTTATGATAACGGTTTAGAAAAGTTTCCTTTCATGGGCTCAAGTATCTTCAGTATCGTCTCTTGATTACCTATTCAATGAAACAACCGTTTGGTCAATAACCTAAAAACACTTCAAGATGAAGGTTTTCAGGTGCAATATGATTTTCATGAGGGCATGCACTCTTGACCCTTTAATGGATGAAGGAATTAAGTTTGCAATAAGCTTAACCAGAGTTCATTTTCATGTGATTAACTAGATAAGTTTTGTAAGGACATCCAATATCATGTATCCGTTTCTTTATCAGATAGTTTATATCATTTTTCTGAAAACGTACAAATTTATCTAATGAAATGGTAAATGGTTCTTTACTTCTTTATTAAAGACTGTAACTTGCTAAGGGAACGGGCCATTTTGCATTTTGCTTTTGTAACATGTATGTATGTATAGTTCAAGCATGCTCTACCACAAAACATCTGATATAATTATATTTTAAATATCACTACAAAGAGTTAATACATTGTATGATTTGCCTAATAATTATATTTTAATTTTAACTAATTAATACAATTACAATGTATGATTTGCCTAATAATTTTAACACATACATATCTACAATTTGCCTACAACCGGACTAGAACCAACAACCTCTAGAATGATAAGTCACCTTGAACAATGCTAGGCCGAATACCCTCTTTGTAACTTGAACTTCATTTTTAATTTTTGCAGATACTCTTGCATAGATCCATATTCAAGTACTCTATATTCTACCCCAATTTGAATTAGTTGACCAAACAAAGTGTTAATCCTCACATATATATTCCAATTTTGTTTGACTGCAAAAGTGCAAAAGAAAGTTTGTTGTCTTGAAATTTGCTAACAGCAAATATATAGATGTTTCCAATGGGTTTGGGGTGATCTGCTTTCATTGTTAATTAGTTAACCATGAGATCCATGATACGAGTATTATCTAAGAATTGTGCAACGTTACAACCCAATAGAAGGTGTTGAAAGATCGAAGCATAAGTGGAGTTTTAGAAACAAATACTGAGCAATTTTTATCATTGATCTTGTCTTATGTTTTCATTTGATTTTTCGATATACCAATCATTGTTCTACTATAATAGTATTATTAGGCCACCACTTTTCGGGGGATCCTGGGTTCGAGTCTTGTCAAAGGCAAACTTGAGATAATCAGGGGATTATTAAGTGGTTGAGATTCACATGGACACTAGTCTGGCTGAGGGATTAATGGGTAACTGGGTACCAAATGGTATATGGGATCAGAGGGTTCATATCCAATTACCTTTTTTTTATTTTTATAATAGTATTATTATATTATAATTATATTGAAGTTCAGGAGGAAACGTTCAAAACGTGTTGACAAGAAGGCGTTACCCGTGATAAAACAGTGCGTTATTATTTGACAAAAGTAACTTCAATAATAGAGACTACTGCCCCACATTTCTATGGGTGCGCATGTACATCCAAGATGCATTCGTAATCATGTGACATGATAATATAATATAGAGTTGATGATAATGATTAATTATTTGTAATTATCTAGATGTTATTTCGTTTTAATGGTTGTTAAGTTATATAAAGATGCTTAGAAGTTCAAATTTATGTACGTTTCGAATAAAACGGCCATTAAAAGGTTGTTGGAGGCGACGAGTTTGGTGGTGGTCAATGTAGAAGCACACAGAAATTGATCCTCCATATTTGGGACGTGGAAAGTAGTTTCGTTGTTTTTCATTCTATCGTTTCCTTGTCGTATATGTGGGTCTCTAATCGTAGTAATAAGTATAGTTTCTCTTGGTCGTTATGGTCAATGAGTCAATCTTTTTAATTGTAAAGTTTTTATAATTGTTTCTTGCTTCGGTGTGTTTGCCGAAGTTTTGGTAATAAAATTTATAGCGGTTCAAAAGAAAAAAAACAGCCGTTAATGATGAAACTTTTTCATGCCAAATACGTACTGCATCAGAAATGGAACCGAATAAGTGAATACGAATCTGAGATACATTTGTTCGATCAACAACAATGAATAAATATGAAGCCAAATATTGCTTGCTAGTCTAAGGTTATTTTTATGTGTCAAGCGACTCACCTTAATACTAAATAGTAGTTTTATTAACTAAAATATATATAGGCGGATCTAGGATTTAATGTTAAGGGCAGACTTCGTTCTACAATGATAATGATCATAATATTAATTACACCCAAACAATATGATATGCATCGGTGATGATTGTTTGAGGGAAGGGGCTATATGAAAAAACTATAAATTTTGGGTTTCACTCAAGAATTTATATATAAAGTCGTTCTCTAGTCCCGTACTAACTCCGCTACTAAAATTGTGGTTTGTGTAATTAAAGAAGTGTCAATGTGTCATATGAAGTCATTGCTCCATGACAATACTTTGATATGAGATAAAGATAGATCTTATCATCTTTGTTTATTCTATAAAGGCTAAGAAACAATTTGTAAAAGCACAAGATAAGAAGCTAGATTCGAATGATTTTGTATAGATATATAGATAATAGATCCAAAATGAAGAATAGAAATAGATTAATGAATTGAGGAGGAAATGTGGTTTCCAAATAAAACCATACATAGATTGCAAAAACACAACTACATTGTTGATGACTTTGTTGGGTTATATAACAATTATCAAATTAAATCACAAAGCACGCAGCGGAAAATTAATCTATGTAATTAATTAATTAACCAAGAATAGAAACATGTACCTTTGATTTGAAGAAAAATAAAGTAAGAAACTTTATGAGGATTTGAAGTAAATCCCTCTACGTTTACACACACGACACGCGGATGTACGTATGCTAGTACTTGATCACGAACCGCAAACACTTTGCTTTCTCTTTTTGATTTGTCTAACAACTAAAACCGAAAATCCCTTTGGTTTTTGGGAGGTTCGGCCGAAACAAGAAGAGAGGGGGGAAGAAGAAGTGAGGAGGGCCTTTGTTTTTCCCTTTTTATAATACCTCTAAAACCCTTTTCGTATTTGATACAAATTAGGATTAGTATTTGATATAAATTAGGAAAACAAGTTAAGTTAATGAGTTAAAACTCATTAACAAAAAACCGGCCCCCTAATTCTAGAATAATCTAGAATACTTAATTTAATTATCAAATTACAATTAAGTCCTCCTTAACTAACGCCGTTAGCTAGTAACCGTTAGTTTTTAACGACCATTCGTTAATTGAAATCGTGATCATATTAATTAAATACATTCAATATATTAATTAATATTAAATACATTTGTGTCGAGACGTGTGACCCCGTAGGCTTAAATCATTTCTGGACATACGTTCATTTCTACGTGATCATATACTTACAGCTCCTACTTGAGCTCGTAATAAATGAAGGTAATAACATTGGTTAGCGTCTAGCAACACGCCAATGCTCCCAGAAATATTTAAGTATAGTTTCTTATCTTAGTTCAATTATATTCCCATATAATTAATCGACAATGGACAATTTAGAATATTTATTAAAATATTCAAGGATTAAACATGCAAATATAGGATACAATTAATATTAAATGAAATCAAACATATCAAGTACTTTATTTCATTATGAAAAATATAAATTGTTTAACATCCCTTATCCAAATACCGAAACAACAGATTTACATGAAATAACTAGCTAATTTAAGTCCTATGCCCTCGGCATGCCTTTCAAGCTTGGGCCTAGACAAAGCTTTTGTGAAAGGATCAGCTAAGTTAAAATCTGTGTGAACTTTGAGTAATTTGATTTCACCTAGTTCGATCTGCTCACGAACATAGTGATATCGTCTAGCATAATGTCTGGCACCTTTCTGAACTCCGGGTTCGTTGGCAATGATTAATGCACCAGTATTATCACAGTACATATCAGTGGGTAAGTCACTTGAGGGGATCACGTCAAGCCCGCTAATGAACTTCCTTTTCCAGACTGCTTCCATTGCAGCTTCTGAGGCGGCAATGTACTCAAACTCTGTTGCAGACATGGCAACTGTAGTTTGCTTCTTGCTTTTCCAATCCACAGCACCTCCGTTAAGAACGAAGACGAATCCTGACTGAGACTTCGTGTCATCTTTATCAGTTTGAAATCCAGCATCACAGTATCCGGTCACTTTGAGCTCTAAATCTGGATTTCCTCCATACACCAAAAACATATCTTTAGTAGCCCGTAGGTACTTCAGAATGCTCTTAACAGCAGTCCAGTGACTTTCACCTGGATTCTGTTGATATCGGCTAACGATGTTTTGCGCGAACGCCACATCGGGTCTAGTGCACCTAACCGCATACATAATAGATCCCACAGCCGAAGCATAAGGGACTCTTCGCATACGCTCCACCTCATTAGGTGTAGTAGCACCCTGTTTGACAGATAAACTAAGTCCTTCTTGCATAGGTGTAAACCCACGCTTAGAATTCTCCATCTTGAATCGCTTCAAGACCTTATCAATATAAGCATTTTGACTTAGTCCAATTAATCGCTTTGATCTATCTCGGTAGATCTTGATTCCAAGAATAAATGCCGCTTCTCCTAAATCTTTCATGGCAAAACACTTTCCAAGATGGGATTTAACATCTTGCAACATTGGAATGTGTTTTCCTATGATCAATATGTCATCAACATACAAGACAAGGAAAGTAACATTACTCCCACTAGCTTTGCGATATACACATGGCTCATCGGGATTTTGAACGAAACCAAACTTTTTGATTTCTTCATCAAACCGCTTGTTCCAACTTCGTGATGCTTGCTTTAGTCCATAAATGGACCTTTGAAGCTTGCATACTTTGTTGGGATGTTTTGGATCAATAAAACCTTCAGGTTGATCCATATAGACTTTTTCATCCAAGTAACCATTTAAGAAGGCAGTCTTAACATCCATTTGCCACATCTCAAAGTCATAGTACGCAGCTATGGCTAAGAGAATCCTAATAGCTCTTATGTCCGCAACTGGAGAAAAGGTCTCATCATAGTCAACACCGAAACGTTGAGTATAACCTTTCGCCACGAGACGAGCTTTATAGGTGTGTATATTTCCATCAATGTCCGTCTTCTTCTTGAAGATCCACTTACACCCAACAGTTTGAGCATTTGGTGGAAGATCAACCAAGTTCCAGACTTGATTGTCTTTCATGGATTTCATTTCCACCTTCGTAGCTTCAAGCCATTTTTCAGATTCCGGATCTGATAATGCAGCTTTGAAATTCGGAGGCTCATCGAGATCTCCTAAAACGTTTTCTTCTACCATCAGACATAATCTGTCAGTAGGACGTCTTGTCCTTTCGGACCTACGAAGTGGAATCGCTTCATCATCATCGACTTGAGGTTCATCACTTTGAACATTTTCCCCCCCCAAGTTGATGATTGCTAGGAGCTTCAGAAGGTGACACATCTTCCTCTTGAATCTCATCAAGTTCTACAATCCTCCCACTGTTCTCTGGAACTAATTTCTTTTCAAAGAATTCAGCATATCGAGCAACGCGAACAGTGTTTTTGACGGGATCATAGAAGTCGTAACCCATCGTTTCCTTAGGGTATCCGACAAAGATGCACTTAGTAGTTCTGGGTTCAAGTTTGTCAGGCGTATCGCGCTTCACAAGTGCCTCACATCCCCAGACTCTTAAGTAAGACAGATTAGGAACATTTCCATGCCATAATTCATATGGTGTCTTTTCAACCTTCTTGGTTGGAACCATATTGAGAATGCGTACAACAGTCTCAAGAGCATAATCCCAAAACGAAAATGGGAGAGTCGTAAGGCTCATCATAGATCTCACCATGTCTAGCAAGGTTCGATTTCTCCTTTCAGACACTCCATTATGTTGAGGAGTGTATGGAGGAGTAAGCTGTTGGACAATTCCACATGCTTTCAGATAATCCTTAAACTCTTGGCTTAAGTATTCACCACCTCGATCCGAACGAAGAATCTTGATGGTTTTGCCGAGTTGATTTTCTACTTCATTTTTGAACTCTTTGAATGTTTCAAACACTTCATGTTTATGTTTAAGCAAGTAAACATAACCATAACGACTGAAATCATCCGTAAAAGTTATGAAGTAGCTAGCTCCTTTTCTTGACACATGTCTAAATGGGCCGCAAACATCGGTATGAATGAGTCCAAGAAGATCTTTAGCCCTCTCCGGTTTATGCGAAAAAGGTTTTCTCGTCATTTTTCCGGAAACACATGACTCGCATTTATCAAATGATTCATCATTTAATTGTAAAATCCTTTCACGTTGAAGTCTTTCAATGCGATTTTTGCCAATGTGTCCAAGACGACAGTGCCACAGATAAGTAGAGTCCAAGTTAGTCTTGGCTCTTTTGCTAACATTATACATTGAATTATTTGAATCACAACCACGCATATCAATTTCATAAATACCATCACAAGCAATAGCATCAAAATAATGAACATTATTTTTAGAAACTGAAATACCATAATCATTAAAAACATTAATGAATCCGTTGTCTTTCAACAAAGAAACTGAAACTACACCTCTAGTAATAGAAGGTGCATAATGACAATTGTCTAAAACAATAATTAAACCGGAAGGAAGAACTAAATGATATTCTCCAATAGCTTCAACAGGTGCTGGTAGACCATTGCCCACGAACAGCTGCAAAGCTCCGGGCTTCAGCTTCCTCCTTTTCCTAAGTGCCTGTAATTCATTACAGATATGAGTTCCAAAGCCAGTGTCATAAACCCATGATTTACGCTTAGTAAAGGAAAATAATTCAATAGTGAAGATACATGAAGTACTAGCAACGCTTGCTTGCTTCTTCTTCACATTCAACTCGGCAAGATACTTGGGACAGTTCCTCTTCCAGTGCCCGACTTCATTACAATGATGACAGGTCTGGTCTTTAGCCGGAGGGGTTTTCTTTGGCTTGGGGGAATTAGCAGCTTGCTTACCCTTGCCTTTACCATCAAACTTGCCTTTAGCTTGGTGCGATTTCTTAGCTTTCTGGATCCGACCCCCCTTTATCATAAGGACATTTGGGTCATTGGCCTTCTTTGGAATCGTCTTCTTATATTCAATGAGCATAGCATGAAGTTCAGTGACGCTCTTTTTCATAGAGTGCATGGTATAGTTTTGCACAAAACCCTCATATTCCTTCGTAAGGGATTGAGAATCATGCCAACTTTTACCTCTTTATGATAAGCGTACTCCATCGAATCCAATTTGTCAAAAATGCTCTTCATCTTGAGCACATGACTGCTAACCGATTTTCCAGATTCAAGTTTCATGTCATGGAGTTCCACGACTAAGTCGAACAGTTCCACTCCAGCTTGTTTTTCATACAAGGATTTAAGTTCTGTGATCATATCATATGGAGTGTAGAGCTCGAATTGTTTTTGAAGCTCGGGAGACATGCTCGCAAGCATCAAACAACAAACTTCATTGAATCTAGTGTACTGAATCCTATATTCAGCTTTTTCAGCTGCTGTGGATTCAACACTTGGTTCGGTTGGCCATTGCCTTTCAATGACATCCATGCGTTCCTCAACTCTTAGAACAATTCTCAGTTGACGATACCAGTCATTGAAATTTGATCCATTAAGCTTTTCTCTTTCAAACATTTGCCGAAAAGCATTGGTGTTTGTGGAAGGATTCATTGCCATCTACAAAACAGATTAAGTTCAAAAATCAGTATTTTCGATAATAAATCCTTAAGAAATCAATTACCCAATGTTTATCAAATAAACAATTAATTTCATTAAGGCTAGGATCCAATTGACATACAATCATTTCATCAGTTGATCTGCTAGAAATGATTGTACTCAAAAGGTAAGTGACGAGCAGTAATTGCATTTCATGTGCAATTCCTAGTAAGAATGGGACCTACAAATGACACTTGACTCTTCAAGTGATTTGTAGTCATGTTTTGTCCCATCTTTTGCCACGGGTCAAGGTCTCACCGCTTAACTCGCTTTAAGTCGTCCAACCAAGAACGCACAAATTTGTCCACCAATGTGTACCAGTGAGTAAAACAACAGCCACAAGTGTCCTTTACGAGTTGGGTGGCAATGACTTAAGTTTATTGGGTCAATCAATTTGATGTGTGATCAAAAAGTTATGTTTGAAGATTCATGCATATCTTCTAAACATAATATGTTTATAAAACTCATTTTTATTGCCTTTAAATACAAAAGAGCTCGGTAGCTCCATTCGAACGCACAAAGAAGCGCAAGGGCAAAGGTATGCGATAAACGCGATTTAAAAACCCGCCCTTTTAGGAGGCTAGTGCACTCCGACTTATACCTCTCTTAGAGTTTGTTCAAATGGGTGAGCCGGTGTATCTTTTGATTTTAGGGCACCAATTTTATAAACAAAATCTTATTTCGATATATTTAGTCAAGTTTATTTTTCCAAAAACAATTTTGCACACAATTTTCATAAAAAGGCAAAATTAAACTTACTAAATTTACAACTTAACAATTAAGGTAATCAACCTAATTTGGTCACTATGGTATAAGATTGGCTCCTCTTTCATATGGAAAGAGACCACATACATCAAGTTGCCTTGATTACGTAAGCCAAAATTTCTATAACAAATTATCTACCATAAATTTAAGATGCTGATCTGGAAAATCCAGCAGCTTCACGACCAAATCTGGCCCTGAAGAAGGCCTAACTGGGATTAGCACAAAACATAAAAGTTGTAGCCCTATGAGTCAAGCATCTACTGTAAAGATTTCAGCTTCCAACTCCTTACGGTTAATTAGTTATGATTTTTTTAGTAAACTGGTGTCAAACAGAAACTTTCACAAAACATAATCACATTGTCACACAATTAATTATTCAATTATCTAGCATAATTAACCCTAATGATCAAGATTTCATATCAATATATCTAAGTAATAATCATGAAAAATTTGCATGAAAAATTCATGATTTTTACTTCTTTTTAACAATTAAATAATTAAAAGGTACATCATAAACGCATGCAATTATCATATAATAATGCTTAAAGATCAAAACTTGGAATTAGGGTTTAAAATTTTTATTTTTTTTTATTTTGGTCAGATCTGATTTCGAAATTAAAAAAAAAATTATATATATTTTTTTTCATTATTTTATTACAATTAATCAAATTAATTAATAAAATAATCATAAGAATTACATAAAATTCTAAAAAATATAAAACCCTAACCCCCTTCAAATTTTGATCTTTTTGGTAATTAATCATCACATAGTAGGCTCGTGATACCACTGTTGGGTTATATAACAATTATCAAATTAAATCACAAAGCACGCAACGGAAAATTAATCTATGTAATTAATTAATTAACCAAGAATAGAAACATGTACCTTTGATTTGAAGAAAAATAAAGTAAGAAACTTTATGAGGATTTGAAGTAAATCCCTCTACGTTTGCACACACGACACGCGGATGTACGTATGCTAGTACTTGATCACGAACCGCAAACACTTTGCTTTCTCTCTTTGATTTGTCTAACAACTAAAACCGAAAATCCCTTTGGTTTTTGGGAGGTTCGGCCGAAACAAGAAGAGAGGGGGGAAGAAGAAGTGAGGAGGGCCTTTGTTTTTCCCTTTTTATAATACCTCTAAAACCCTTTTCGTATTTGATACAAATTAGGATTAGTATTTGATATAAATTAGGAAAACAAGTTAAGTTAATGAGTTAAAACTCATTAACAAAAAACCGCCCCCCTAATTCTAGAATAATCTAGAATACTTAATTTAATTATCAAATTACAATTAAGTCCTCCTTAACTAACGCCGTTAGCTAGTAACCGTTAGTTTTTAACGACCATTCGTTAATTGAAATCGTGATCATATTAATTAAATACATTCAATATATTAATTAATATTAAATACATTTGTGTCGAGACGTGTGACCCCGTAGGCTTAAATCATTTCTGGACATACGTTCATTTCTACGTGATCATATACTTACAGACTTGATGCTACCTCTAGTTATATCCGTTGGATATCTGTCTTCTGAAATATATGTTCTATAGTCTATACTTCTATGTACCCTTTGTACTATATTTTCCACAATGATTTTGGAAAAATGAAAAGAAAGTAAACATAAAATGACTGTAGACATAGTAATTGCAATATGATTAGGAGATTAGACAACTCGGCATAAGTAACTTAGACGTAGTACAACAAGAAAGATGTATTATTATGTCAGAATTTGATTATTATATGTATAAGCAAAGGTTTTGAAAATATTAATAATAGATACGATTTAATATGCCTTAAACATATATTGTCATTTTCTCTAGCCTAAGCCAGTGAAGTGCAATAATGAATTTTAGAAAAAGAAAGCATACACACACATGTGAAAACAAGATTAGAAAAATGCTATTGCACTCTAGTGTCTATGCAAAAAAACATTACATACATGTGTAACGGTATGTGTTTGCAAATAAAGGTGGGCTTGTAAAAAAAGTCACTTTTCCCTTTCTAAAAAACTAACGAGCACTCTCTCTAGAAACGTTTGGTTGGGTTTATTGTAACGTTTGTGGTTGGGTTTATTGTGTTTTGATAATAAGATAAGTTAATAGCATCTAATACAAACATCCCCTAATTAAATCAAATGGAAAGTGATAATCTATAATCCTTTATAATAATTATTATCAACCCCCATTTTTTAGAAAGTGTTAGAAAATGGTTAGATGCAAAAGTACTAAATTACCCTTAATAAATACCCACTATGGAAAGAGTTTTTATAATTACCAAATCTGCCCTTAATGAATTAATTTACACTCTAAACCTTTATTTTAATAATTAACATTTTAAGTCCTTATCTTCTAAAATATTCCACTATCACCTTTACATCAACCTACACCACTTGACACCGTCACCACTCACCACCAATAATACCTTCACCGACACCACTAGACCGTCGTCCCCGCCACAACCGCCGCATTGCGCGGGTACCATGCTAGTTGTATCACATAAATTGATTAACCTACCACAATGTACAAATATTATAACATATTGTACAAACAGTTAATACACAATTGTGGTAAATTAATCAACTTATATAGTACCAATATCACTTCCCAAATCAAAAGGGCTTGACCGCATAATAAACTACTAATAATGTACCAGCGTAATACGTAACGGTAGATATTTTTTAAGACTTTAAATTATAGTGTACTGAAATCCGTAAACTTTATACATTACATGTCAAAAGGTGATGATAATTTGTTTGTTATTATTACTAAAACATAAATATCAAATAATTATGTAAATTAAGATATAAATGATATAAACATTTTAATAGTACTTTTCATTATAGCTCAGTGGTTGAACACCAGCTTTATATATTGGAGATCTCAAGTTCGAGACATGAGAAAGACATTTAAAAGAATTTCACAAATAAAGTCTTCCAGTGAAGCATGTTTGAGTCCTGCAGAGGGGGGCAGAGTTTTATCCCAACTAAATGTCGTGCCTCCGGGCGGTTTAGTTGGGGATTTCTCCTCCTACTAGGTTTTGAGGGTGAGGGGACTCTCTAGCGCGGACAAGGTTAAGACAACGTAAACTAGATCCTCTGTTGCGAGCAAATGATCCCCACCTTTTTTATAAAAAAAACATTTTAATAAGGTAAAATATGAAATACCTTAAATAATTTATAACGTTGTAATGTTGTATAGACAACCTTAAATAAATTATAATTTATAATAGTGGTTTATTCATTTGCAAATGATAGTTTAAGTGAAAATGAAGGCACAATTTGTGACCATTAGATTAGTGTGATCTACGGCCCAGATCTAATTTGATCATCCTTTAGAAAATAAACACGGAGGGGCAAATTGGTCATTTTGCCCAATATGAAATCCCCAAAACGCTCCTGCTTCTCTCCCGCCCACGCTTTTCGTTTTCAATCAAACACACACAAACACACACAGTCACACACATACTCTACCTTCTCCGGCGACTGTTCAATTTCCGGTAAGTGATACCGGTTAGGTTATTTACACACACAAAAACACGCACAAACTTTATCATTTTCCGTTGACGGTTACAATTCCGATCATGTTATTTCAAAATTTCCGATTAGATCCGTTTTGTTAACTGATTCCGATTAGATTATGTATTCGATTATTCTATTTTACGATTATCTATCATATTAGTTGCTGTATTTTATTTTGATTTCGATTTTTACATTTTTCCGATCAGGTCCGTCTTTTAACCGTTTCCGACGAAGTATTTGGAAAAGTTCCAGCGGCTATTGATGATGCCTAACCTTAAGCGTAACCGTTCCATAGTTGTGAAGCCGGAGGTCATATTGTAAAGTGATGAATTCGAGCTTATGTGTGTGTTAGTGTGTGTAACAATGGAGGTTTTAAGAGAGAGAAAGTAGAGAGAGAAAGTAGAGAGAGAAGGAGAGAGAAAGTAGAGAGAGAAAGAGTGTTTGGCTGGAAGATTAGTTTGCATAAAATGAGGTGAAAGGTTACATTTTGCATTATGGAGGGGTTTATATACCTATACACATATTACAATATGCCCCCTTCCATACTTAGATATTTACATTGTAAGTACAAAAGATACAAATCAACTACTACATTTATATTTCTAACAATCTCCCCCTTAGTAGTGATTTGTGAAAAATATCCATTCTTTATCCATCTTCACACTCTTGTATTTGGTCTGTCTTTGTTTGGATGCCAGAACCAATTTTCTCCTTCAGGTCTGTCATCAGGAACAATCATATTAGCTTCAAAGTTTCTTGGAGGAATGTTATGTGGCCCTGGTAGATGACTAGGCTCGTACTTGATCCAGCAACCTCCTTCCGACGAACAACGTACTTTGACTTCTGAACATTCTTTGCTTCTCTCATCATTCGAATGCTGTCTCGGTACTCAAGCCTTTGATTGATCTTGGAGATTACTTTATCAAACACTTCCTTTTTCTTTTCATCTTACTCATCTTCTTTCAAGCACAACAACACATTTTTACAAAACTCCAATGTTCCATCAGAATAAGAAGCAAGTTCATCCATACGAATGAAAATCTTCTTCTTTCGGCTATTTAAAAAGACAACCCCAAAAGATGGTTCTTCGATGACATGACCAATACTGAGTTTTTCAATGTCTTCAGTGTAAAGACTTTGATCTGGATATGGAACATTTATCTTCCTCTTCACAACTTCAAACCCTATTTGAAAATCTTCCAGTGACGCATATTGAATACAACTTGACATGTATCTTTTTACAGCATCAAAAGCAATTACATCTTCACGATATCTTTGCATTGCATTCAGAAAATGGTTGTAGAGGAAGATAATGTCATCAACCGGCAAAAGTTTGAATTGGGCTTCTGTAAATCTGTAGATCTTGTTGTTATCTCTTTTAACATGAAAACATGGAACAGAGATAGTAACTCTTTTAATCAATATCACTCTTATCAGCACCAATATCTTGTGATTTCTTTGTTCTTCAAGCAACTTTGGATTGTATTGTTTTGTAAGTTTAAGAAGCTCTGTGTATTCTTCTATTTGCCTTGCTTCCTTAAACTTGTACATTGAATCTAACTCTGGTCTCTTGGTTTTAGTAACTTTAGTTGCTCCACAAAATATCGGATATGCCCTTTCCTCCAGATATCTCGACTTCTTAGCTGCTTCTTTAGGTTTGATGCCGAGAGCAACCATTCTTTCTTTATCCCTCAAGAAGTATCCCCGATTAATAAATCTTAGTTGTTCGTCAGTTAATTCAGTTGGAAAATAATCAGGAAGAACTTCCTCGGATATGATTGCCTCTCTCAAAACTTGTTTGTAAGTTGATTTCTTAAAGTTCTGAACTGCAGCTTCTGGAGTCTTTCTCAGATCATCAAAATTGTTAAATTCATTGAAATTGTAATGCTGTGGAGCTGAGCTAGCAGGAACAGATGATTCTCCAACTTCAACTCTGCTTGAAGAACCTGTTTCAAAGTAATCAAGATCTGCAAATTCTTCAAACATTGGTTCTTCTACAGCTTCTACGTTCACTGGAGTTTCAACTATCTCTGGCTCATCCAAAATTACATTATCTTTTATGGCCTCAATATCAGCTTCTCCTTCAGCATATTCAACTATATCATCTTCAATTACAAAACCTTCTTCTTCATTTACCTCAACATTCTCATTTTCTTCTTCACTTTCTACTTCTGAATCAACACCAAAAATGTCATCTAATCTTCTTTTAATCACATCATCTAAAGTATCCTGATTTCCACCCTCTGATCTTTCTTGCATCACCACATCCTCAACATTCACATCAACTCTTGCCGAAGTATTTTCAATATTAACTTGACCCTCTCCTTGGTTCTCCCCCTCGGGGTGATCATCAGAATCAGGATCATCCCGTCTAGAAGCAACCGAGGCCGGTCGGCAAGATTCTAATGCTAACAACCTTAGCTCAAATGCAGCAAGCTTCGCATCATATTCAGCCTTTTGTTTTTCAACTTGATCTTGTAAAGCTTTGACTCTTCGTTCGTTAGCAATTTCTCTTTCTCGTACCTCAAGAGCATTCAACACACCCCTTTCAGTCATAGTCAACAAATCCCCTTCAGAACGTAGAATGCCAAGTAAAACTTCACATGCTTGATCTTTTGTTGGAAGATTTGTTGTGGTTGATGATGTTTGAATAGGTGTTGGTGTTCTTTGTGTTTGGGTAGGAGGTGGAGTAGCCAACCCGGGGGTTGTTTGCACATTTATGGTGTGACCTAAATTCAGCGAAGCTGACTCAGGATTTCCTGCGGATCCTCGAGTTATACCCTCACCAGCAGTTTCAGATTCATGGGCTTTGCAACCCGAATCAATTTGTGTCCTAGACTGTGATAAATCACTGTCCGGGACTTGTTGTTGTTGGGCAACACCTCTCACAACACCGGGGTCACTGAGAATGCCCGTTAATACAGTCTCAGGTTGATCCTGAGGAACAGCAGTGTCACTACGGCGTTCATACTGTCCCCCAGTCTCGGTCTGAGAACTGTTACCTGCGGCTAAAGCTGGCGTGATGTTAGCTAAGGCAGGATTTCCAAGCTGTCCTTGAGGGTCACACAAAGTGGGTCCCCCTCCGCTTGTTCCGGCATCAGTACTCAACTGAGCTTGTGAATCCATGTACCTAGGAGATCTAGACTCTTGTGCACAAAATGAAGGCGAGAGGTGGGGCTGGTCCTCTCTTATTTCAACACTCTCATCCTCCAAATGAGGAGAGTGTGGTGATCGTGGCTGTTCCCCGTGCATTTGTGAGACTAACTCCTGTTGTGAGGAGTCAGAATGGCTAGGAGAGTTTGGTGCAAGCGAGAATGGGCAGTTCCCGACTTTTACCCTAGGGTAAACAACCCGGTTAGACTCTGTGGTTTGAACTATCGGAGGGCCAACGTTTTCTTTATGCCCTTGTCCTAACCCGGACCGCACATCCTCTCTTACATTTTCAACTCCTCCCTCAATTCCGCCTTGTTCCTCCAGCACAACATCATCTCCAGTACTAACACTTATGAAATACTATATATATACCAACACAATACACATAAACATTTATACATTTTAGAACACAACACAAATAATAATAAAAGTAACATAGGATAAAATAATGAAAAGAAAGGGAGAGAAAAGAAAGAAAAAAAAAATTCTATTTGTACTGTTTGCAGAGCAAAATGCTCTGCAAATAGCACATTTTGAAAAATTTGCCCAGAAATTGACAAGGACCAAAAATTGGTTTTGGGAAAAATTTTATGATTTGTATTGTTTGCCGAGCAAAGATCTCGGCAAACACGAGAAAAACTCAAGTCTGGCACCAAGTCATCGTGTATGGGAGTTGAACCTCGTAAATGCCGAGCTCAAAGCTCTGCAAATGAGCAGTTCAGATTCACTCCTTTTAAATGTATGAAATTTCCTTTTATTGAACAACAATAATGTTGTCAATTGGTAAAGAAAAAAATTTCAATGAAAATTTCAATTTGTACTGTTTGCCGAGCAAAATGCTCTGCAAACAGTTGGTTTTTAAAAAAAACTTGGTGAAATTTTACACTTTGTACTGTTTGCCGAGCAAAATGCTCTGCAAACAGTTGATTTGAAAACTTTGTGAAAAGTTTACATGCATTTGCCGAGCTCAAAGCTCTGCAAATGCATGGTTCAAGTCTTGACAATTTTGAAAATCTAATTTGTACTGTTTGCCGAGCAAAATGCTCTGCAAACAGTTGTTCTAAGACTTGGAAAAAGTTTTGAATAAAATGCACTGTTTGCCGAGCAAATTGCTCTGCAAACAGTTGTCTTTAGACTTGGAAAACTTTTTGAATCAAAATGATCTGTTTGCCGAGCAAAGATCTCTGCAAACAGTTGAGTTTAGACTTGTAAAACTTTTTGAATCAAAATGATCTGTTTGCCGAGCAAAATGCTCTGCATCAAGTTGTTGTAAGGACTTGGTGAAAAACAAATTTGGTTTGGTTAAAAACAAGTATTTGCCGAGCTAAAAGCTCTGCAAATGACACTTTTGATCCAAACATTTGTTTGAGAAAATTAAGAACATGTTCACCAGAAATTATGATGATTTGAAGATTATCATGAACAAACAACACATTTGCCGAGCAAAATGCTCTGCAAATGGTACTTTTCATCAAAAACTCATATTGTTACCCAGCCTATCATCGAATCATACCCAGAAAAATCAAACATGAGCAGATTTAAGACATAAAATTCACACAAACATCAAGCATAAGTCCTAATCATGTAACTAACACATCAAAAATATACAATCAATCATCAAATAATGCATAAAAATCATGACATATCATTCAAGCATTTTATCAAACAGTTGGAGGGCAATATTTGAACAAGAATTATTACCTTAAACTCGATGATATGATCGTTGAACAGAGATGATTAACTACCCTAATAAGACTGTATTCCCAGCTCACTTTGATTCTTTCACGAGAAATGAAAAAGTTTGAATGATTGATGGGAAATTTTGATCGGTTTTTGAGAGAAAAAAAGAGTTATTTTGATTTGAATTTGAAAGTGAATTATTTGACCCGCCCATTTTCCATTTAAACTCAATTTCGGGTCGCGGGTCTGGGTTTGACCCGCGTGTCAACCCAGATCCCAAACAAAATTGGGCTGCAATCAAGTTGGGCTCAAATCACAATTTGGGCAGTTTTGATTTTGGGTTCATGTTGGATTTTACACAAAACAAACAAACAAACAGAAAAAGAAAAAAAAAAAAATAAAAAAAAAAAAAAAAAAAAAAAAAAAAAAAAAAAAAAAAAAAAAAAAAAAATTGAATTAAAATCTTTTTATCATTTTTTTAATTTTCTAATTTTGTATTTGGTTTTTCAGATTTTAGAACAAACACACATAAAAAAAAATTAAACAAAAAAATTTTTTTAATGAAATAAAACAAACAATTAACAAATACACAAACAGATTAAAAATAAGCAAACAAATATTAACATGCATTTGCACACTCCCCCTCAAATTAAGCATATACCAATACAGTAAATTTACAAACTCCCCCTAAAATCATGCATTCTACCCTTTTTCTCCCCCTCAAACATTGCATGTAATAACAAGTAAAACACATCAATGTTTGAAACAGAAAAATGAATATAGAATACATGGCATGAAAGCATTTACGTTTGTAAATCTAGCATTCCCAACTTGGTTTTCAGAAAATTAAACCTGTTTTCATCCAAAGGTTTTGTGAAAAGGTCAGCGAGTTGGTAGTCTGATGGAACAAAATAGAGTTCGATGTTACCTTTCTCGACATGATCTTTAAGAAAATGGTACCGAACATCTATATGCTTGGTCTTTGTGTGCTGCACCGGATTGCAAGAAATAGCAATAGCACTCTTTGAGTCACAGTAAATGGGGATTCTGTTGAATTGAAATCCATAATCAGTCAACTGCGTCTTCATCCAAAGAACTTGTGAACAACAACTTGCTGCAGCAACGTATTCAGCTTTTGCAGTAGATGTGGATACACAGTTTTGTTTCTTCGAAGACCAACTGACTAATCTATCCCCTAAAAACTGTACGCTCCCAGAAGTACTCTTTCGATCAAGCTTACAACCTGCATGGTCAGCATCCGAGTATGCAATTAATTGAAACCCGGTATCCCTTGGATACCAGAGACCAAGGTTCACTGTGCCTTTCAGGTATCGGAAGATTCGTTTAACGGCCTGGAAATGACTTTCCTTGGGATTGGCCTGATACCTGGCACACATGCATGTGGCAAACATAATATCCGGGCGACTTGCAGTCAAATACATGAGTGACCCTATCATACTGCGATATTTCTTTTGATCAAAAGATTTTCCATTTATGTCAGCATTAATCTTTGTTCGAGCTTCCATGGGTGTCCCAATTGTTTGACAATCCATCATATCAAACTTTTTCAACATGTCAAGAATGTACTTAGATTGACAAATAAAAGTACCATTTGACAACTGTTTTACTTGAAGACCAAGGAAAAAGTTTAATTCACCCATCATGCTCATTTCAAATTTCTTGATCATTAAAGCAGAGAAATTCTTGCAGTATTTAGGATTAGTTGACCCAAAAATTATGTCGTCAACATAAATCTGGATTAGAATAATGTCACTCCCTTGTCGTTTTATAAACAAGGTAGTGTCAATCGAACCTTTGCTAAAACCAGATTTCACAAGATAAGAAGATAGAGCATCATACCATGCACGAGGCGCTTGTTTCAGACCATATAAAGCCTTATCTAACCTGTAAACATAGTCCGGATGTTTGGAATTCACAAAACCTTCTGGTTGTTCAACATACACTTCTTCTTTGAGAATTCCATTCAAGAAGGCAGTTTTGACATCCATTTGGTAGACTGTGAAGTTCTTATAGGCAGCATAGGCAAGAAACATCCGAATAGCCTCAATTCGTGCAACTGGTGCGAATGTTTCATCGTAGTCAATCCCATCTTGTTGGCAGTATCCCTTCGCAACCAATCGTGCTTTGTTACGTACAACAGCTCCAGTTTCATCCTTTTGTTCTTGAAGATCCATTTGGTCTTAATTGGCTCCTTGTTCTTGTAAGGATTGGGAACCAATTTCCACACCTCAAGACGTTCGAACTGATTAAGTTCTTCTTGCATTGCTTTCACCCAATCTGGACAACTTAGAGCTTCATTCACTGTCTTTGGTTCAACTATACTCAGAAAATTCACAAACAGACATTCATTCGCGGATGCGGATCTTGTCTGAACTCCAGTTGTTGGATTACCAATGACTTGAGAAATTGGATGAGCTCTTGTCCATTTGGTTGTATGAGGAATTGGATCAATTGGATCACCAGATTCTTCAGAATCAATAAAATCAGGAGAATGTTGTTCTGTTAATTGTTCAAACGAAGTTGCAATTGGTTCAACAAAGTCGTCGTGAACATAATCTTCAGGATTAGTTGAAGGATTTGTCACTTGAGAGATATTATGAGGTTGAGTATGCAACTTTGAAGTATCGGTAGGTGGAGGAGAATCAGATGATGAATTAACATCTGATGATTGTGATGGTGAAGACTCGTTGGGATCCATATCTTTTGAATTTGAACTGGATGGTTCATTTGCATTTCCTTCAGATTCAGGAACTTTCTTCGGAACTTGGAAAAATTCTTCGAACAAGATATCCAAATCTTGTGTTGTTGGAGTAGAGAATGATGATTTGACATTTAAAGCAGTCTTTGTTGCGGAAGCTTGTGGACTTTGAAGTTCGGGTCTTGAACTGTGTTGTTCAAGAACCATTCCCGAGAGTTCATCAAATCTAACATTCATACTCTCTTCATTCTCTTGGTTCTTCGGTTATATACTCGATAAGCAATCGATTCTCTCGAATAACCGATGAATATGCCTCATTGCCTTTTGGTTCAAACTTTCCCAGATTATCTCGATCATTGAGAACATAACATACACATCCAAAAATGTGCAAGAAGTTCACATTGGGCTTTCTTTTGTTTATCACCTCATATGGAGTTTTATCAAACCTCTTGTTTATGATTGATCTATTTTGAGTGAAGCAGGCAGTAGCAACAGCTTCAGCCCATAGATTCGGAGGCAACTTAGAATAAGCAAGCATTGTTCTAGCTGCTTCAACAAGAGTTCGATTTCGACGTTCAACTACTCCATTCTGTTGAGGTGTCCTGACAGCAGAAAATTGATGAGTAATACCCATGGACTTGAAGAAAGAATCAATTGTTGAATTCTTGAATTCAGTGCCATTGTTTGAGTGAACAATTCTAACTGATGATTTAAGATTTACTTGGGTCTTCTTTATGAAATCAATAATTGCATTCGGAGTTTCACTCTTTGTATGAAGAAAGAATACCCAAGTGTAACGAGAATAATCATCGACAATCACAAGAATATATCGCTTGCCATGGATACTTTGAACTTTCATTGGACCACACAAATCCATATGTATAAGGTGCAAAGGACCTTCAGTACTCAGATGCTTCTTTGGTTTGTGTGAAGCTTTCTTCATCTTACCAATTGCACAAGCTGGACAAACATGTTCACTTTCATACTTGTAATCCGGAAGTCCTTCAACAAGTTGTTTATCCACGAGAGCATTGATTGTTTGAAAATTAAGATGAGAAAGACGGCGATGCCATAACCAAGAATTTTGTGCAGTTGCTTTAGAAAGAAGACAAATCTCTGAAGAGTTAGATGGAATGTTGTTGAGATCAATAGTGAACAAATTATTGTCTCTTGTTCCAGTAAGAATATCCACACCATCTTCATATCTCTTGAATAATACTTGAAGATCATTGTCACAAATTGGCCAACACTAAAAAGATTGTATACTTCATTCAATGGTTCACCCTTCTGTTGCTTGAAAGTTTCATACATGTTCAGAACAGTCGACAATCTTATGGTGTTTGACACATCAGATCCTTCCATCTGCTTCTCCACTTCATCCCATATGTCTTTTCCTGTTTCATAGGAGTCCACATTGCAGTAAATGTCATCAGGAAGTGCTTGGTAAAGATAGGCAATTGCACTTTGATCAGCCTCAACTCTATTTTTCTGATCTGCATTCCAACTCTCTTCAGGTAAAGCTTCTCCATTAACAGGGTTCTTTGGAATTTCAGGACCATCTTTGTATGATTTCCTCAAAAGTTTTCCATTCTTCTATCTGTCTATCCAGTTCAGAAACCTTTTCTTCCATTGAGGATAAGAACCTCTAAACAAGACAGGAGGTCTTCCTTCAGAACCAAGTGCTAAAGCTTCCCTTGAAGCCATTTCAAATAAATTCCAAAGAGAATTGAATAATTTTCTATTTTAACTAGATGCAGAGCTTAGACCTCTGCAAATAGAACAAGTAGAAATTTGAAAAATTTTGATTTTCTTCCCACTTGAAGAATATTAATGAAAAATGGTTTTGAATTGGTTTTCTTGAAACTTTTGATTTGAGAATTTCAAAAACAACTAAATGCCGAGCTTAATCCTCTGCAAATAGTGTAAGTAGCCAAGTCACAACCCAAGTACACTGATCAACAACCAATTTCAACTGAATGCCGAGCTTAAATCTCTGCAAACAGCACAACTAATAAAATCACTTGGTCGAAGAATCAAATTCAACTATTTGCCGAGCAAATAACTCTGCAAATAGCACAAATAGAACTTGTACTTAGTCGCACTAACCAAGAACACTTGTTTGCCGAGCTTAAACCTCTGCAAACAATACAAGTAGCACCAGTCTCAAATCAAAGATTCTTGAAACAACTATTTGCCGAGCAAAGAGCTCTGCAAATAGAACAAGTAGCCTCAACCCTTAACCAAAAATTCTGTAAACACCTATTTGCCGAGCAAAAAGCTCTGCAAATAGAACAAGTAGCACCAACCCTTAGAAAAGATTTCTTGAAATACCTATTTGCCGAGCAGTGAGCTCTGCAAATAGAACAAGTAAGTGCAAGTCTAAGCCAACGACCTCTGCAAACACTAGTAATCACTAGGCGACAAAATAGACGGTTACTGTTCGTCTTCTTCGTTCAGCCAAACCCTCAAATGCAGAGAAGACTGTAAATCTTCAATTTCTCCTTCATTTTTGCGAATTAAAGTTCGTATTTTATATCAAAATGATCAGGAAAACAATGCGCACAAATCCTTGAACAAATTAGATGCTAATTTCAACTAGAATTCAAACCCACTCGAACATGCGATTTGCCGAGCTCGAGCAAAAACAACTCAAATGATGAAATTAACTTCTGAAATTGATAACGAAGGATGATATACTGATTATAAATCGATCGGTGAACAAAATTCGAACAAAAACACACTTAATTTGCAGAAATCACTCAAACAGTGATCTCGGCAAATGAACCTTTCAGAAACTAAGCCAAATTCTGAAATTAAGCACAAATTAAGCTTGTATTAAGCTTGTGGATCGTTCAGCAACTCTGATTGTGCTCTGATACCAAATGTAAAGTGATGAATTCGAGCTTATGTGTGTGTTAGTGTGTGTAACAATGGAGGTTTTAAGAGAGAGAAAGTAGAGAGATAAAGAGTGTTTGGCTGGAAGATTAGTTTGCATAAAATGAGGTGAAAGGTTACATTTTGCATTATGGATGGGGTTTATATACCTATACACATATTACAATATACCCCCTTCCATACTTAGATATTTACATTGTAAGTACAAATGATACAAATCAACTACTACATTTATATTTCTAACACATATCGTTGAAATCTTCTGCGGATTTAGGTTATTAAATCAACTTCATTGTATTTTTTTAGTTGTTTCCTTCTTTATCTATGAATTGAGTGAGTTTGATTTGATGTATTCAAGTCGCATGTTCATAATAATCAGTTTGTGTTTAATGTGATGTTGATTTAATGTATTAACTGATGGTAGATGTTATAATCACGTAGTGTTTTACTTAGTTCTTACATGTAGTGATACATCCAAGTACGTATGGTTTAGGTTTGAAGCATTAGATTATTATTGCAGTTTAGATTCGAATAAATTGGATGTTCTGTGTCTTAGTCATTTGGTTATTGAAGGTATTAATTGATGTTGCATGTTAATATTCCCATGGTGATTAGTTGTTAAAAAACACAAACAGATTTGTTAATCATTTATGTCATTTTGTTAGTATTATGTCATTTATAGGTTGAGTTTTCGGTTGATTATGAATTGTTTTATGAGATTGTGTTTTTGTTTATTCAGATGTTTGTAAAGCTTTTGTTACATCGAATAAGAGGTGTAAGTTGTCGCAGAATGAACAAAAGCCGTCTTTGAAGACGGAGTTGGATGAGGAAGATGGTTTCCGTAGAATGAAGGTAAGGAGTTCACCAAATCAACTTTGTGTTGCTATGACCGGTCTTAGTCAAATTAAGCAGCAGGCACTAAGAGATGTTGGATTTGGATCTTTATTGGGGTTTAATATAAGTTCTTTACTAGGAAGGTTTGTTATAACACGATTTCTATCACCGAATTCAAGTCATCAATGGCGGTTTTGGTGAGTGTGTGTTCTTGGTGTTTGTGTGTGTTTTGAGAGAGAAAGTGTGTGTGTATGTAAAAGTTGGTGATTTTGTATTAAAAATTATGCAGGGATTAATCAAGGTTCTTCAAAAGTTATGATCTCTAAGGTATGAGAGGGGTATTTATAGGCTAACTATACAATTATGCTAATTTATCACAATTAGCCCCTCAACCTTAGTGATCATTTACCTATGACTTAATAACAAGAAAATCCTCTGATCTAAATTACAATTTATCACTATTTTTGGATTTCTAACATTCTCCCCCTTAGTGATATATTGTAATGAATGAAGTACGTGTTATCTTGTCTTGTAGGAATGAATTTGATGAGCCCGGTGGTGAAGACAATTGATGTGTTGAAACAAGTCTTCAAAGTTTTCTCTTTTGTCTTTGGAGAACTTGATTCAGTCTTGGTTTTGGACTTCTTGAAATTAAATCATGTGTTGATTCTCAATGTTCTTTAAGAACAGAGAATAATGAATGCGTGTGTGTCTTGAATCTTCGAGAATTGTTGAATCATGAATCAGAGTTGTCTTTTGAAATGTGGAAGGTATGAATCTTGGTTTTGAGTTTTCAATCTTCGATTCTTGAGTGAAATTCAACTTTTCGATTCTTCAGTTCTGATTCTTGAGTGAATTTCATCTTCTTGAAATAAAGTTTCATGAATATGTACTCTCCCCCTTGATATATGCATTGGAGTTTTTTTTTTTTTTTTAATAAAATGTTGTTGTATGAATTGAAGATCTTGACTGAAGTGTGTTTGATGAAGACTCTTTTGAAGCTTTACTTCTTTGACTTGAATCTTCTAACCAATCTTTCAACCTTTTTGAAGCTTTGATCTTTTTCACATCAACTTGAACACTTTGGAGAGTAAGCATTTGAATGAAGTTTGGATGAAATTCTTATGAAGTAATCATGCTCCCCCTCAATCCATGAGTATAAACATTTTGGAGCGTCTTTGGACTTTTGAAGCATCTTGAGTGAAAATCCTTTCATCTTCGGTTTCATTCTTATCTTTGAAGTCAATTCAAATTCCCCCTTTTTAAAACCAAAATCTCAATCAACTGAAATCTAGTGAAAATCTGAACACAAGAGACTATTGACACATCATGAAGAATTTTCTCCCCCTATACACAAACTTTGATAAGCCTAGAACTTTGATAAGCCTAAAACCTATTGAAACAACCAAACACAAACTTTTCTCCTTGTTTCCTTATCAATCAGTAAATCAATCATAATATTTTCTCCCCCTCATAATAACAAAATTGGGAACCAATGTCATTATGTACACATTTGATTGATTAAATGTCAAAAGGAATAACATGATCACATGAAGAATGTCAACCATCAAAACATCAACCCAAACCATTAGCCCAACCCAAGAAATCCTTGGGGTGACTAAAATGTAGGATCGAAGTTGTTGGTACAAACGTTATATCATGGTGTTGGTGTTTTCTGTGTTTGTGTGATGAGAAATGAAACCGGATAAGAATGATCCGTTAGCATGTTCAAAAATCGAAAGGATTAATGAAATGACCGATTGAAATGTATAACATTTTTCGGTTTTCCTATGTATCATTGAGATATGCACAAAACAATTCTCTAACATAGTTCGATCTGCGGCTTTGCAACCACGAGATTGCTTCAAAGAATATAAATCATGGTTAGTACTGCCGAAGCGTTTGATAACCACAATCTTTTATCCTTAAAGACTATTTAGGGAAAAACCGAGGTCACTTAGACTTCTCGTTAACTCAATAATCACATAAATGTAATCACGAGACCTACTTTCAACGTTGGAAAAGATGTTAGCATTGGTAGGATTTCCATTCGATCATCGTGGAATATCAATTAAGATATCACTACGAATGTTCCGGCTATATCACAAAGATAAGCAATAATATCACAAAGATATGACTCGAATGTGTTCTAAAAAATGAATGATGATCAAATTAATGACCAATCAAGATAGCTCTAGACACGGCGTGATCAAATGAAGTCGGGGACTGGAGCAGAATGTCGCTCTTTTTCAATATCAACATCTTCCAAATGAAGAGTCAATAGAAATGTGAAAATCTCCGTGAGAAATAAAACAAGCATTTGTTAAGAAATACTTGAGTGGTTAGGAAAGATGTGCATTGCTTCACTGGGTCCATGAAGACTTCTTCAATATCGAGAAATCAACAAATGAAATCCGATAGGAACGTGTTGACCCGGCTTTTTGAGAATTTGGGGAGGGCTTTTGTTTCTTTTAGCCCTATCTCACATCATTATTTCACCGTAACCTCTCACTTTTTGACTTTTACTCCTCCATCCTATTTGCACGAAAACAACATCACTCAAAATACCCTCACTATTTAATGAAAGAAGTGAATACTCCGGGGTTAGAACTCATCGGCGATGATGAAACTCATGGAGTAAATTTTGAGAAAAACTTATCACTCATGTGCAAACTAATCTCCGAACTCCATTTGATTGAAAATCATTGGAAAAACATCAAATGTGTGTATGAAAAAACATTTGAAACACATTTGAAGTTTTGAAAGTTTTTTTGAAATCACAAACTCCTCCTTAATCTATGCAAGAATTGATCAAAAATTTTCATAGAAAGGTGGAGCAAAAATTGTTTTTGTGAGATCAAAATGAGTAAAATTTTGAGAAAAACTTATCACTCATGTGCAAACTAATCTCCGAACTCCATTTGATTGAAAATCATTGGAAAAACATCAAATGTGTGTATGAAAAAACATTTGAAACACATTTGAAGTTTTGAAAGTTTTTTTGAAATCACAAACTCCTCCTTAATCTATGCAAGAATTGATCAAAAATTTTCATAGAAAGGTGGAGCAAAAATTGTTTTTGTGAGATCAAAATGAGTAAAATTTTGAGAAAAACTTATCACTCATGTGCAAACTAATCTCCGAACTCCATTTGATTGAAAATCATTGGAAAAACATCAAATGTGTGTATGAAAAAACATTTGAAACACATTTGAAGTTTTGAAAGTTTTATTTAAAAAAAACTTGATTGCTATTACACATACATATTCATATAAGAACACTTGGAAGTACACAAAGGCGTTCGATCCTTCACTTCTCATATCAACAATTGAGAGTTTGAAAGTTTTATTTAAAAAAAACTTGATTGCTATTACACATACATATTCATATAAGAACACTTGGAAGTACACAAAGGCGTTCGATTCCTTGTTATCTTATATTAATTTATATGTATAATAACAAGATCTTAGAATGTATAAACACTCTAAAAATAAATATAGCATTTAAGAACGGGTTGCATACATAGAATATGCAAGCCACCGAAATAAATATCTTTTTGTTTATTTTTGAAAATTTGCAATTTTGTATTTTGTTTTTCTGGAATGTGTCAAGAATTCCTTCAAATGGAAAAAGAGTTAAGGTTTAAGATTTAACATACCAAGCTTGGAGATAAGAAAGTTAAACCTCTTCTCATCCAATGGTTTTGTGAACAAATCTGCAAGTTGAAAGTCAGTACCCACAAAGTAGAGCTCGATGTCACCTTTCTCAATATGATCTTTGAGAAAATGATATCTAACATCAATATGCTTTGATCGAGAGTGGTTTACTGAGTTGACTGTAATAGCAATGGCACTCTGAGAATCACAATAGATAGGGATATGATCATATTTCAGACCATAATCAGTTAGTTGTGTCTTCATCCATAAAACTTGAGCACAACAACTAGCTGCAGCCACATATTCAGCTTCAGCCGTTGATAGTGACACACAATTCTGTTTCTTGGAAGACCAACTCACAATTTTATCGCCTAAAAATTGTAAAGTACCGGAAGTGCTCTTGCGATCAAGTTTACAACCAGCATGATCTGCATCTGAATATGCAGTTAGATTGAATCCAGTATCCCTTGGATACCAGAGACCTAAATCGGGTGTACCCTTCAGATAACGAAAGATTCGTTTCACAGCTTGATAATGTAAATTAGTTGGAGCAGCTTGATATCTAGCACACATACATGTTGCAAACATTATATCTGGGCGAGAGGCTGTTAGGTACAACAACGAACCAATCATACTTCGATATCTCTTTTGGTCAAATGGTTTCCCATTTGTATCAGCATTTATGTTTGTTCGAGCAGCCATTGGGGTAGAAATTGAAGACCATGAAGTCATATCAAACTTTTTCAACATGTCATTTATGTATTTACCTTGTGATATAAAAATACCAGTTGGTAATTGTCTGATTTGAAGACCCAAAAAGTAATTCATTTCCCCAATCATGCTCATTTCAAAATGATTAACCATTAGAGATGAAAAGTTTCGGCAAAATGTTTGACTGGTCGACCCAAAGATAATGTCATCAACATATATTTGAACAAGTAGAACATGCTTACCTTGTTTGCGAATGAACAAGGTAGGGTCAATTGTGCCTTTGGTAAAGCCACCTCTTAGTAAGAAAGTAGTTAGAGAATCATACCATGCTCGGGGTGCTTGCTTAAGACCGTAGAGAGCCTTATCTAACCTGTAGACATGGTTTGGCCTTTGAGGATCAACAAAACCTTCTGGTTGATCAACGTAAACTTCTTCTTTGAGGTCACCATTCAAGAAAGCAGTCTTCACATCCATTTGAAACACAGTAAAGTTTCGGAATGCGGCATAAGCTAAGAATATTCGAATGGCCTCCATCCTTGCAACTGGAGCAAAAGTTTCGTCGAAGTCAACACCAGGTTGTTGGCAATAACCCTTTGCAACAAGTCGAGCTTTATTCCTTACTACCACTCCATTCTCATCCTTTTTGTTTTTGAATATCCACTTTGTACCGATTGGATCATCTTTCCTAGGATTTGGAACTAATCTCCATACCTTCAGTCTTTCAAATTGTGCGAGTTCATCTTGCATTGCCTTAACCCACTCTGGATCACGAAGAGCTTCAGATACTATTTTGGGTTCGATATTGCTAAGAGAAAGTGCAACAAGACACTCATTTACTGAAGTACGAGTAGTTACTCCTGTTTGTGGATCTCCAATTATTTGATTAGTAGGATGGTATTTCTGCATATGTGTCCACTTGTGAGCATGAGGAAGAGGATCTTGTTGTTGAAGATCAACATCACCATCATTAAAACTTAAGTTTTGTTGAGAGATGGAATCATAACTTGGTATTACTCTTTCCTCATAATCTGGATGATCAAAGTCAAGTGGTACATACACATTTGGAGTGTTCAATGGATTTGTTGTCTGAGTTAATTGAGAAGGTTGTTCTTGAACATTCACCTGAGAAGAATTATCAGGAGAGGATTCTTGCTCTGAAGAACTTGATGAAGATTCATGAATGATGTTAGGAATTGGATCATTGTTATGAAGAGGTTCATTGTTTTGATTTGGTTCAATGATGACCTGAGGTTCTTGATCATGAATCGGTTTTGAATTATAGAATTCTTCAAAAAGAATATCTAATTCATCACTTGTTGGAGTTGGAAACTTCTTGAAATTAGAAGCTAAGGTAGAGTTCCTTGTAGAAGTACTTGAAGCACTTGGATCATTACTTGTTGGTAGCAAACTTTCTTGCTCAAAAATCATGCCTGACATCTCATCAAACCAAACATTCATTGTTTCTTGAATTGTGTTTGTTCGACGATTATAGATTCGGTAGGCAATTGATGTTTTGGAATAACCAACAAAATATCCTTCATCACCTTTCTTCTCGAACTTTCCAAGATTCTCCCGATCATTTAAAGTGTAACAAACACACCCAAATATATGAAAGTAGTTGATGTTGGGTTTGCGTTTGTTAACAACCTCATAAGGAGTCTTTTCGAAACGCTGATTGATAATGGACCGATTCTGAGTGTGACAAGCAGTGTCAACAGCTTCAGCCCACATATTGGATGGCAATTTGGAATAAGCAAGCATTGTCCTTGCTGCTTCCACCAGCGATCGATTTCTCCTTTCAACAACACCATTTTGTTGTGGGGTGCGAACTGCTGAGAATTGATGAGTAATACCTTTGGATTTGCAGAATTCATCAAAAACATCATTCTTGAATTCAGTACCGTTATCCAAACGGATGTAACGAACTGGAAGTTGAAGATTTACTTGAGTATTAGTGATGAAATCTATCAACATCTGAGTTGTTTCATCTTTGGATGCAAGGAACTTGACCCAAGTATATCTTGAATAATCATCAACAATAACCAAGATGTATTTCTTCCCATTTCGGCTTTGTACTTTCATCGGCCCACAAAGATCCATGTGAAGCAAATGAAGAGGTGCTAAAGAATTTGGAGATTTCTTCGGTTTATGAGAAGCTCTCTTAATCTTCCCAACAGCACAAGAAGGACAAACATGCTCACTTTCATACTTATAGTCAGGTAAGCCTTCAACAAGATGCTTGTTGACCAAAGTATTGATGGTTTGGAAATTCAGATGAGAAAGCCTTCTATGCCATAACCAAGAATTCTTTGAAGTAGCCTTTGAAATGAGACAAATATTATCGGTTGGTTGGTTATCATCGAGATTGACGGTAAAAAGATTATCATCACGATCACCACAAAGAATATCAACTCCATCTAGAGTTTGAACTTTGCAAAGAGATTTTCGAAAAAGAACTTGAAGATTGTTATCACAGAACTGTCCAACACTGAACAAGTTATGACTTAATCCTTCAACATAGTGAACTTTCTTGATGATAATTCCATTTCGTTCAATGTCTCCATAACCTAAGATAGGAGCAAAATTGTTGTTTCCAAAGCGAACTGTTCCCATGAATCGTTCAACAAAATTCTTGAGCAAAGATTTATTTCCAGTCATGTGCTTCGAACACCCGGAATCGAGTATCCAAACACAGATGGTTATTTCCTGCAATCAAAGAAATTTAACCGTTTTTAGGTACCCACTTGAAGACGGGTCCTTTATGGTTAGTTAAAACAGGCAGGGTATATAACTTAGGAATCGCATTCAAACATGTTTTCGAATCAACATAAGCATTAACAAGCACATTATCAACAAACACATTTGAATAAAAAGTACGAACATTCACATGAGAATTAAAAGTAACATGTCTACAAGCATCAACATCAGCCACACATGTACGGGAATTAAGATTGTTTACAAGCTCACAAAGTCTTGCTTTGGCATTTTCAACATTATTTAACAAAGAAAAATTGTTTTGATTAACAGGAACACCCTTCCTCCTATTAACAGCCTTTCTTCTCCTTCTTTTCTTCTTTTTCTCAACATCCTTTTGATTACTAGTGATATTAGGTACTAATGTATTAGCAACCCATTTAGCACCACTAGTTATGCTCTTTCCACCTGTTGAATTGAAACTAAGAAGATTAGAACTAGGAGTTTTAAACACTTTCATCTTTTTGGAATCTTTTGGAGGTGAGGAAACTTCTTGCTTCTTTGGTTTATCATGAGAAAACCATCCATATCTATCCCTATATCTAGTTGTACCATTTGATGCATCCTTAGTTAGCGAAACTGAGCTAGATTTAGACACCTTAGGTATAAAGCTAGATTGAGAGCTAGATTTAGAAGCATTAGAATAGTCTTTCGGAAGTTTCACTTTGGTGTACTTTATCTTGTGTGGGGTCTCAGCTTGTTCCTCTTTGATATGTTTCACTGGGGTAGCAATAAAGGTTTCTAACTTAATGGTTTTTGGTTCAGTCTTGACGAGTTTGGTCTTAACTCGTTTCTTGAGTAATATGAAGTTGGAGCTTTGGACAATGGTTTTTGAGATTCCACTTTTGTTTCAACTTTGATTTTGGTAGATTCAATCTTTTTCTCAGTTTCTGAATTAAAAACATATTCTCCCTCCATGAATTTATCAAAATCATCCTTTGTGAAATCTTTTGAAAAAGAAAATTTCAATGGAGATTGATTAGTTTCAAATTCATTTGAAAGTTTTGAAAAATCAGGAATCTTGGTGTCCAACTTCACATCATGGTTAGTCTCGGAAGTTAGGTCAACTTGAACTGACACATCTTTGGTCTCACAAGAAAATTGAGTAGACATATCAACACCTATACTAGCACCAGGCTTAGGGTGAACAACTAACTCATCAACAGTGTTGCATGTGAAAAACCTATAGAAGTACCATATCAAAACTAAACTATGTGCAAGTTCTTCATCAGATAAATCAGATTGCACATAAGCATCAGCTATAAATGTAGCAGTATTTTGACAAGTACATTCAAGAGAATCAGTCAAGGTCTGAATAGAGGTATTGGTAGATGAATCACAAGTAGTTTGGGTAGAATTGTCTACTAAAGCACTTTGGTCAGTTTGAGTAGAAACATTCTCACAAACTTTCTTAGTATCACAACAATACATTTATCCTCTGAATTCGGACTTTGAGACTTGAGGTGATTAATAACTTTTTGTTGAGATTTCACCTTTTGTTGTAAACCTTCTATTTGTTTTTCCAAAAATGTGGTTGGAAAATACATTTTAGTTGGTTTAGGTGGAGTACCGACAGATTCTTGGTTTTGAAAATTTGATTCAATTTCTTCCAATTTGAAAATTGAAGATTCTTTTGTTTTGTATGAATCATTTATTGCATCATAATTAACCAAAAATTCTTGTTTTGGTATTCTATTCAACTTCTTTTTGAAAATTTGATTCAATTTCTTCCAATTTGAAAATTGAAGATTCTTTAGTTTTGTATGAATCATTTATTGCATCATAATTAACCAAAAATTCTTGTTTTGGTATTCTCTCAACTTCATCAGTCTCAAATTCGTCATCCAATGGACGGATAAATTGTTGTATCATACCAAGTCGTAGAAATTTTTCATCATACAGGGGTTCAATTTCCTCTTTGGCTTTCTGTAATGGTGTGATATTCTCAAATCCCAACCCGAGAAGAAGATCCGTTCTATCAATTTTTGACTTGTTGAAATAGGCAGTGAAATCCAAGAGAGGATTTTGTTCAACTTTATATAACTTTTCTTGATAGAAAAGTATATTCTTTTTAAATTCCTCAACTTGTTTTTCAAGATTCTCAATCTCAATGCCTTTTAGAAAACAGTTATGATTTAAATCAGAAATCTTCCTTTCGAATTCAACATTGTTTGGTTTAGCTTCTTGAAGCTTTTTATTAAGAATATCAACATCCATTTGTCTTGCATTTGCCCGAAGCCATTCATTGGTCTTTTGAATTTCAAGATCTTGATTGGCCTTTTCAAGATCATGAATGGTCTTTTCAAGATTTTGACATTTTTGTAATAACTTAGAATCAGGAGAGACATTCAACTCACATTCTTTAACCAACATCTTATCTTTGTATGCTTGAAATTCTTGTTTAATAGCATCATGTTCAAAAAGTAATTTTGAATGTTCTTCAAGAATTTTTGAAAATTCACTTTTAGAAAATGAAATACTATTTTTCAACTTTTTGTTTTTGTTGGCTAAAGATTTGATATGAGTTGTTAAATTTGATAAAGCTAATCTACATGACTCTTTGTCCTTAATCAAAGAAAAAGTAGAGTCGAGATTTACCTCATCATCTGGGTATTCATCATTAGTGCTTTCTGCTTCAAAGACTTTGTTCTTGGCCAACCTTGCCATATAGCAAACATTAGCAGAGAGATCTTGATCTTCATCATCTGTGAGTAACAGCCATTTGTCATCTTCAGCAAGCAATGCATGTCCTGCTTCAACTTGTTTGGCTAACAACATCTTCTGCTTGTAATACTCATAATTCCGCTTTCGAGGTTGTTTGCAATCAACAGCAAAATGTCCAGGAATACCACAATTGTAGCACTTTTTGTCTGATGTCTTACCCTTCTCAACAACTTGTTTCTCATAATCTTCCTTCTTTTCACCATACTTTGATCCATTAGTTTCACCTTGCTCATTACTCTTAGGATGATAATGTTCCTTCTTGGGAAATGCACTTGTAGAAGAAGTGCGGAGATTGTTGTTTGTTGGCCTCGCTTTGTAAAATTTTCTCTTGAAATGCATTGTTACCGCGGCAAGAGCTTGATATAGTTCATCTGAAACACCATCTCTTGTAGCCATCAGATCATCTCCCTCCTCATCAGATGAAGAAACAAATACCATTTGCCTCTTAAGAGCTTCAGAAATCTTCTTCTCAACTATCAATGCCAAAGGATCAGTAGATACAACTTCTGGCATTTTTTGATGAAGCTTTGTTTAGGACTTGGTTTTCATTGAGTTTGAAAGATTCATAAAGAGTATGAATGGTGAACTTGGTCAGATTTTGATGTTGCTTGATCTGTGCTCCAAAATCTTCCCATTCTGGACCAAGAGCTTTGATGAATTTGATGTTTAACTCAATCTCTGTTTTCTTGACATTGTTCTTCCTCAGTTCATTTATGACATTGCAGAATCTGTAGTAGACAGCTTCAAGAGATTCATTTGGCATTTTTGTGAAGTTGTCAAACTCAGTCAAAACATTGGTCAATCTTATCGTCGAAGTCACGTCAGCTCCTTCCATCTGTCTAGCCACCTCATCCTATATCTCCTTGGCTGTATCATAAGAATCAACAGAGCCATAGATTTCATCTGGCAGAGCTTTGTATAAGCATGACCTAGCTCTGTTATCTGCAGCTGTTCGATCTTTTTGTTCAGCATTCAAAAGATCATGAGTTAGAATTGCATCAGTAGTGGGATGGCGATGAACGGCAAGTCCATTAAGGATGGAATCTTTCATCATATGACCATTTGTTTGACTTTCCACATAGTCCATAAATCTTTTCTTCCATAGTCCATAGGAACCACGGTAGAGAACTGGAGGTCTTGTATCTGAACCTAATGCCAATGCTTCACGAGAAGCCATTTGAATTTGATTTGATTTGAAAATTGAATTGAATTAAGAGTTGAAGAAAAACAGAAAATGAAACGATCTTGAGAAGATCGTCCTGGGTGAGATCGTCCTAAGTAAGATCGTCCTGGGATTTTTGGTGAAATTTGGTTAAGTATGAAAATGAAACGATCTTGAAATGAAACGGTCTTGAAATGAAATGATCTTGAAGTGAAATGATCTTGAACTAAATGATTTTGGATAAAACGATCTTGAATTAAAATAATTTTGGAATGAAACGATTCAAAGAACTGGGACGATCTTGGTTGAAGATCGTCTTGGGATTTTTGGTGAAATTTGGTTAAGTATGAAAATGAAACGATCTTGAGAAGATCGTCCTGGGTGAGATCGTCCTAAGTAAGATCGTCCTAGGTGAGATCGTCCTGGTGAAGATCGTCTTGGTCTTCTTTCTCAAAAGTTTTCAAGTATAAAACTTTCCAAGTATTTGAATTGACCCAACAATCCTTCCGGATTAGTTAGCCACAATCAAACACTTCCCAACACACAACCACTTGTCAAGACGATCTTGAGGAGATCGTCCTACAAGCCACAAAGTACTAAGTATGAAAAATGAACTTTCAACGACTAAGACGATCTTGGGAAGATCGTCCTAGTGAAGATCGTCTTAGAGTCATCTTCTTCATCTCATCAGTTTTCCATTTTTTTTTTTTTTTTTTTTTTTTTTTTTTTTTTTTTTTTTTTTTTTTTTTTTTTTTTTTTTTTTTTTTTTTTTTTTTTTTTTTTTTTTTTTTTTTTTTTTTTTTTTTTTTTTTTTTTTTTTTTTTTTTTTTTTTTTTTTTTTTTTTTTTTTTTTTTTTTTTTTTTTTTTTTTTTTTTTTTTTTTTTTTTTTTTTTTTTTTTTTTTTTTTTTTTTTTTTTTTTTTTTTTTTTTTTTTTTTTTTTTTTTTTTTTTTTTTTTTTTTTTTTTTTTTTTTTTTTTTTTTTTTTTTTTTTTTTTTTTTTTTTTTTTTTTTTTTTTTTTTTTTTTTTTTTTTTTTTTTTTTTTTTTTTTTTTTTTTTTTTTTTTTTTTTTTTTTTTTTTTTTTTTTTTTTTTTTTTTTTTTTTTTTTTTTTTTTTTTTTTTTTTTTTTTTTTTTTTTTTTTTTTTTTTTTTTTTTTTTTTTTTTTTTTTTTTTTTTTTTTTTTTTTTTTTTTTTTTTTTTTTTTTTTTTTTTTTTTTTTTTTTTTTTTTTTTTTTTTTTTTTTTTTTTTTTTTTTTTTTTTTTTTTTTTTTTTTTTTTTTTTTTTTTTTTTTTTTTTTTTTTTTTTTTTTTTTTTTTTTTTTTTTTTTTTTTTTTTTTTTTTTTTTTTTTTTTTTTTTTTTTTTTTTTTTTTTTTTTTTTTTTTTTTTTTTTTTTTTTTTTTTTTTTTTTTTTTTTTTTTTTTTTTTTTTTTTTTTTTTTTTTTTTTTTTTTTTTTTTTTTTTTTTTTTTTTTTTTTTTTTTTTTTTTTTTTTTTTTTTTTTTTTTTTTTTTTTTTTTTTTTTTTTTTTTTTTTTTTTTTTTTTTTTTTTTTTTTTTTTTTTTTTTTTTTTTTTTTTTTTTTTTTTTTTTTTTTTTTTTTTTTTTTTTTTTTTTTTTTTTTTTTTTTTTTTTTTTTTTTTTTTTTTTTTTTTTTTTTTTTTTTTTTTTTTTTTTTTTTTTTTTTTTTTTTTTTTTTTTTTTTTTTTTTTTTTTTTTTTTTTTTTTTTTTTTTTTTTTTTTTTTTTTTTTTTTTTTTTTTTTTTTTTTTTTTTTTTTTTTTTTTTTTTTTTTTTTTTTTTTTTTTTTTTTTTTTTTTTTTTTTTTTTTTTTTTTTTTTTTTTTTTTTTTTTTTTTTTTTTTTTTTTTTTTTTTTTTTTTTTTTTTTTTTTTTTTTTTTTTTTTTTTTTTTTTTTTTTTTTTTTTTTTTTTTTTTTTTTTTTTTTTTTTTTTTTTTTTTTTTTTGTTTATTATTATTTTTTTTAATTTATGTGCTGATTGGGTATATAATCACTTGGTGATCATATGGTGATTATGTGCCAATCCCATGTGGATTAACTTTCGTTATAAATTTCTATCACCGAATTCAAGTCATCAATGGCGGTTTTGGTGAGTGTGTGTTCTTGGTGTTTGTGTGTGTTTTGAGAGAGAAAGTGTGTGTGTATGTAAAAGTTGGTGATTTTGTATTAAAAATTATGCAGGGATTAATCAAGGTTCTTCAAAAGTTATGATCTCTAAGGTATGAGAGGGGTATTTATAGGCTAACTATACAATTATGCTAATTTATCACAATTAGCCCCTCAACCTTAGTGATCATTTACCTATGACTTAATAACAAGAAAATCCTCTGATCTAAATTACAATTTATCACTATTTTTGGATTTCTAACAAGGTTGGTTTACTATGTAGTTCACAGTTTCGATCCGGAAAGCATGGTTATTAGGACTGCTAGGGGTGATATTCCTTGTGATAGAGACGCGGTCTATGACGTGTTTGGAATTCCAAAGGGTGAGACTGTGATACTTGATACTCCATCACTTGAGAAATCCGATTTTGTTAGCCTATGGTCGAGACAGTTTCAAGTTAGTACCAAATGTGTTAGGAATAAGATGATATCTTCTAGGATAAATGGGGATTTTCCGGCAGACAAGGTTTTTATAATGAACGTGCTCATGCTTTTTGTGAATACAATGGTGTTATCATCGGTCAATGGATATAATCTTGATGTGTTGCATCATGTTGACATTGATGTTGATCTGCGGTCCTATGATTGGTGTGGTTATCTGTTACATTATTTGAAGTTAAGTAAGGAAAACTGAAATCGGGACTCCCCAGATAGTAATCCTTATTCTGGACCTGCAACCTTTCTTTGTGTGAGTTTACTCTTACCAATTCTACATATAGTTTTCCTTGTTTATTATTTTTTTTTTAATTTATGTGCTGATTGGGTATATAATCACTTGGTGATCATATGGTGATTATGTGCCAATCCCATGTGGATTAACTTTCTTTGTAAATTTATGACCCATTTATGGTTATAATCTCTTAGTGATTATGTGTCAATCCCATGGGGATTAACTTTTAAAATACACAAACAGAAATGATTGGGTATATAATCACTGGCTGATTGTTTTGAAATTCATTTGTTTCTATTGAATCACATTTTGTCTTGTTTATGTATTCTTTGTTTTACCTGGTCATTTGATGATTTATCTAATACTTGTATTTTTCTTTGTTACAGCTGTTGTATTTAGACCGCACAAAATGTGACTCTCTTCCTGTTATTAGAGAGCGTCCCATATTCAAGAATTGGGTTGGTTTAATGAAAGCCAGAGAAAACAAAGAAGTTGCAATGGGTTCATTTGGGCAGTTGGATCTCTTTCCCATTGTTGATGAAAAGGAAGAACAGGAAGGAGAAGCTGAGGGATTTTTTGCAAATGAAGAAGTGAAGGATGTCAGTAGTCATTCAAAAGAGGTATTATTTTGTGAAAAATTAGGTCTATATGTGCTTCATTCACTTAATTTATCGTTCATTATTCATTTTTTTTAAATGGAGATGTGTATTACAATGCAGGAATATTATCAGTTGCTTAGTTCGAAGATTGAAGACGCATTGAATATAAGAAATCTTCTGTTTAGTAGCATCAAGGATGCCTTGTCGAAGTTTCCTGGAGATGTAACCCTGACAGGTTATCACAATAAGATCTGTGAGATATATTTGTCGAAGAAAGGAATTTTTGAGGATGAAAAAATTGATGTAAAGCAAGTTATTGGGAGCGTGTTGGAAGGTATATCTAATGATGTTAGATTGGAAGGTATGAATGGTGATGATTATGATGATTTTGATCAGAACACAGAGGCATTGCATGTTAACCTGGATTCAGATGATTATTATGCTAAATCCTTATTTAGATGTCAATTTGAAATGTGACAAAGAAGGAATGAAGCTGAACGTCGATTCTGAGGAGACGTTATATCAAAGTTGTTAGAAGAAGTCTCCTGTTGATGGGATGAAGAGTAGTAACAAAGATATTGTAAATGATGATGATGTTTGTGATAATGCTTGTAGAAGATCTGAAGCAGAGATTGTCACTGAAGTTGCTAACAACAAATCTGATTTACTACTGAAGGGCGTGGATGTTTGTAATGATAATAATGTGGTGGATGATGTTGTCAAGAATGTTAACGACATTACTAATGATGAAAATCAGGTGGTTGTTTCTACGAATGAAGATGTTAATGTTGATAAAGTTGATCAGGGTAACAAACAGAAAATTGTTGTTGATACTGTTGCTGGTGATGAAGCAGTTGATGATGCGAAGGAGAATCAGGATGTTGTTGGCCGGGCTGTAGAAGATGATACAGATTAAGTTGTTGATTTTGAAGTTTCTAAAGAGCAAGAACTAGAATATTGTAGTCAATGGTGGACCGAGAATGCTGATGAGATATGTAGAACATGTGATATGTAATTGTTAAATTTGAAGAGACAGCAGCTAGAGAACAGTTACAATAGGCAAAAACTTTTTACCATTGATGATGCACCGAGTTTTGATATTCTAACCCCAACTCCTCCAAAAAGATCAGAATTATTGCCTGAAGTTTCTGGTATTTCCTCTACTTCTCAAATTGTTGAAGCAGCTTGCATAAAGAGATCCATTAAGACATCAATGGTTCTTAAATCACCGTATGTGAGTCGTACAAGTATTGTCTCGGAGCGTCTGTCAGGATCTAAGTATGCTGTTGCTAACCATCTGTTTGCATGTTTCGGACATGGAACGTATGTTTCTTTTATACATCTTTCATTTCCATTTTGTTTCTATTGAATTATATGCTGATTGGATAAATAATCTTTTAGTGATTTTGTTGAAATTCATTTAATTATCTTATGTCTTTATGACAGGGATACTGTTTTCAAATCAGAAGATGGAATAGTTGCAGTTCGAGTTTCGCTGGAAACTTTATGTCCCAACTTGATGATAGAGGCTTCTATGGTTGATTTGTGGGAAATTCTTTTGAATTATGAAGAGAAGTCAAGAAAAGTCCACCCGGTTCATAGGTTGTTTCTTCCCACTGGTGTTCTTGTAAGTTTAATTCCTTCATTCATAATTCCAAGTTGACTTTAAGTGTTAATTTTTTAATTTTTTGCTTTAATAACTTTTTTGACAGCATCATGATGTCCTCAATTCTGATAAGAGAATAACCTTGAAAGAGAAAATGCATGAGCATTTTCGTAAATCTTTGGATCCTTTATTCTATGCCAACAAGTTTGACTTGAATAAAATAGATCTGGTATGTTTTTGTAACTTTTTTTTATTACTGTTAAGTTTTTTTATTACATTTAATTTTGTTCTTCATTTTAACTATATTTCTGTTATACGCATACAGGTTTTCCTTCCTGTGTGTAGAAATCGTCACTTTTTCCTCTTTGTGTTTGACACTCGAAAACCTCAATTGTCTATTATTGATAACATCTATTCAGGATCAGACTTCATCGCTAAATACCAAAGGGTCATGAATTATTCAGTAAGTTTCAATGAAGTTGTTATGTGTTTATTTTTTGGATTGTTAGTTTTTTATTATGTTTTGACTAAATCATTTTTACAGAAACAATGTATGCAAAACCTTCTGGTAGAATTTGGTCACAAACATGCTGAAGCTATGGGTCAAGTGAAGCATCGTCTATTTAAACTCAATTGGCAAACAAAACAAAACAATTTGAATTGTGGAGTTTTCATTATGCGACACATGGAGACTTACATGGGATAGGATAAGAGTAGATGGGATTGTGAATTACCCAAGGAGTCCAATGAACAAAGAGTTAAACTGAGGAGGTTAAGGAGCAGATATGCATCAAGGATTTTGACACACCCAATGAACAATTGGCTGCTGATAATTTACAAAGAGCATATGACTTTGTAAATGTTTACGACAAGGAAGAAATCAAGCAACTTGTTTTTTTAGGGCTGAAGAATAGGGCTGAACGTGAAAGATGAAGAAAAATGAGTTAAAGCATTCAAATTTCATGATTTCTATTGTATATTTCTAGTTGTTAATGTAAAGGTTTAAAAAAATGTGATCAGATGATTTCTTGTTTCTTAAAATGTAACACCCGTCGTTTAAAAACTTGGATTTTTCAAAACTTTGCCAAACGGCGTTTAAAATAAGCGGAAAGGATCACTTTCAAAATCTGCCCCATCCGTAACGGATAGTACCTTTAAAATTTGGTGTTACTACTAGCATCATCAAAACAATAAAAGTAAATCCAAGCTTTGGCACCAACATAAATGCCACATTATTACAAGTCTTTAATCACAAATGAAATAGCCAAACATGAGGCTAAAAGGAAGTCTAAGCGTTTAATGTCTTAGCTAAGCTTCTTTATTCGTCTACCAAAGTCTCACCAAGCTAATCCTCGCCTAGCTCACTTGATTATCCTGAAGGCACAACATTTTCAAAGAACAAGTGTTAGCTAATAAAATTAGCTAAGTAAGATAACATAACTTGAAAACATTGCCATTTAAATATATTAACAAAACCATCTTTTAGTGTTAATATCACATACATATAGATCATTGCACACATATCTTATCATAACACAATAGGATCATCAAGTACCTAATGTGCCTAACTTTTCTTTCTTTATCTTTCTTTCTTTACTTTATTTCTTTGCCTAGACGTAGGCTAAGTGACTTATGCCACTTACTTAGGGATGTGGGGTTGTGTGTAGGCGGTCATAGACCATACATGGAGTCCTCACACCCGACATGATGGGTAAACCATTAGGTGGTCCATCGGCGTCGTTAAGGAATGACAAAGTCAATCCAACTGAATAAACCGTTTATGCCTTTACGCATTGGTGGTTAGTTACTTCACCCGGAATACCCAAACATAACTATGCCACAAGGAGCAACTCAAGTGACCACGTACGCACCAGCCCCGAAGAGCTAGCACGGGTTAAGCTTAACACAGACTTTACATAATGCTCGAGACTTTAATCGCTTAATTAGTTTAGGCTACTCTTTCACCTAAGCTAATCACATATCGTATTTTACTTTAGGGCCCTTAACGTGCACGTGAACATGGCATTCCTAATCAAGGACTAGTGACTAGGTGATCAAGCCACACATGCAATCACACATATCATAACATTTCATCATTTCATGATCACATAATTTAAACATCTCATCATTTCATGTGTACTTACTTACCTCATACCTTTGCAACCTGCATAAGAATGTTACACATCATAAATGGTAAGTAGTATCTCCCTTTGCAACCTCCCATAGTCACCCATGAATATAAATGTACATACATATTCAATTGGAAGGTTTAACTTATGAAAACGTGTTTTGTTGTACCAACAGGTGACAAAAGATGTTATCTTACCTCGATACAGCTTACCAACAAGTTAGAAGTATCTTATAGTGCTTGCTAAGTGCTCCCGACAACCTAGAATGAGTATAAGATCGATATATAAGCTAAACGAAATGTTTTATGAAAACTGGACAAGAGGTGCGTCGCACCTCCCACATGGTGCGTCGCACAAAATCAACAGGGGAATTCTAAACATAAGTTGGTGCGCCGCACCAACCCTTTGGTGCGTCGCATGAATTGATCAGAAATTCTGAACATATGAATTGTGCGCCGCACCTACCCTTGGTGCGTCGCATATCGGGCTTTTGGCTGAAAACCATTTTTCCAAAATGCCTGTGGTGCGCCGCACCACCCTACTGGTGCGTCGCACCTGGAGTGTCGACCAGAAACCTAATCTTTGTTCTATGATCAAACGAATTCCATACGAACCCATACCCCAAATCCAACCTGGGGACTTAAAATTAACCCTTTCAATTGCACTTTCATCAACTTTAATCATCCTATTAATCCCTTAATCCTTTACATCACAATTCAATCATTAAAACACCCGAACGACATGAATTCAATAAACGTTTGATCCAACAACCCAACCCAAACCCTATGGCCTGGATCGGAATCACTACTAAGACATACATGATCAGATTTAAGAGTAAGATCAGCCATAATACCTGTAGATGACTTCGAGGATTCGAAATCTAAATCAAACTTGATCGAAACGACACGAAACGATTGATTCTTGAAGGAAACTTGTCTTGAGAAGGAGGGGATCTGTTCCTAGGGCTTAATCACGAAATTTTGCAGCTAATGGGGTCTCACTAGACCTTAAACTCCTGACCACAAGTTTCCTTTAGTGCCCATAGGCCCCTCGACTTCCTAAACTTTACTTTCGTAGCTTAATTAACTTACCGGGAGACTTAACGATCTAACAAGCACTTAACTTTCATAATTTACTTTAAATTACTTTCACTTAATTCACTTTACTTCATTTCATATTAAACACATAAGCACTTTAATCACATAATCCCTTATAAGGCACATAAACATAATAGACCTAACGTTAACTAACGGAAAGTCAAATAGTCAAACATAAAACGTTTGGGATGTTAAAATGAAATATTTCAGTTAAAGCAGACTTTGTTGATGATGGTGGCCATGCAAGGAAAAAGCGGAAAATATCTTCTAAAAAGCATGTTGAAAAGGATTATGTAAAACTTCCAACAAAGATATACAAAAGTCGTTCACAAGATGACAATGTTAAGGAGAAACGTGTTTCTGAGTTAAGTGTTTCTGCTTCTGTTGAGGGAAAGGATGATGATCCTGAGGGGAACATCAACATTGAGCATGACAAAGGATTTGAACAGGAAGGTCAAGCAGGTGACAAAGAGATGACGATTGGTTCTTCCAAAAATCCTGTGGATAATCTTTTGAAGTTTTCACCAACCAAAAATAAGATTCACAGGTTTAACAAGTCATTTGATAAAAAAAGATGTTGAGAAAACTGTTCATGGAGAGGTGGAGCCAAAAAAGAAGCGTGGATCGCAAAGCTACTCCTGAAGTTGTTGAAGAGGAAGAAAATTCTGAGGATGTTCCAATTGCACTTCTGATGAATAAAGAGAGTGGACGTCTTCCAAAAAATATTGTTGTCCGAGTTTAAAAAGTTGCATCAACGAAGACTAGTAGCTCCATGACTGGGAGGTAACTGACATTTTTTTGGTTAATGTTTTTGTTATTTGTGAAATTTAGATTATGTGACTTTTGTAACTGTTTTTGTCTTCTTTTTTTTTTAGTTCATGTGGTGAAAATGTGTCTAGGAAGAAATCTGAGAGGGTGTTATTGATGAAGCTTGGAAAGAAAGTCATAACAAAGGATGGGAAAGGGTTGGAGAAGGAGAATCCAGTGGAGTTGAAGTAATTGTAATTTCAAACATTTCGTATCATGTGAAACTTATCATGTACTTTATATATATTCTCGCTACTCGTCTAAACAGTATTAGAATCTGCAGTAACATACGGTAACTGTTAATGTTTTAGCTGGTTGTTTTTGGTATATGTTTGCTGGTTGTTTTTGGTATATGAAGTAATTAGAAAGTACTTTGTCTAAATAACTAGTTGATTCTTGGTTTATTTGCTTTTATTCTTCAAAAATGTTTTAACCAGTTATGGATAAAATCTCTTAGTGATTATGTGCCAATCCCCTGGTGACTAATTGCTAGTCCCTTGGTGATATCAGTTATATGGTAATTAGAATGCAGTAATTAAATCTCTTTGTGATTAAGTCTCAATCCCATGGGGATTATTTGCTTTTATTCTTCTTAAATTTTTTAGCCAGTTATGCTTAAAATCTCTTAGTGATTATGTGTCAATCCCATGGGGATTATGTGCCAATCCCATGGGGATTATGTGCAAATCCCTTGAGGATATCAATTATATGGTAATTAGAACGTAATAATTGAATCTCTTTGTGATTAAGTCCCAATCCCATGGGGATTATTTGTTTTTGTTCTTTGTAAATTTCTTAGCAAGTTATGGTTAAAATCTCTTAGTGATTATATGCCAATCCCATGGGGATTATGTGCCAATCCCATGGGGATTATGGTTAAAAAATAAAGAATTACAGCTTAAGCAAATATGTATTTTACCAAATGTAACAATTGTGTATCAAAATGAGTTTCAACAAACAATAAAATAAAACATCCAACTGTATATGAAGTTAAGTTTTGGGAAAGGTAACAAAGAGTAACATTAAATTCTTCAAGGCTGCTTATCAGAATTTCCTTCAGCTTCTTTTTGTTTCTTTGCTTGTCTTTCGCAAGTCCTTACATTGTGGTTGGCACCTCCACAGTTTCTGCAAACAATTTTTCTCTTTTTGCTTTGTTCTATTCCAATCTCTTTCCCACTCTTGATTCGATGATCATGATGGCATCCCTTGTAGCTTCCAACTGGTGGGTTTTGAATCTGATTAGAGTCTGGCTTCTCATACCCGATCATTGACGATATAATATCATCTTTTTTCTTTGACGGTGTGTCTGGGTTATCAGCTTCTACCTTAAGCTTCAATGCCTTGAGCTTGTCAACAAACTCCTTAAGCTTTTTCTCATTCGGCCCAATTCGTTGTAAAAAATCATCGATAACTGAACTTGTTTTATTTATCAAGTTTTGAACAGGTATGTTCTCGTCTCCATATCTGTTTCTTCTTAACCTTAACTCTGGGGGAATAACATTCTTCATCCAACGTTTCATGATGTATTTTTTGGGCAATTCATCAATTTGGCAGTTCCTTAACACCCAAAAACAATGTCTGCATAGAAGCCCAAGTTTAAGGTACTTTTTGCAAGTATAAATGATGTCACCTTCTTGTTGGTCAAAAAGTACCTTCAGCAAACACAAACAGGGGGAAAAAACAACTTTTATTGAAGCAATCAGTTAACTATCAAATTTAATCATTATATAATTTCAAACATTTTGCATGTTACAACTTGATTTTGTTTACCTTGTATTGTATCGGCTTTGATGAATTTATACTGCAATCATTGATAACACAAGTAGAAGTTTTGGTTTCATCATCCTTGCTCATCTGATCCAACGTACATTTGTAAAATGAACCTTCTATCTCCTCTTGGATGAACTCAAACATTGTATGTGTGTAGACATTGGCCGCCTGCTTTTCCATCTTCAGTTGTGTTTTCAGTTGTCTTGTTTTTGTTATGGTAAAGGCATCCAGTTTTGATTGACTTGATCTCTGCTTGAACATAGCAGACTCAAACCCGCTCATGAAATTCACTAAATTGTGAAATGAGAAAAGAATGCATTCTCACTTTCCGATCTTGAAGTTGTTCTCATCAACCCATACATTTCTGTATCAATAAAGTATGCGGGTATCCATTGGATCTAATTTCAAACATATGTTTGAACCAAGTATCGTTCTTCAATGAGAAGTCATTTATCAGCTTGTCCCATTTCGTCAAATTCAGCTGGTTCAATGTGCATATTCCAAACTATGCTATCAAATCTTCTCTTGAAATCACTTTCTAACTCATCCTCTATACTAGGAATGGCATCCCTAACCTATGGCACGTGTATATATTTCAAGATAATTAGAATCATTCAGTGACTGGGTAACAATCTTAATAAATCATTTATGCCTATTTCATAACTAAACTGGATGCAGATTGTCAATAATACCTTTGATGGCAGCTTTTGGGTAATGTGCCACATGCACAATCTGTGTTTTGCTTTCTTGAACACAGTCTTTATCGCTTTCTCCATTGATTTGTCTTGATCTGTAACCACTATGATTGGCTCTTTCTTGAATGCATCCATGAAACAATTAAGAAGCCACATGTAACTCTCTGCCGTCTCGTCACGTATCAGACCTCCCGCAAAGGTGACACATTTACGGTGGTTATCAATACCAGTGAATGGAACGAACATTAGGTTGTACCTGTCAATGAAATAATCATGTTAAGTCAATGTTATTTTTATGTATATATTTTGGTGATTATCTGTTAGTCACATACCTGTTTGTTCTGTATGTGGCGTCAAAAGACATAACGTCATGGAAACAGTTGTAGTTACACTTTGCCACCTCATCCGCCCAGAAAAGTGAGTGTAGTATGTTATCTACAGCTCTGTAATAGAAAGAAAACCCTGGAACGTATTTCTTTCTTTCTAGCATTTTGTTCACAAGCATTTGTGAATCACTTTCATTGATAAACACATTCAGATCACGTGACCAATTTCTAAAGTCGACAACTGTTCCATTCACGTTCTCTTCACAACCCTTCATCTTACTTTAGAGCTGATGTGCCTTTGTCGGACCAATATTCGCTTTTGAGGCGTTGTATATAAAGATTTGTTCGGCATACTTTAGTTGTCTTTCTTGCTTTGACAGATGCTTGTATTCAGGTCTCAACAACTCATGGTTGTGTACTGGTTTAAAATCTGCTACTTTGTATTTGCAACTCCCAGTTATCTTCACAAATTTGATTTGAGCCTTACAGCCTGTACGTTCCAATGTTGATTTTCTAACTGGCGGTTGACCGGTTTGCCCACTCCCATTGGCTTTGGATTACCATTTCTGTTACATACATAATACTTCTTCACAACAACCCCAAAGTTATTTGTTGTTTGATTTGACTTTCTGACATCAAATCCCGAAGCCAATGCATACTGCTGATACATATTCACACAATGATCTATGTTTTGCAAAACCTGTCCAACAAACGGTTTCAACTTCTTGTCAACAATTGGTTCGTCATAGCACGTTCCTCCCGGTGTTTCATGTTTCTTTGTTCTGAAAACTGTTTTCGGTGTGACATTCCTACTAGAACCTGTTTGAAGTAAATAATACTAGAACCTGTTTGAAGTAAATAAAAAAGCACATGTCATGCATCTCTGAGAAAATCAACAACTGTTTATAGTTCAATCCAAAAGTGATTGTCACACAAAGCATCCGGACATTGCCGTATATCCACATGTATCAAATGTTAAATCATCAAGTGATTATAGCATGCAGAATCAATTAATACATTCAATCACCATAGGATTTCAGCACAAAAAAAACAAATTTGTTCTGCCTAAACTGTAATTATCTTATGCTTATGAACTGCTATACTAGAATCACCTGGTGACTGGTACATAACTAATTCAGACATGGATGTATGAGCATTCGAATTATCGAAACGACATGCATTCAGATAATCCACATGATTTGTATATAAAATCAACTACTTATTTGAAAAATAAACGTTTAGATATATGATTATGTAAGTAATTTACCTGTAACGTTTTCGATTTGGTCGATTTCTTCATCGGAAATTTCATGTTCTTCATCCATTGATTTGACGATCAATATGACGATTTACGACTATTTGATTACTGTTCAAGTAAATCTACGGCGAGCCGCTGCTATTGATTGCTTCAATTTCCGGCGAAATTGATTTTCCGATTAGGTTTTCAATTATTAGGTTTTGAATTTTCGTCGGCTTTTTGTTGTTTGATGTAGTGTTACTATCAATTTGTTGCTGCGGTTATTGATTGCGAACGATTTTGACTACAAAAACTACTTTCCGATCGTCATTGACGGTTAATCGGTTTTCCGGTGAGTTGCCGGCGGTGTTTGTGTGTGTTTTACTATGTGTTTTGTTAGAAGAAGGTGTGTTTGAGCCGTTTATATATGAATATGCTTAAATGACCTAAATGCCCTTCCAGTGTTAATTTTGATTTGATCTTGACCATTGATCCATGTTGATCCAACGGATTTTAGCTGTTCCTTTGTTTGCACCAAAAATCCCTTGTGCACATGAATACAACTCTGTATACATATACATATTAATAATTTTCATATTAATAATTTTATATCAGCCTCTTTGTCATTTAACAACATACAACTAGCACCCTTGATTATTTTCTAAAAGTCCCTGGTGCATTAATAATTTTATATCAGTCCCTTGTACATTCGATCCTTGGTTTTATTTGCATTATGTCTTTCATTGACACCTCCCGTTTAACTTAGAAATACTAGTCAGAATGTGTGTTTCAAGAACACATGATAAAAGCAATAATCTTTTGACAATTATATATCTAATATATATTTTTCGAAGTTGTGGTTGTGAATCCATCAGGATTATCTCGAAGTGCAATCAATAAGTTGCGATCCTGCAAAAAAGAAAAACTCATTTGGTTATTCAAAATCACTATCAATATGTATCTCTCCCTAGTCCTAATACCCCTAGTCCTAATACCCGTACGATGTACGTTAGTTATATAGATTGTATCATAAAAAAATTCAAATATGCCTTATACATGATTCATGAGTATGAAATAAATTGTAGTTAAAGTGAAACGATGTCGAATCTAAGTTATAATAAACAGTAATGAGTAATATAAAATATAGAGTTAATTACAGAAATCGTCCCTGTCGTGGTACCCAGCTTGCAGGTTTCGTCCCTACCTTTCAAAAATTACAGTTTTAGTCCAAAAAACTTTGCTTCATCAACACTTTTAGTCCAAAGCATTAACAGACGTTAAAATACCCATCACGTGACTTGCACATGATGGGTAATTTCGTCATTTCCACAACACAGGACCAAAAGTGTAATTAACTCTAAATCTTTAAGGACCAAAAGTGTAACCAAAAGTTTCCAAAAATAAAAAGAGTTAATTACAATTCATATATGTATCTGCAACTAGTATCAACCCATCATTTTCTCTTGTATGAACAACAAAATTATACAACCCTCCAATCATCAATCTACTTCAATATGTACATATCAGATACAACAATCCATATCTCTCACAAAAACATTCATACATCTATATCTCTTTAATATATATATATATCAAAACTCAATATATACATCCAGCTATCTATTCAAAACTCAATCAAACCCATAACAATCACATCTGAAACGGGAAGAAGAAAAAGAAGAAGATTAAGAAAGACACGCCGGAAAACAGACCGACGGCGACGACAGTGGAGCTGACGGCGCCAGAAATCAGATCTCACCCCCTCCCTTAAAACTCCGGCCAACAACCATCACTACCGCCGTGCAGCTGCCACCGGACCAACATCTAAACACCGTAACCCCACTTTCGCAACCTACTGGAATACCACCAGCCATTACCACTGTCTAAACCACACTATCTTTATCCCCTTACAAACCTCCACCGCCACCACCGCTGGTCGGAGATCTAAAAATCTCGCCGGAGATCTTGATGATGATGATTTAGAAATGGCCAGACCTTATATAGAAAGCTAAAGGCAGGCCACAACTTGGTAAAGTATGTGTAGATATGGATACCAAATCCTAGTAATGTAAGTGTAAATATGTGTAGATATGGATACCAAATCTAGGGTCTATCAACACACACTTTTTTCATTTCATTTCACAACACACATACATAGTGTACTTTTGATGATTCGAAAGAGTGATCAGTATGATCATCATTGGTGTCATTAATGATGAGATTTTGAATATCATTATTAGCGTAATCTAAAGAAGGGTATAGAGATGGATTTGTGGGTATAAATATTGATTGCTTCTGTAATTGATGATGAATATGTATTTGGGTTTGATTGATGGATTTGTGGGTATAAATATTGATTGCTTCTGTAATTGGGTCAAAAGATTGATTTGTGGATTTGGGTTTGATTGATGTGGCAGTTTTGCTCATATAGAGTTAATTACACTTTTGGTCCATTGGTAATGAAAAGACCATTATACCCATCATGTGCAGGTCACGTGATGGGTATTTTAACGTCTGTTAATCAGGACCAAAAGTATTGACGGAGCAAAATATTTTGGAATAAAACTGTAATTTTGAAAGGTAGGGACGAAACCTGCAAGTGGCGGTCCACGACAGGGACGATTTTTGTAATTAACTCTAAAATATAATATATGTTTAGTTAAAGTTTTGGATTTACCTTAAATTTTTACAATCACATTAAAATCTGAACTTGTAAGCATAGTGGATGACGGCATATAACCTTGTGATTTCGGATCGTAAACTCAAAATTTTGAAGTCATCATGTTAATAACTTATTATAAGTAAAAGTAATAGGAGTTGAAGAATTGAGAAAGAAAAAGAAACAATTTTAATAATGAGAAAACGATCTATCAAATAAGGTTATAAAGTGTTTTGTATCTATAAGCTAAGAGTTTGAGTTTAATTCCAACTCTAATAAGAAAATTGAATATATATACAATTAAAAAAACTAATTTAATAAAATAAATAAATTAAAATGACACGTGTCGATCAAGGATTACGCCACGTGTCGTTTCAAGAATATCTCAATCCTGTTTTAGTTTATTGGTAGATTACCATCTTTAATATATATTAAAACAAAACCCTTAAATCTAAATTGAAAAAATAAAAATCATTGATTGAATTTCATCTTTATTCTCCATCATTAGATAATTTTGATAACATCATCATTGACTAAAGGATTAGTAAATAACACTTTTGGTCCTCATATTTTCTATATAAATGTCTTATAAAATCTTTTTATTTTATTTTAATAAATGACCTAATTCAATACGACATTTAATTAATTTGTTAACCACATCTTTATAATAATGGTACTTCGTAGTCTTTAATGTATATAACTTATAAATAAATAAAATCATTTATATAGTATATTATATTTTCATGTATACAAAGTTTTATATATTTGTATTTCTAATGTGGTGTAAATGATACGAATATTTGACAAAATTTTCATTTAGAATGGGTTGATACGTTAAATATGGTATTTAAATTTTGATAAAAAATTTTTTTGATAAATTTAATATAAGCTTATTAGTTTGTTAATAATTTATACCATTTACTTCACTTTTTTTTATAAAGAATCTTAGTTGTATTGATTTTTTTTATTTATAATAAGACATTAAAAATATGATATTACAACGAGATTTCAATTACATTTTCCTTCCATTGTTAACGGTTTTATTTCAAAAACACCACATACTTTTTTCAAAAATCTTTATATTATATGGTTTTTTTATGTGATTGTTTAAATGCATAGATTAAAATAACACATTTGGTACTCCTAATATGAATAAAAGTTATGTAATTATAACTTAGTGTTAATAAAGATATTTTTTTAAAATCTTATAACTAATATAATGGTGAACTACACACTTATTGGAATATACGTGTTCCATGCATATTTTTTAGTTTTATGGCTGAAACAATATTATGTGTTAACATTTTTCTTTGATAATGAACATGGTATTATAACTATGGTTCAAAACTTTGTAAATATTTACTTAGATGTTGATCGTTTTCATATATTAAAAAATTTTATAAATAAAAAATAATGTACAAATCTCGCATATTACGCGGATAATAAGCTAGTTCTTTTCAGCATATTATCACTCAGTACATTGTTTTCATTATATTACGTTAGTAGTTACTCATCATTATCAAAAACACAAAGTGTTTATAACATGAACATATAATTAATATGGTATGATATAGTGTCTGTTTGGCAAGGGGCTTTTGAGGGCTTTTAAGAGTTTAAAAGCCCCGAGCTTTTAAATATAAGCCCCTTTAAAACTATAGCCCTGTTTGAAAGACATTTGAATTCAAAATCTCCAACCCCAAAAAGCTCTTAAAAGCCCTGAAAGGTCTTTAAAATAAAAGCTTGTGTAAGAAGGGTTGAAATAGAAGCTTCAGCCCCTAGCCCCATTTTTAAGCTCCAACTCCAGGCCTCTAACCACAACCCGAACTCAAAGTTTTTGTGTCAAACATACCCATAATGTTACCAGTTAATTTGGTAGATATACAAATATATCTAAAAATTTGATACTGATACATAACAAATCAAAGGTGAAAATGGAAAAAAGGATAATATGTGTCATCCATTCATATATGTTTATAGGCATCTCTACTAAGAAGAGTATTTTTTTTCTTTTGAATAATTTTAAGAACTCCAAATTATGAAAAAATATATAATCTGGAAATTATATATATATATTTTTTTGATGACTAACATTTACTATGCTATATATTTTTATTCACCAAAAGTTCATATTTTGTTATAAAAATAACAACTTAACAAATTATTTATTGTAACAACCTAATAAGTAATAAACACATATATCATTACTCTTATAATATACCATCAAAGGCTCAAAGATGGCTTTTTATGCCTAATTAGTGTCAAACATAATTTTACAGGTCAATCTCTTAACGATTATAGTCACGTAGGATATGTTCGACCAAAATTTTACCTAACTTAATGAAATCCCGCAAATAAAGCAAAAACGGCTCCCATGGAAGGTACATAATGGAAATTTAAACATTCACCCCTAGGTCTATT